>CM053791.1:234704257-235304257 GCA_028749045.1 Cupressus sempervirens
ATTTCTAGCAATTGGAATCGTAACATTTTTTTCTTGAAGGAAAGTGTGATAGATTTGAAGGTAATATCTTGAAGATGGATATCTAAAAATTGGGAAAGACTGTTGAGAGCCAAAATATCAAAATACAACTTTCCCTACATCAACTCAAGGAGGTAAAAGATGAACTACAATATTCATTAAAGAGAAGGAAAGAAATAGCTATGAGATAAAATGACACACAATATGAAGATATAGATACTATTGGATTATTTGTAGGTGGAAACTCAAAAGAGTATGATGCAACAATTGCAGATCTGATGAATCAATTGATGATTTTAAATCAAGAACTAAATTGGAAAGATTTTGAGATTCCAACTTTGGAAATAGAGAATACCCTACTGCAAAATTAATTGAAGACTGAGAAGGAAAATCTCAACAATCTTAGTACAGACATCAAGTATTTTGAGAAACTAATGGAATCACCAAGATCAAAGAATGACACTAGTGGCTTGGGCTATTCCACAACTGAAAAAGGAGAATCATATAAAAGTGGTGAAAAAAGGAATACAAAGGGAAAGAACATCAAGCCCACCTATCATCACTATGGAAAATTGGGTCAGATAACAAATGTTTATAGGAGCAACAATGGAAATCAGAACCCTAAGCATAAATTCTAGGGACATTGTCACAGTTGCAAGAAGCAAGGACATTAAGCACATGAATGTAGGACAAAGACCACCAATGCTAGGAGATTTGAAGGTTATTTTTAGAACTATCAAAAGTATGGACACAAGAAATATGAATACATATCCAAATCCAAGTGGACATGAAACAAATAGTGAAAGGTGAATCACAATGCAAATTCTTATTATTGGAATTATAAAACAATGTACAGTTTTCACTATTGCCAAGAGTATGGTCATATTCAAAAAAATTGTATTAGGACACATTTCATAGTTAACTACACTAGATGGTGGAATGACGTCATATTCTTTAGTTGTCTTAAAACTGGTCATGTCAGTAGAAACTTTCCAACTCAGTCACCTACACCGATAAATGAATTTAGAAAAGGCAAAGGAAAGGTTGATGTTGAAAAGACAAAGATGCAGATGAACAAGACATGGAAAAAGAAGGAAGATTATATCACATCAAATGTAGATGAGGTCACTTCATCTAATGGATTAGTTGATCACATCATCCCCAACTAGGTAATCAAAGGTATATGTGAAATTGATATTTGAAATGTAATATTATGCATCGATTCCAAACATCTAAGATCTAAAAATATTATATATGCATGAATGAAGATGTGATGAAGTGGTTAGAAGCAAGAGTTATACTATACATTTGTTATTTTATATGTTGTTTTCGAGCATGGAAATTATTATAGTTGCTGCCTAGAATGAATGAAATTATAGTTATTAATGAAAAATGGATATATGCTAGTATGATTTGAGCTTTTTATGTTAGTTGAGCATGTTCAAAATTTTATGATAGTCGAATTTATAGATATGTAAGCAATGAGAAATTAATATCAAATTTGAAGGATTACAAGTAAATTTTGGACTGATTTGCACTTATCTGAGTTTGAAGAGTACTCAAGTGTTTACGAGATAGATTTGACTACCAATCAACATCATTCATCAGATTCATAAGGTATTTATCGTGTGTCAAGTTACGCTATTTCATTTTTTGTAAACACTAGTGAGTCAAATATGGTAGCTATCTCTTCTGCAATAGTTAATTAGAAATGATGTGAGATATCCCTCATTTCATGTGATTCCTAAGACTGTACACAAAGGGATATTCATTTGGTGCTTTATCCATGATACCACCAAAGGTTTTAATGGTTTAGGATGTGCATTTTTTTTATACTCATAAGGTTGGAGAAGTTGGAGACATGGAAATTAGAGAGATCTATAGTAAGTTATGTGAGAATGGAAAGTTGAAGGAGGAATACCAGATTTTGGAGTTAAAAGGGTTAACTCATGCCCTAGACTTTCCTCAAGTCTTTAAAACTAAATGGATCAAAATAATTTTGAGCCAAATTCATGACAATCAAATTTGGTTAGAGAATGGACCAATGAGAATTTGAAAAATGATTGTGCAAAAAGCGGCAAGGTATCCTACCCTAGATACACTAAAGAGCATGCAAAGCAATGTGAAGCAAGTCATTGAAAAGAACACATGTGTTGTATGGAACAAGTGAGGGATGTCGATTGAAACAATTTTAGTTCCCTTGGTAGCATCTATAATTAGAGTTATAGGTCACAAATTATTTCAATCAAGCTGATCAAATATGGTTTCTTGTATGCCAATTGATCTAGGCTATAAAATTGTAAAGAGAGATCATTCTTATGACCTAGTTGAGTTACAACTTCAAAAATGATCATAAAATATGGAAGGCATGAGGAATGCAAAAACAACATCTTGTACGCTTGGTTTTTCAATTCTTTGCATATTTTTCTATGTGCTAAACATATTCCCCATTTTGGGTAAGATGGTTTGGAATAACAATAGGTCAATTATACAATAGATAGAAGATGTCATTAAACAACTTGGAGACAATTTTGAGTTAGTAATGACTATCTATTTTAGGGATTTCAATAAATCAATGAAGCAAAGATTGAGGATAACTATATCATTAGTGGAATAACATTACAATGATGTGTGTTTCGTAGTTGATGAAGATTACACATATGTGCAAGAAGAAATAAATAGGGTTAGATGATTAAAACCCTTGAAATGTGAAATTAATGTGGATGAAGCCTTAATAATAATCACAACTCTACTGGGTGAGGAAATTGACAAGGATGCTAGATCCTTTGTAAATGATGATGAGGCTAAATCAATAATAATAATAAATTTATAGACTAACTTAGTAATAAGAAATAAGAACATGATGGTGAAGAACTTTAAAGAGAAGTTTGGTGAAGGACATGAGGAAGAAGAAGAAAAAGAAGATGAAGATGAAAAAGCCAAAGGCCGAGCACCACTAGAACTTACACAAGGCATAGGAGAAGATAAAGATGATGATGTTGAAGGTGCCAAGGAAGCACCTAAGAAACATTAAAATAAGAGGAGAGAAAAGAAACAAGAAGTAGAGAAACCAAAAAAGGTTGTGAAGTAGTCACAAAAAAAGATAGTTGTACCTTTAACTAGGTCAAGCACTAGGGCAGCCATTGCATAGGCTAAAGAAGCTACAAAGGCAAAAGAGAAAAGAGGAAGTGTCATTGCAGAGCCAAGCCAACCTACAAAGAAACCAAGGAGGAAGTATACAACTCAGGAAGATTTAGACAAGGAGAAGATTGAGTCAATTTAGAGTGGTTAGCCACAATTCCTCTTCTAACATTGATAACTTCTATGAAAATATTAAGACCAATGCATATTTAACAGGTTTCACGCATGTTGATTTTGATAAGCTAAGGAGTGTTGATAAAAACAAGATAGAAGATGCCATATATGATATGATGGAAACCTTTAAGACTATTCCATTAGAGATTGCCAACTCATTACCAAAGGGTTTATATGTCTGACTTGAGAAAAATTGGCAATTTAGTTTGACCACTAAGAGACCAATAAGAGAGGCTACATTAGCCCAAGTTATGTCTTCTTTAGATAAGAAGATGATGTCTAAAGCCATGGAAAAACATAAGGGGATATTTTCTCCCAAGTACCAAGTATTTTTTATCTTGAGGAAACAAGTAGAAGAGGTGGTAACCTAGAGCACATTGATTTCAAAAGTCGTTTATGGGTTATCCATAGAGGCTATAGAGAAGAAAGGAGAAGAAGAGAAGCATGCACCTCAAAAAAGTTGAGGAAGATAAAGGTGAGAAACAAAAAAGAGAATCTGGTCAAGGAAGCTACTAGTGAGCGAACAAAAGGAACAATAGAGGAAGTGAAAGATGGAGAAGAGGAAAAAGATGTATAGGATGTACAAGTGTCGAGGGCCAGTTCCCCATATGGTGACCAAGAGAGTCTATAGGAATTATTGAGCATCAAGGATGTTCTTGATACTGCATCACATAATGTAAATCCTTTGATTAAAGATGATTTGAATAAAATACTACAAGACTCTACCAATGCAATAATTTTATGCAGTAATCCAATATTGGTGAGAGTGGATGAGATACAAAAGGAAAAACTTGCATTGCCAAGGGAGAAGCAACAAGACACATCAAATGTGCCCCTATAAACTATAGAGGTAAAGGAAAAGGAACCATAAGATCTAGATATAGATCAAAGTGTAAATGTTGAGCAGAAAGATTTTGCAACAAAGACACCATCTATAATGCAAAGGGTTGTCATTCATATTAAAGAGGCAAAAGCACAATCTACAATCATATTAGTGCTAAGACTAAATAGTTTAGGTTTACTAGCTCTAGTAACTATTGACAAGGATCAAACATAAGTAAAAATGGGTAAGGAAGCAAGTCTTGTACCTATTCCACCATCACAGGGTGAAGTTCTAAAAAAAGATAAAAATATTGAAGAGCATAAGTTGACTTCTGCCCCTGGGGAGAAAATTTCCATACAAATACTAGTTACTTTTCTATTTTCTACATCTCCTCTTAGTAGTCAAGCCCTTTAGAGGCAAAGTACATAAGACACACCTCAGCAACTAACAAGGCCTAGTCCAAGTAGGCCAAAAAGTGTTGTTGCTACATCATTAAAGGATGTAAGCTTAGATGAGGTGATTGAGATACCAACGTTTGATTTAAGTACAATCATTATTGAAGAAATGAGAATTCTTCTAGATGCTCTACAAAGAAAGAAAAAGAAAGAAATCTTAAGGAGAGAGCATAAGAAAAAGCAATTTTTGCATGAAATAAAAGAAATATTCATTAATAATTATTTTAGTCTCCTAGAAATTAATGAAGATAAGCCTATTATAGAGAAATTTGTCACCATTTTAGAATGGTGTAAAAGGAAGTTACATACAATTTTTTTGGATAAGATATCTAGTGTTATTGCATGCCGAAAGGTTGATCCAGCAACTAAGATGGAGAATATAAAGAAGGTGTTAGAGAATATTTTCTCTATGTACACAAAGCTATACAATGTTGATATATTTACTAAGGATAAATAATGGGCTACATTGAAGAAATATCCTAGTAATAGTCATTTATGTTTAAATAGTTATTGTCAACTCAGAGTAGGATTGTCGAGTTGCAAGCACATGATGTACATATTAGATCTACTCTGATTAGTATCCAATCCATGTTGACACCTCACATGGAAGTATTTCACAAGGAACTAGCCTATGCAAAAACATTGATGAAGAAAGATTCTCATCTTTTTACACATGAAGGCTTAGTTGACCTTGCTGCCAAGCTAGAAATACGAGTTCAATCTATAGATGTAGCAATAAATAATAGGTATGCAATTTTGAAGATCATTTTAAAGCTTCACAAGTTAGTTTTGGATAAACACAATATTAATGTACAACCCAAATGACATAGTGTCAAAAATGGGGGATTTTGAATTTGTGGAGAAAAATATTTGTCAAGGCAGATATCTACTTAGCAGGAGTAATAAAAAAAAAATAGAAACAAAGAATTTTCTCAAGGGGAGTAATAAAGTATGGAGGTTAGACAACATTATTGATACAAATGCAATTTTTTAAATTTAAAAAGTTTTTTTATAGTAGTTGAGTAATGAATATACATTGTATTACTTATGCACAAAATAAGGAAGTATATTCCATGAAAAAGTGTTTTTTCCACTCATGTCAAAGAGGGAGATTGTTGATCTCATTTTGGTTTTGACAAGACAATGACAAAACTCTTAGTCATTATTTAGCAAAGAACAGTGAAAAAGGATTGCATAATGCATGTTGGGCGATCAAAGCAAACTGATCAATCAGTCCAAGCTGAGACATCAAAGCATGCCAAGTATAAGTTTCTAGACAATAAATGTTGAGTAATATGACCTCTTAGTTCCAAGAACTAGTATGTGTCGAGCATATAGTATATAAGTCTTTAACAGAGTAGTCCTAATAGGCTATTGTAAATCACTTAGTTGTGATTTTGAAATCCTTTAGTCAAGGTAAGAACTAATAGTATTGTAAGCCTTTAATATGGTAGAACCCTCACAGGGTAGATCATAGCTTATGATCAACACTTTTTAGAAAAATTAGGCCACACATTACAACTACAGGAAAGAAGATTTGTGGGTGTCATCCCCACCCTAGTTTTACCTTCTCCTTGGAGGGTTTCTAGGTAACCAAATTTATTGTGTTATGTGCTATGAATATGATGCATGTTGACTTATTTCAGTTTATATTTTAAGTTATGAGATGGATGATGGTGATTTTATTTAGAGGTAAAAGTTTTAGGTGTCAATTCACACCTCCCCTCTCATAACCTAGTTTCCCTTTGTTATTTCCAGCAAACTATAGCTACAAAATAAAGAAAAGAGTATCATCTTGATATCATATCTTAACAATAAAATGAAGTATAGATTTTTAAAGTCTAACTTGAGGTGCATTCTATCCACCCCCTACCTTAGAAATGGCCTTCGTCTTAGAAGCCAAAAAAATGACATAGGTATGATTCTTTGATTTGTGAGGCCTCCTCTAGGGTAGATGAATGAGCATCATTGGGGTCTCATTAGACCCTTTAATAATCAATGGTTTGACCCATGAGGATCAAAACCCACTACTCAAGTGCGCATACATGCTCTAGTTCTATCCTCTTTTCTTTTGTGGAGACCTTTCCCCAATTCATTTTCTTTTTCTCATGTGATTCACAATAAGAAACACAAAACTTATTGGGCAAGTAAGTGCAACCCTTTTTGTAGAGCTTATTTCACCTACTATGATTTTATATGTGATAAAAACTCAAGCACATTGGGGGCCTAATGATTTCTTTTCCTCCTAAGTCAAGAAACTTTTTCTCTTTTTCTGTTGACCTACTCTATTGTGAGTTTTAGTAAACTCATACTCTTGCTAAAGTGGGGTCTAAATGTATTAGCATTGAGGCACTTTCCTTTTAATAATTTTTATCTCCCTATTCATAATTCGCTCTATAGACAATGGATATGCCTATGCTCAATTTCCTTTTTCTCATATCTTCTTCCTATTTTCACCCTATCCTTTCTAGAACCTACTCCCTTTTCTTTTGGCATCCAAGGGTTGATCTTCAAGACCAAGTCCACTCATGCCAACCTAGGTTGGAATAGGTTGACCTATTCATTAAGATCAACTTTGATAGAAATAGATAATACTGGGTGGGGGGGGGGGGGGGGGCAGGGGTGGGGGTTGAATCAATATTTTCAATCTTTTTTCCCACACCTGAATATTATTACTTACTTTTCCACATGCATAAGAAAGTAAACCGATAATAGGTATGTGTAGGATCATGGTCAACCAAACTATGCTCTTAAGTGGCAATAAAAAATTAGAAAATTAGGGTTATGTCAACTTGACATGGAATTTTCTACTTGTTACTAATGTTATATCAAAAAGTTGAAAGAAAAGAATATCTAGAAAATTGAATCTAGTTTCTAAACTACTAGGACTTATCTCAAAAAAATAAAAATTGATTGGTCAAAATTTTCAATTTTGATGTAATATTACAAATTTTTTAGCATGAAAATAAGAAGTAGACATATGTCTGACCACCTTAATCAAAATCAAATGATAATATTTTTTAATAATATTATAGATATAAGTTGTAGACTCATGCCTAGATGTGACACATAATTTTGGGTATTTTGATTCTAAATAAATAATAATTAATTAATTTTTGACTTTAGTAATTTTGGAATAAAAAAACTCTCGTGTCTAACCACCTTAACTAATTGTAAACTCAAAATTAAATTTTTCATTTTTTTTCTTATAGTAGAAGAAACATAGAATGTGATGCATCTTTTGGATTTAAAAAATGTTGTACCATTTGAAAGTTATGGTTATTTTTCAAGTAGTGTGTCAGTTAGCACTTTATACGTAACTCCATTAGAAAATAAGTAATAATTACTTACTGAACTCATAATTTGACAAACCTTATATTTATGAAAAGATAAGAAAATTCTTAAGAAACACTTTTCATTTCATCAAATTTTGGGTGAAAAAAATGTTGTCAGCTACATATTTGAAGTAAAAATCACATAAAAATAGGCCAAAAGCATATTTTTAGTATTTTTTAAAAGTTGACCATATAGGTTTGGTATCAAAAGGTATAGTAGACCTTATAAAGATATTAATTGTTTTCATTTAGTATTAGGGTGGGTGGGAAAAAAGTTGGAATAGATTTTGAAATGGTTTAACATATTTAAGAACTACATATTTTTTAGATCACCAGTTTTTGGCACACCATGATCCTGCACATACCCTAATGCTAAGCGATATAAAAAACCATACATAAAGAGAGCTAATAACTCCATAATTTGTTAACTAGGGAATCCTTTTCGGAGGGAAAACCCCGATGGGGATGAAACCCACAAGATGATTCACTATATAAATAATCTAGTTAAGGATATTGACCCTATTAGGAGTCTATGAAGAATGTTTAGTGTCTCAAGTCCCTATTAGGAGAGTAGGCCTTTTTAGAAGCCTCAACCCTATTTAGAGTTGGTGGATCATATACAAATGTGTGCAAGAAGAGCCCATTGCCCCAACATGCAACTATACAATTAAGTTCATCAAAGAGAATAGATATACATACAATACTATATCACTTGTTGTACTTTGCGATTCCTCTGATTATCAATTTTTTATACAAGCCTTTAGTAAACTGTAGATAATCTTTCCTTTTTTTCACTCAATGCCATAAATAATGAGTAAGTGTGCTTACATCAATTTGCATCATATCTCACATTATTATATCACATAAAATAACTTCACATTATCATCTATTGTCTCAAATGATGTCTTTACTTTTGTCAATCATATTAATAAATCCTTCCTTAGTTAGCTCAGATATCATCCTTGGAGTCAGATCATCAAGACTTAATAATCAAAATAATTCTTTAAGTCGTACAACTCAATTTGTAAACTTGCTCTGTTCTGTACTGTGAAGTATCTGCATCGATATTTCCTCTATAACTTGAACTTGGTTGTTTGTATAGACATGCACACTGGTATGTATCATCAAGATGACATCATGCATTTGTAGTCAATTGCGCAAGAGACTATTGTTAAGGAATATTCTACTATCAATAAATATCATCATGGTGTTGTAACATTGTCCAATTCTTAGACAATTTCCCATCACAAAAAATCATAACTATGCTATAAAACATATGTTTCCATAATTGACAACCATATATCTCATCTTATTTGACTAATTTGTCATATTACCAATAATCTCCCCCTTTGGCATTGATGGAAACATTTTGGAAAAACTAGCTAACACTAGTAGAATTTGGGACAATAAATGACTATGTGACTAATTTTTTTAGTCACATGACTAAAAAATTTAGACATACAACTAAAAGCAATCAAATTCAACTATTTTTTTGCAATTCATAAGTATAAATGAATAAATAAATGACTATTTTGGTCATTAGGTAAAATCACAAGGTGAGATAAATTAAAATGACTGCCTAAATGAGAAAATAAACTACCATATAATTAGTCACTTCGACAAAGATGACCAAATGAATATTTTTTATATAGTAACATTAGATAATTATAGGATAAATTATGTACATGTTTCTATATAATTAAATTAGTTTCCTTAGTTTTTTCTACCCTCTTTCAATTTTCTTTTCAGGATGATGAAATAGCTAAAGGAACTTATTAAAATGATCATTGGCTACTACTTTAATGACACATTATCATGTAATCATCCACTAGATTTTGATTTTCTAAATTTTTCATTAGATTGTCACATCACTATTCTCCTTTACATGATTTGTAATTAAAATTTAATATATAAAATGCCTTTACTTACTCATTGAACATTTTGCCTAATCAAATGATAAAATGAAAAAACATCCACCATATTTCTCCCATTTGATTTTTATATGATTTTGTTACTAGTTAACTACTATGGAAACTTGAGATTTTGAGTATTTCAAAGAGCTAGGATCCATTCTTGGAAGTTCTCAATGAATTTGAGATTCTTTATTGATGAAAACAATGATAAAAAATCTTTCCACTTTCCTATATGAATGGTATCTTTTGCTGGATTTTTATTTACATAATTTTAGTTTTCAAATTAATACTATGTTATTTCAACTATGCTATTTTTATTTAATATAATGCAATTAATTATTTTAATTAATTTGATATTAGTTACTATCAAAGATATAATATTATATTTTAAATATAAATGTATTGAAAGTATATTATAAATATATTGTATTATTACATGTTAAGATATTGTTATATCGGTACAATAAACTATAGAAATATAATATCTTTAAATTTCTATACTTTGAAGTAATCTATTTAAATTGATAACATTAGTAGCCTATTACTAAGTATTTCTTATAGGTGTATTTTAAAGTAAGCAATAAATTTAAGACTACCCGAAACATACAATATTTTGAACATGGAATATATATTTTAGTCAGCAATATATTGATTTAATAACCATGAAGGTAAATATTTAAAAGGATAATTTTAGGGTGACTTTCCTTGGCTAAAATGTTGAATCTCAAAACTTTTCCCATGCTCGTAAACCATTAATTTTCTCTTCAATTTGTAGTTGAAAATATTCAAGGTTTCTTGCAACCAAGCAAAATATTTATTGAGTCTATGATGTAGATGAGGGCATAGGCACCTTCACACATACTAGTGTCATTTTTTGTTGTTGTAAATGAGGTATGTGAGAAAAATTATTTTGATTATTCAATGATTTTTGAATATAACTAAAATTTTGTAGATTAGTTTCAAATATCCAATGCTAAGTGCATATGCTACATAGGAATGAAATCTTTTTATTCTTTTATTATTTATTCAAATGAAATTCAATAAATATTGTGTAAGTTTGGGGTAAGGGCTTGGGAGTTTATGATTTAGGGAGTTTTGAATTTGATTTTTCATCTTAAATATTCTAGTTTAACAATTATGTTGAAACCCCATTAAAATGCTCTGAATACAAGTTTTAGTTTTTTTCCCTTGGATGATACATAATTGAACACTAGGACTTTATTTCTTCTTGTCAAATGCACCTCGCACCTACATTTTCCTTTTGGGATATTACAAAGTCATGGAATAATAATATATAATATATTTTGATTATAAGAACTTTTTATGTTTGGTTCATTTTATGTTTTTAACCAAGTGCCCTATTTTAACTCTCTTGCTTACTTGCTACAACTAGGCAATTTCATTTAGGTAAATTTCTTAACATCTAGCCTTGCCTATGGTATTTCACTATCAGATATTATGGATGTAGTGTTTTACTTGATTTCACCACTGATTCATAATCTAAATTAAATAATTGATTGAAGGGTATATGTCACGAAGAATCATGGATATGATTTGAAACAGAAGACAATATATATAGTTTAATAAAACATTGATTCTAATGGTGAAAAACGTAAGAAAATGAAGCATACATTTCATAGGACAACATACTCTGTTTCTTTCAAATTAGTCCATATCAAAATATATTAACCACTATTTTCTACCATTATTTCATTGCCAATAGCTGAAACCTGATCTATAAGGGTGTCTGAATCTATTGATTTGGAACAAATTTCATGATGTTAAATAAAAATTCTATACAATTCATAGAATTATATTGCAACCATTTATCAGATATTGTAGACTTCTTGCTTCTACAGTCTAGGATATTGTTAAATTAGGCTTCTAGAATCAGCCATGTGAGTGTCTTTGTTCTCACACTAAAATTATCTCACAACAAATTCCAGAAGCATTATTTAACAATCTTATTAAAGACAATAAAGTAAATCTCTTATAGTATAACTATCTAGATCAAAATCTGATATGGCAATACTTCATCATTCTATATTGCTTAGAACTATTTAAATACTTCCTACAATGTTTAGATAATTTATAATTGATCATCATGAGAATTAGATAATCACACCTTTCTATTTCCATATTATGATCTACTTAGTTTATCTCATCACATTGGATGGTTTGGTCTGGACACCTTTTCGAAACAATTATCAGTTTATCTTGATTTGCCTCTATGTCATTTTCCTATCTCTTATTAATAGAGCCTTGTATCAAACTTAGTTGTATAGTAAATATGGACCTAGTATAGAATCTTTGATATTCTAATTGTTCTCTGGCTTTCCCTCATTGTTTTCCTTTGTTATTTAGGTTTCTTCTAATCCAAGACTTATGCAACAAAATTTAGGAAATCTAACACATTTAGGAATGGATGGATTTATATTGCTAATTTTAAGATTTTCATATATCTCAACATCTTTGATGCAGCCTTCATTAGTTCATATTCTTCTTCTGTGATAATCTTATTATTGTTATTTTGGAGTTTAGGAATTTAATAGCATAATGACCACTGTGACAACCTTTGATGCAAGTAATGGCAGTCCCAATTTTTGATATAGAATAAGCATGGCTAGAACAACTTGAAAAGGTGCAATCAAAATTTCATGTACATACCAATAGAAAGTCCTAATATTTCAAGCATCAATGCTCAATATATTAATTAGTTCATTACTCATATACATTTTTCTTGACTGATTGGAAAGAACCAAGCCTTCATGTATACAAGAGTTGTAAGGACCATCTTAGTGCATATGCTCATGTGGTTTGTTACAAAGAGACTATTAATATTTTTTTTAAGATGCCACAAGTTGCATAAGAATAAATGCACAAACCATAAAAGTTACCTCACTTGCAAATTATTTCTCTCCAGCAAGACACTGAACAAATCTATCTATAGAATATGGACCCACATATGATGAAATGGAATTCAATAACTCTAGGAATCTTGTGAAAAGAAACTCTTTTTAACAAAAAGTAATGTGGCTAATCCTATGCATTTCCTATGACCTTTGGCCTCTAGATGATTTCTAAAGTTATCATATACTTTAATATCCCTTGTCACATCTACAACTTGGGGAGCATCATCAAGGTTCAAAGACCTGTTCTAGCGAGCTGCAAGCATAGTACTAATCTAAGAAAATGTCATTCGACTGAAAATGTTTTATATTGTCCAAGGAGTAACTTTTGTCTTGGAGCCTACATCTCTTTTCTAAAGTATCATTCAAGAGAGGATCTTGAATGGTTTGATCAAATGGACCTTCAAGACCTTTGCCATAGCTATTGACATAAAACAAAAATATTGAAAATAAAAATCCCGAGACATCCAAAACTAAATAGAAAAAAACTCCTTTTCATACTTCAAACTCTTTAATATTGAGGAAGAATAAAATACCATATAAAATTAATGACAATCTCCACCACATCGTTAGAAAAATTGGAAACTTCCCTTTATTTCTTTAGAAAGAGTAATATGCATAGACTAAGATTATAGCCCAAGATTTGGCCTCTACAGTGTATTGTTCCTTGGCTACAAAATATTTCGATTTTATGTTGATCCACAAAAATAAAGGGCTTCATATTCCTAGTATGTGTCCAAGATTGATAGAGAAACACAAACATCTACGACTACTTTGTTTATAATTCTAAATTGTAGGTTCATAGAAAATTAGATTTTGAAACAAAAATGTGCCTTTATGAGATGTTGGTGTTTGAAACTACTAAACAAAAAAATGCTCAATACCCAATTGATAATACCCACATAACCTAAGGATTAGCTAGATTCTATGAACAATTATATGCGTAAATCACTTGGACCCAACTTCAACAAAACCTATGATGGTTTCCTACTCTTTTGGCTCTACTAGACCAAGGTGGGTATACCTAGGGATGATCCAATTTTAAAATTGTATGAAAATCGTCTTAGTTTCATTATGATTCTCATCATTTATCTTCAAATATATGCACACTCTTTCTAGTTTTCTTATCTTTTTGAAATTATAAACATCCCTTTAAGCAGATCTGGTCTCTAATCTCCTAAAACTTTCATATATTCATGTTGATGGAAGCTACTTAAAACTCAGGAATACTACGTAAGTGAGTGCTGACAAACAATATGACCTTAAACAAGATGAAAATGATCTTTGAAACTTTTTCCTTTTTTAAATGACTTGAGATGCAAAAATAGATCAACTCTCAATTATCACTGAATTTTATTACTAGTGCCTTATCCATTGGGCTAAGATTTATATATTGGTGGGAGACCTAATTCAAACAACTAGTGAATGAATTTATCAATAGCAATCATCCATTTACAATCTTATGGAATATCCTTCTCATAAATTCATCAATTCTACTAATCTAGTGAAGCATTTATATAAGTCATTGAATTAATAGCAACAAGAGAATCAATACACAACCTGTCCAAACTGTATTAAGTCATATGAGCCTAATTCAAATAATCTCAAAACAAAAAAGTTCATGAAATGGAGACAAAAAGTGATGACATAGAAACATTGGAAATATCCCTTTGCATTATCCTTTTTCTAATGACTAATACATCAACCAATAGAGTCTTAACCCAAAAGCATAAAATCACTAGTTATGTTATATATCTATATCAACAAGTATACTTGAAAGTATCTAAAAATACTACATGAAAATGAGGACCGACTATACTATATCTTGACACTTCAAAAAATACATCAATTTTTTGGACCATCAAAATGCCTTGAAAACTCATTTATATAACGAGTTGCAACAAGCAAAGGGAAATTATGACTGACAAGTGTCTTCCTCCAATTCATCATTTCTCATAATATTCTAGACACCTTATTACAAAAAGAAACATCACAAAGAATAGTTGCAAATGATAGTTGGAGCATTAAATCTTTAAATTTTTCCTTTTCTCTAACGGCTCCCTCTTGGAAAGGCCTTAATTTCTATGATTGCTTCCCAAACAATGACTTCTCTTTTAGTGGGCCACTCACATGTTTTGGCTATTGCTAATTTGTTAATGGATTTCTGCCACCTAGCATTAGTAATCAGTTTTCCTTCTGTAGTAAACCTATTCAAATCAATTTCAATTTTTAATAAGGTATCAACCAACTCATTAAAGAGACACTCATCAATATCATCTTGTAAAATGGATGTCACTTTTAGAAAGTCTACAATATGATTAAAGGAATCAGACTACTCATTAAGATCCTTCACTTTTCCATCAGAATCAAGAATAGAAAGAATTAAAGAATGAAGAACATTTGTCAAAATCTTCATTTTAATTTGTATTTCTGCCAACTTGCTTGTGAAGAATTGCAACAAATATTTTACTTTATCCATACCTTCTTTCACAGTAATCATATTATCTGGTAAATCTAGATTTTTTGCTAAAAATGGTATCAATCTATCAAAGAATTGCATATAGGGTCCCCACTGCTAGAAAATTGAATCAAGCCATCCTATTGCATCCTTCCATACTTGTTCAACATATTGCAAATTGATGAATGTATTATAGGCATCTTGACATATTCTTTTCAAAATACTTATCCTATGGCTCAATACATTCATCATAACACTTTTTCTTGGTTTCATTATCAGATGGAGGAATCTTTGTTTCCACATTCATCACTGGCACTAGCATTATTACTCCTATTGGTATTTCCTCTATCTGAATCTCTACCTCTATAGTGCGCCTTTCTTCTTCCACCTACCTTGGTACATTTTCTGCCTCTAATGCAGCTCGAAGTTGTTCTCTGAGAGATGACAGTTCTGTCTCCAAACTCTAAATTTTTTCCTCCAACTCCTCAATCCTTTGCTTCTATACATAATTTGTTTTAAGTTCCTCCTCATACAACTTTTAGACATCTATGCACTCATTATACATGGCAACTAACCTATCTTCAATTTGATCAACTTTTGCCCCATTCATCAGTGCAAATTGTTAAACCAGGCTAGAGATTTATTTCCCAGAAGTATTATGTAATGTCCAAACAATCATGTTACCTTGGGTAGTTTCTTGTATATCCATCATTTTTGGCTTCTTTCTATCAGGAGAAATACTCCAAACTTTTCTGTATCTACATTAAAACCTGATCCCCTCTTCAATCCCTCACTACCACTAGCCTCATAGCTAATAGCTTTGTCCTATGTTCTCATTTGATCAAGGACAAAAGCTTTCTCAATATCCTAGTTAGGTATCAAAATCATACCACTCCTCTATACTAACTTCCTAGCCTCAACAGGGGTCATTGTTTCAGTCTCAGGATCATATGCAAGCAGTTTGTTCCCTAGTTCCTTATTCTTCTTAGAGTCTTCTCCTAGCATAAGGCTCAATGTGAGCTCATTTTGTTTTATCTTATACAAGAAACTTTTGAACTCTGATGATTTAATAAAATCATCACCTTTCATGAATTTCTCAGATTGCATGAGCTTGTCATCCAATCTTGAGGATGCAATTTGTAGATTAGTGGAAGAATTTCTTTCTTTAGTAGCTCTTTGGTGTAGATAATTTTGCCTAATATCAACAAAATATTCATCATTTCATAGGATCACTTGCAAAGATCTACTCACTACCCTTTCCAGGATATGCATTTTTATAGTCTTTTATTTCCTTTAGGGATCCATGTTGAGGTTGATGGTTGTTCCTCCTCTAACTCAACCTCAAGTTGTACATCTAGTTCAGGGGACTCTCTATTTATAGTGGCTTCTTCTCCCTCTAGTTCATGTGGCATTTGGGACAGAATGTAGTCAAAATTCTCAACCATTTTCTTTAAATTACTAGGTTAGGGTACTTTTGTGTAAAAACCCTTGAAATCAGGGTTTGTTCTCCTCAAAGCCTCCTCCACCTTCCTAATTTGACCATACTTTTCCAATAGCTCATCTACCTCCCTTGTTGCTACTATATTTGCAATTAGATCCTCCATAGGAATAGGTTTACTTGAGGCAAGATATATCCCCTAATGGGCTTGACCTCATTGGTGATATAATTTTAAAGGTCATACATCCTATACGGCCCAATACCAAATTTATATTGGATCTAATACTCACTCAATTCCTCATATGCATGTTTCCCAATTTCAAAATCCCCTATTTTAAAAGTTCTACAAATAAATGTAGGCTTGTGTAGGGTAGGAGGGATCATTTCCTTTTTCATCAATAGGAATTGCCAAAAGAATTCAATAATGGCCAATCTGGGGGGTACATATTTAGGTAAAATGTAAGGAGGTTGTGGACATGCATATACCCTAATTAATATAAATTCCTTAAAGAAAAAGATGTCCCCCCAATTATGATCTAACCTATTTTTATCATCTAGGAAGGTAGGCCTAAGCAAAGGCCTTAAAACATTTGGTGCTCTGAAAAAGGTATGATCTACCATCCTCATAATAATAGAACTAAAAAAATTAAAGAACACAAGGGTATTTGAGTAATAGAAATCCTTATACCAAATATGAGTCCAAAATTGCATAGGCAACTCACCAAATTCATCAGAAGTTTGATCAATGAAGTCCCCGTTGATGTATCCAATGTTGTTATATAGGATAAGATGCATCAACAATGAATAATGGTGGAACTTGAAGTCTTTTATCTCTCCCTTCTTTGCGCTACAAATCTACTTGTGTATACTGTCAATGATGAAAGCTAGATAATCACACTCCTTGTGATGGAAGGGGTCTTTTATATCACATGCCATCGAAAAAAGGGAGCCATACACACAATCCTCTGCACCATCACTTCTCATCACTTTATGCAACCCATACACTATGTTTTTGAAATAATTTTTAAAATCTACTCAAAGGTAGAAAATCCCCCAACTTATTTAGAATTAAACCTACCTTTTTTACTCTGTAGGGAATATGTGGTAGCATAACATTGTTCACAAAGTAGGTCTTGTTCCTATCAAACTTTCCTTACAAATCTGTAATGTCAATAGGTACATCCATCTGTCCCATTAATCCAAAGGCCTCAATAAAAGAAGTTCTATCCAATGTGCATAGTATACTCTCGTTATGCCTATGGAATGTTCTGGCTATTGGATTATACGAATTTATCTGGGCCTTGAACAATTCAACATAAATGAATACTTCTACGAATATCAACTTTTCCATATTTCTATTCCATGGGTTATACACTGGCACATTTTTTATTCTAGTTTGATAGAAGTACATAAAAAGATCACAACCAGTGACCCTAGGGCATTCAGCATCTCAAACCAAGAAATAGGGGTCTCAAAAAATATGATCATTTTCCAAAATTGCATTTGATGATCCTGGAAGAATTTTCCACCAATCCTCAGCATGCTTATTTGGTTTTCTAACCCCTGACTTCTTCTTAGTCTTAGCAGTAGATTTCTTCCTCCTTCCTTCACGTCTAACCTCCACAACATCTTCACCCTAATCTTCAACTTCTATTTCTTCTTTAGGCACTTCTTCAACCTCCTTGTTAGCAATCTTCTCTGCAAGTATGCTCTTAAAACTCTTTACATAGGATACACAAAGCTTTGCAACTTTTAGATTTCAAAATGGAATATAAAATGAGTTCTTCAAAGTGGTAAATATTTTATCATTCAATCAAATCCTTGATGTTTTAATCATGCAACTACCAACTTTTTTAATAAATTTAGCATGCATGAGCTTTAAAACCATTCATGCAAGTTGTTAGCAAGGCATATCAATAGTGAAATTTGATATTGGCATACTTTTCAAAGTTTTATTTTATTTGGCTATGGTGATTCTGTCTTTTCTGCTTACCTAGTATGACACATCAGTTGTTTTCTTTCAAATTCTGATTTTCCATTCTTACGCTGAGTCAAACCTTCAATCTTTCATAATCCTAGAGATACCCTTGATGAACTTCTACATTCACTTGGTGATGCTTTAGCATACCCAAATCGTAAGAGCATAATGATTTCTTTATACTATATTGAAATTCCCTTTTATGCTCTTACGCTTCCATTTACATCGTAAGACCGCAAACCTTCTTACTTGATACTTTTGTTCTTATGATTTAAACTCTTTTTGTATAAGTGTAAAGCCCTTTGGCATAGCTTTCTTAACCCTTTATGCTTATACACATTTCATCATTCAAAAAATCACAAGACTTATTGCACCCATTCTCTGGTCTTACGCTCAAAGTCTACCTGTGGTATCGTAATTCACTTTATCTTCTCTTCATTCCTCCTTTATGTTTACATGCTCAAGACCAAAACGTAATTGTGAAAACAAAGCCTCAACAACCTTTCATTCATATGTTTACCTTGAAACCATAATAATGTAAAGAGAAAATCTTGGTTTAACCCGGCAACAATCTAGATTCAACCTCAAAAGATTTAGAAAAATCATAACCATTTATTTACAACACATGCAAAAAGAAGAATTTAAGTCGTGTGCCACATGGTTGGGCCCATCTATTACACATGACATGTCATTACCTGATTTTCTTGCATTAGGGCCCATCTGAAAACTCAACAAGTCCCACTCGATACACCCACATTATAATATAGCCTTTATGATTGTCCACAAGTCTTGCAAAGTGTAGGCACATAAACACAACTTGATCAACACTTTTTGTCTTATGAGTCCCTTTCATACATAAGACCGTAAAGGACTTTATGCCCTCTTTACACCATGTAGGAGTATTACATTCTTACACGATCCATTAGAATGTAAGCGCATAAATCAAGACCCGACAGCCTTCTACTTACTCACTTAAAGGCTTACCCATAACCATGTAAAGCAGTATGACATCTCTTTTTAAAAACCTTTACACTCATTTGCAAAACATTTAAGCGTATGACTGGGAATGCTTTTTCAAACCCTTTGCGCTCATCTACGAAACCTTAAACTATGAGATCATAAAAGGGGCACATTTGAGAACTTTTCCAATCCTTTTGAAAATTTACAAGAAAGTTAGGGTTTTTCAAACTAGGGTATTTTGGTGATTGATCTGATGAAAAACCTTGAGAATTTAAAAGGGATTTAAACAACAAAGGGTGAAAATAGGGAAAAATGACATATAAAATCATAATTCTCAAAACCCTAATTCACAAGAAACAAGGACCTAATTGATTTTTCACCCAAATTTTAGAAATTTGCTGCCCTATGAAAAATCAGACCAACATGAGAGAGACCATAAAGATGAGGTGAAACAAAATTGCAACTACATACTTAAAGGAAGACCCCAAAAAAAAAATCTTGAAGCATTGCCCAATACCTACCTTCTTTTATTTTTAAGGACATGATTGTATGAATGGATTCTATTAGACAAATATCACTAAGCTTTGTGTTACTTCATTTACCCAAAAAGGAAATATTTATTTGCAATTCCCATTTATCAATCCCACTATAAAAACATGCCTACATCATCACATTCTTTGAATCAACTAAACTAATTTGTTCAACCTAGCTATTCAAATGTTTTGCAATTTTGTTGATATACCATGCATGCATATGTCAAAATGAGAAAATAATGATAAAGCCATCTGAAATACGATCATTAGGCCAAGTACAAATCATTAGTTCTCTTATATTTTTATTGACATCACCTTATTTACAATTTGAATTGATCTTCTTTGCTTATGTAGTTGGTAGCTATTCCAAACTATTATTTATATTTTAATATTAATGTTGATATTCCAAACTATTATTTATATCAATATGACTGTATTATCCCTTACATGCGTGTATATCTCTATTTATTTTTTAAATGTACTTCATATTTTGATATCTATTGTCAATCATGACTCCTCACCATTAAATTTTTTGTAATTTCCCCTAGTATGGTCCTATGGTATTTGGGACTAATTTCTTATTGCAAGACTACTCTCTAAGAAAAATTATAAATGATTTATGAAAGTAAACATGTATTGATTGTGAGTATTTACTTCTTGTTATTAACTCAAATGTGATAGATTAAGGGGGTCATCTTGGCTCTTCCTTATTCTTAGATAATAATATTAATCTAAGTATCTGATAAGATGTCTCTTTCACTAAATATGTAAGCCTATTTTTGAGCCTGTGATGGCTTATCTGCCTTATAGAGTTGGGACTCTTGAATAAATATAACTATTATTTATATGCTATATCAATCAAGTGAAAATTTTATGCTAGTACATAAATGATTCTAGGAACATATGCTAGTACTTATCTTCTATGTATTTACTTGTAAAAATAAAAATTTCCACTTATTGTCTATACAATTCATATCACACACACACACACACACACACACACACACACACACACACACACACATATATATATATTGCACTAATATAATCCTATCATAATTCTATATACTCATCCTCATAATATTAGTTTAGATTCTTTTCTATTTCACTATGTTATGATCTAACTCAAATGTATGAACTCTTATTTGTCATCTATTCTTCATCACTGTGCTTATTATATTCTCAATATATAATCGAGAAGGTACAATGTCACTGCTGGAAGCTCCAATTTTTGAGATATTTACAACTAAATATGTTGACATTCATTTCCAGTGTACCTAAGTAGTGCCTACCCTCATTCACATTTTTTCTAGACATATTGTTGTTATTATCAGACTATAATAGAGTAGTTTTATGTTGATGGACTAGTGGTATTTTTTTGACACTATCAGACATTATGTTATGGATTTAGTTGGTACATGATGAGATCTTTAGACCTTACATTTCATGTACGCATGATGATCATTACATTGCTTTCAGTTATTTTTGATGATTAGTTAGATGGTTTATTATCTCATGTGCTTTATTATGGATACTTACCCCATATTTGCCTGTGTATGGTGTGTGTGTTTTCTTATTCTATGGTGTTTCTGATGTGGTTAAGGAAGGGAGTGATAGTCACATACTTAGTCGAGATCTACATGATGCACCACTTCCTACCATTGTCTGTTTAGCTTAGCATTATATATATTGTATGTACATGCATGGTTTTTCTGTAGGTTGCAGTTACCAAGTATCGACTTCCTTGAATTGTCAGGATGAGCATACCCTATTATACTATCTCAATGATAAGAGAAGGGAGATAAATTCTCAAGTCCAAATCCCAAACCCTTAAGCCATTTGTCCTAGTGAGGTAGGACAAGTATCTAGATATTTTACCCACTGAATGTGTCGGATGACATAATTCATGATTTTTAACCCTTTAGACTGATTTTGTGTGAATTGCTCTACGATGAGTTTTCATGTTTTATTTTGGAGGTCTATGGTGAATTTTCTATTAATTAAGTCTTAATAAATAGATTTAATTAATAAATTAATTATTTGAGAAAATTAATATAAAATATCATGATCTTTGATATTTTGATTATAATTAATTAAATAAGAATTAATTGAGGAAAAAGAATTTTAAAAAAAAATTAGAACTTAAAATTAATAATAATAATAAAATAATAATCAAGTAATAATAAATAATAATAATAAAAGTTTTTAAAATTAAAATGAAAGATATAAATATTTAAATAGAAGTTATATAAAAGTGAATTGGAGTTATAAGCTTGCATGAGAGTTAACGCACCTTTCTATTTTCTCTTATGTCAACAACATGGAGGTTAGTGCATCAATTAAGAACATGGTGTCTACAACCTTATGACTCATCTAGAAGGTTGGAAAAGACCAATGCCTAGTTGGTGACACCTTCTAGCTATTTCTAGAAGCATTCTAGATGTTTCCTGAAAGCTCTTTATATTCAGACATTCCTAGAAGCTTAGAGATAGTGTTGGAGAGAAATTGGAGCATTGGAGGACTCGAGAACTCTGAAGAAGGGAGCTTGCTCTACGGGTTTTCTGAGGAAGAGCGAATTAGCATCAGAATTCAGGTAGATTCTTGTGATTTTACTTATGCTATTTCTGCATCTTGCATTCCCTTTCTTCATCGTGTCTTCCATATTTCTTCAGAGAATTTTCCTATTTTTATTATATGCATTCTTAATATGGGTAGTTACATTTATTTGAGAAACTTATATGCATAGATCTGAAAGGAACACGGGGCTAGGGTTTAAATTGTTGCAAAATCCATTAGATTAATATTTGGATTAATTTGAGATTAAAAGGTTATAAGAAAATTCTAAAAATTAGAATTTCTAAATAACCATGTATATACATGTTTATATTTTTAATCTGCATACACACACACACACACACACACACACACACACATTTACATGTTTATATGCTGTGATGTTTTTAATTTTGCAAGTATATATATATATATATATATATATATATATATATATATATATATATATATATATATATATATATATATATATATATATATATATATATATATATATATATATATATATATATATATATATATACACACACACACACACACACACACACACATATATATACATATATATATATATATATATATAAATATACTTTTATATATATATATATATACATACATATTTATATATAATATTTATTTATTTAATAAATAATCAAATATCATTAATCGAAAACATTTTTGAAAAAACATTAAACTTTAATTAAAAATTGAATCGCATACTGGTGAATGGAAAATTGCATATGCGATTTTTATAAAAATGTGTTATGCATTAATGGGGGGCAACGAGACCTGTGCCCCTGTGTCCACAATGTCGCAGTGTACCGACTATCGCAAGTACTGTGATGGCAGGGGTACACAGTACCCACTAACATCGCAGGCCCTGCGACTGCAGGGCCCTGTGTATCGCCGAAGGTACTCACCGATATGTATAAATGTGTGTCGATTCATATGAATTTGACTTTCATTGATATTAAAATTTTATATATGTTTTCAATCGAAATTACTATTAATTCAATTTTTGTAAAATGCAATAATAATTTATATATATATATATGTATGTATGTATGTATGTATGTATGTATGTATGTATGTATGTATGTATGTATGTATAATATGTAAATATGTTAATAATTATTTGAATTATAATTATATAATTGATAAATGATTTATACCAAAGGTTCATAATGGTGAACTCTTGTATAATTTTTGAGATTTGATTATTGTTTTATAAAGTATATGAAATTTAATTGATAGTTTGGTGGGGGGACGTTTTCAAACAAAGATTATAATTGGAAGATGGATTTTAAGAGAAACTTTTATTCATCCAAAACATACAAAATGTTCCTCCATTCATTCTCTAAATTCGAGAAACCTAAACTGAGAATCTTACATACAAGTTTGTAAACTTAGCAAAACCAAAACATGTGTTTGCATTGTGTATTCTTTATGCTATTGTTTTGGGTTTTGGGTTGACTAGTGTTGACCAGTTATAGGATGTCTACCAGAGGCTTCAGGGGTTATGTAATTGTGATGTCATGGTGATGTTTTACTCTCGATCTTTATAAACCCAACCATGGTTATGTGATGGAATGCTCTATGTATTGGTTGTAATTACTGAATGTTATAGTTGAGGTTCTTATGTATGAGACACTTGACTTAACCATTTTTGGTCATCGATCAGTTATCCTTGGTTATTTTCTAGTCGCCATAATGGGACTGTAATGTGGATTTATTTTTGATGATGTCATGTCGTTGTGACATGTTTGACACAACCATTTTTGGAGTCTTCGATCAGTATGATTTAGATATATTTTTGTTATTGAGAACCATTGGATACTTTTGATTATCAGTGATAATTTAGTCACCAATAGAGAGCTATTGTGATCATGATTTTCTATGGATGCTTGCTCATGGAGATTTGATGCTTTTATGCATATTTGATGATTTTATTATGAATTATCTTTTGTGAATTTGAGATTTATGATTCCATGAGCTTAGGGTAGGATATCTGCATGTAGTGTCGAGAAGTGGCTTGCAATGGGGGCCAGGGCCCTCAGAGGCTGCCAAGGTAACTCATTGTAAGTTGGATTAATAAGTGATAACATTCACACCTAATACTAACTGAATGAACCTAAAAAGACAAGAGTTTTGGTTCTTGCCCATGCCACGAGTGCTTGTATAGACTAGGATGGAAGTAGAGAGAATGCATGGTTGCGACCTTGCATTCCATAGTATGCCTCGTCAGTATGAGAGGATACTAGTGGCTGCATGAGATTAGTATGGACCCGTGGAGTTTAGCTAACTACCAGGGTAACTTGTATGTGATAAATGTGATGAAACTTTCCTACTTGAATAGTAGGTTCCTACATGTCATTGTGTGCCTTTGGGATTAGATGTCGGATTTTGTGTTTGGAACCTTTGAGTTAGTATACTTTTAGGATTTTTAGATTTATAGAGATTTGTTCTATGTGTTATGGATAGCCTGTTTGGGACTTGAGATTATCTCCTCAGCATGGCAAGAGTGGACCACTAAGGTACCACACGGTTGAGTGGTAGTGTATTTTCCACTCTTATCATTTGAGATTCATTAAGACATCGTGGTTGATGCGTCCTTCATGATGGTGGATATGTATCCTTTCATTGATGATTAGCATATGTTAGATGATGTTATCTTATGCTTTTATTTGCATGTTAGATTACTTTCTACATATGATGTTGTATATGTTAGGAGTGACATTCCTACTATGTTAATACCGATGATCTCTTCAATGATTTGGATGTTATGCACAGAGGGATGTCTAGGATCCACGATGGTCTAATGATGCTATTAACGGTTGGGAGGAACCATGCACTTAGTTTATTATGTTTGATCTTTATGATGGATGTATTCTATGATGATGTATCATATATATCATGTGATTATCTTTACTTTGATGTATCATGGATTAGAGTAGGATGATGTACCATATTTCACATATGTATATTCTTTGACCTTGTCATACCCTGTGACATGTACAGTAGATGATTGAGCATTTGAAATGTAATGCATAAACATTGGACTTATCATTATTATTTCATGTGGATGTTGTACTAGATGGATTCATGTATGTTAGTTGTTTTTGTTAGATGTAATTCAACGTTAAGGGATCTTTATTAAAGAATGTAACCAGTTGTGTATATTATGTTTACTTTTAGATGGACATTGCTATTGCTTCCGTTATTGTGCATGAGTTATATGTGGTATTTACTTTCATGTTAAAAAAAAAAAATGCTACCAAACTTAGTGGAATTCTAGGTTAATTCTTTGGATCCCTTGGTGGGGCATTACATTTGGTATCAGAGCTAGAGTTTCTACATTGGGAGCTCTGGGTATTTTGGAACAACTAGAACTTTTAACTAAAGTGTATCTTTTCAAACTTGAAACTAGGTGAACTGAAATAGAACTTGAACTACTACTTGAATATTTTTCATACTTCAACACTTAGTTTTCAAAAATTGGAAATATTTTACTTAAACCTAAACATAGAACTAAACTTAGTCTATTGCAACATGTGATTGTAATAGTACTTTGCACTGTTGTAGGATGGTATATGGGACTAAGTTTTTTGTTAAAGGTCATTATAGAGGCTGTGGTAGAGGCCATGGTCATTGAAGAGCTATCAGTGTCCATGAGTCTTCCCATGAGGGATCGGCTCATGTAGAGAGCATGGAAGAGCACACTAGTAGGTAGCAGAAAGAGAGCCGTAGAGAGGACCAAGCTGAGTCTGAAGAGGTTGGTTTGAGACAGATGATGGAGACTATTCTAGAATGTATACCTCCTATTCAAGAATAGCCCAAAGTGCACCAGACAAAACTAGAGCATAGACCCAGATCTAGAAGTCCTCGGAAGGATTGTCAGAGGTCCGTTGTGTCCACTCAGATGAAGGATCTTTCAAGATCCAAGGTTAAGCCTTTCAATGGGCAAGGTTCTGGTTATGTAGCTGAGAAATGACTTATTTCCCTCAATAGGATTTTTGCCATGCAGGAGTTTGATAGAAATGTTAAGGAAAGATATGTGATCACCAATTTAGAGAATTTTTGGGCCACTTGGTGGACAATTAAGGAGAAGAAGTTGGGAATCTGTAAGAATTTGGCTTAGGAAAAAATTCACCCAAGAATGAAAGAACTCAACAAAAGCACACAGTAGACCAAAATAGGCAGAGTATGATCAGATGATGATATTCATTCAATAATGGATGCAAGAGTACACTAGGAGTGCCTGATTATAAAGGCCTCAAGAGAGCTTCTTGAATGCATAGACGTCAGCACCATGACATGTCATACAACCAGGCACATTTCCACCAGATATGGATTATCCTCCATTAAGCATGGGATTAAGTGTGATGATGTGAGGATAAGACTACAATGGTGTAGCACACAAATCAGTGGAGTAGACAACATGTGCTAAATAAGGAGTGTGGAAAATTGTGTTGTCATCACAACAACTCAATGAATGATGCATACTCCTGTGTTGTAGACACCATGTGCCTAATTAGAGTTGTGTAACTCAATGATATTTCACAAAATCCTAAGTGTCTCACCCAGAATAATAATAAAATAATGCAAAATAATTAAATAATGCATTAACCTAAGTAAAACTTAAGTAAGTGTAATAAGTAAATACTTATTTACACCAACACCCCCCCTTAAGTGCAATTTAGGGGAATTCCCTTAAGCTTATGCAATCTAAGATGAAATTCAAGATGGGTCCCGGCTACTAGGCCATGTTAGGTACCCATGTACATAATGATATGCAATCTCCCATAAAGTGGGGAAAGAGGGAAAACCTCATGGGAAAAACCCTCCCCTAAAAAGAGAGATAGATAGGATGCATTGATGGATGGAGTTAGCAAGACTCCCCCATTACAACATACATCCAATATATACATAAGAGAATGATGAGAAGAGGAAGAGAGATAGGATGGGCTCCCCCCCCAAAGAAGAATGCTGAACAGTGACTGCTCCGATGAAGACGCAAATCCAAGACTGCAGAATGGTGTTCCTCCCCTTTAGGAAGAAACAATGCCAAGGGTACAAATGAGACACTTGCACTGTGTGTGGAAAGAATCCCATGAATAAGTGATGTCTCTGAAACCTGCTCAAGTAGCTGAAGAACCTATCCCAAACAACTATCTGTCCCTGCAACTAATGAATAACCCTGCTGCAACTGCTGATCATAAGTATACACAATCACTTCAACCTGTGAGGATTGATCATGTAGAGAATGAAAAAGAGAGTTTGAAACCTTCATGACAACTAAAGAAGGTAATTTTGCATCAAGAAGAAGAGGCAGATCATGAATACTATCCCCCAAATCTATCACTGAACCTGTATCTGGAAGACTAGATGTACCCTACTATTTTGGACCTATCACTGTGGCGATGTATGCATGTGGACTGAACTAATGAAGTGACCTCTCACTATATTTGTCAAAAAAACTCGACATGTCTAAATCTGTTGAAGCACTATCACTGGTGTCACTATCAGTATCCACACTATATGATCTGTGAAGAGAAGTAGAGGACAAGCTTGTTGAACTTTCCTCAGAATGTACATCCTTCTCAACAAATATCTGATGTGTCTCAGGATCTAGAAGTCTATAGGTCTTCACACTGTCTTCATAACCAATGAAAGTACAAGGCTGAGATGTCTATGCCTTGTGACCACTTGAAGATCTATTTGCCCATGCAAGACAACCAAAGACTCTGAAGTGTGTCACAATAGGTTTTCTGCCGCACCATGCCTCAAAAGGATTTTTGCCATCTAAGGTTGGATGAGGAGAACGATTAAGAATGTGAGTGGCACTAGAGATTGCTTCGACTTCTAATGATGGATCTAGAGACTTGAATCATGCAACTACAATTAGACTTAAGAGTTATAATCCTCAATCCTACAACATCTGTCTTATGCAGACTGAATGGTGAAGGAGTCTGAAGATCAATGCCCTCATGTCTGCAAAAGTCTTTAAGTCTTCTATTCACATCCATTTTTCCATTGGCCATGCAGAGTACTTTGATGGCCTTTCTGGATTGTCATTCTACATGAGCCTTGAAGTCTAGAAATGCATCCAAAACTTCACCCTTACTATGTAGAAAGTAGACCCAAGTGAACCTTGAAAAGTCATCAACTAAGGTAAGTATGTAGCGAGTGTGGCTGAATGCAAAAGGACCTGCTAATACCATGTAAGAATTTGGCTTAGGCAAGAATTCACCCAAGAAATAAAGAACTCAACAATAGCACACAATAGACCAAAATAGGAAGAGTATGATCAAAATGACGATATTCATTCAATAATTGGATACAACCAACATGAGAGTACACTAGGAGTGCCTGTATATCAAGGCCTCAGGAGAGCTTCTAGAATGCCTAGAAGTCAGCACCATGATATGTCATACAACCAAGCACATGTCCACTAGATATGGATTATCCTCCATTAAGCATGAGATTAAGTGTGATGATGTGAGGATAAGACTACAATGGTGTAGCACACAAATCAATGGAGTAGACAACTTGTGCTAAATAAGGAGTACGGAAAATTATGTTGTCATCAGAACAACTCAGTGAATGATGCATACTCCTATGTTGTAGACACCATGTGCCTAATTAGAGTTGCGTAACTCAATGAGAGTTCACAAACTCCTAAGTGTCTCATCTAGAATTAATTCATGCAAAATAATTAAATAATGCATTAACCTAAGTAAAACTTAAGTAAGTGTAATAAGTAAATACTTATTTACACCAACACCCCCCCTTAAGTGCAAGTTAGGGGAATGCCCTTAAGCTTATGCAATCTAGAATGAAATGCAATATGGGTCTCGACTACTAGGCCATGTTAGGTACCCATGTACATAATGATATGTAATCTCGCATAAATGGGGAAAGAGGGAAAACCTCATGGGAAAAAGCCTCCCCCAAAAAGAGAGATAAAGTAGGATGCATTGATGGATGGAACAATCAAGACTCCCCCATTATGACATACATCCAATACATACATAAGAGAATGATGAGAAGAGGAAGACAAATAGGATGGGCTCCCCTCCCAAAGAAGAATGCCAAATAGTGAATACTCCAATGAAGAAGCTGATCTAAGACTGGAGAATGGTGTTCCTCCCCTTAGGAAGAAATAATGCCAAGGGTACAAATGAGATGCTTCCACTATGTGTGGAAAGAATCCCATGGATAAATGATGTCTCTGAAACCTACTCAATTGGCTAAAGACCCTGTCCCGAAGAACTATCTGTTCCTACAACTGATGAAGAACACTGCTGCAACTACTAATCATATGTATCCACATTCACTTCAACCTGTGAGGATTGATCATGTAGAGAATGAATGAGATAGTCTAGAACCCTCGTGACAACTAAAGAAGGAAATTATGCATCAAGAAGAAGAAGAAGATCATCAATACTGTCCCCCAAATCTATGACTCAACCTGTATCTGGAAGACTAAAAGTACCCTGCTGTTTTGGACCTATCACTGTGGCGATGTATGCATGCGGACTGAATTGATGAAGTGACCTCTCACTGTATTTGTTGATAGAACTCCACGTGTCTAAAGCTATTAAAGCACTATCATTGGTGTCACTATCAGTATCCACACTGTATGATGTGCGAAGAGGAGTAGAGGACAAGCTTGGAGAACTTTCCTCAAAATGTACATCCTTCTCCACAAAAATCTGATGTGTCTTAGGATCTAGAAGTCTATATGTCTTCACACTATCTTCATAACCAATGAATGTAAAAGGCTGAGATGATTGTGCCTTGCAACCCCTAGAAGATCTTTTTGCCCAAGCAAGACAACCGAAGACTCTGAACTGTGTCACAATAGGTTTTCTACCGCACCATGCCTCAAAAGGTGTTTTTCCATCTAAGGTTGGATGAGGAGAATGATTAAGAATGTGAGTGGCACTAGAGATTGCTTCGAATTCTAATGATGGATCTAGAGACTTGGCATGAATCATGAAACTTTCCATATACTTAAGAGTTTAGATCCTTAATGTTGCAACATCGGTCTTATGCGAATTGAATGCTGAAGGAGTCTGAAGATCAATGCCCTCATGTCTGCAAAAGTCCTAAAGTCTTCTGTTCACATCCATGTTTCCATTATCCATGCAGAGTAATTTGATGGACTTTTTGGATTTCTATTCAACATGAGCCTTCAAGTCTAGAAATGCATCCAAAATGTCACCCTTACTATGCAGAAATTAGACCCAAGTGAACCTTGAAAAGTCATCAACTAAGGTAAGTATGTAGCAACCCTGGCTGAATGCAAAAGGACCTACTAATACCATGTTAACCATCTAAAGAACACTTGTAGCTCTAGAAGACTTCCCTCTTTGTAACTTCCCCTCTGGATGTATATCCACTGAATCTGATGAACACTTACCTTTAGAAAACTTGATTTGAGATAGACCATTCACCATGTGGTATGTCCAAAGTTGTTGAAGATAGCAATAGTCAAGATGACCATACTGCTCATGCCATAATTGCATGTTTGAATGCAATTGTGATAACAAGGCCTTTGAAGGAGACTTGGGCACAAAATCAGAGAAAGAGTACAACCTCTTGTGATCATTCACTTTCCCTACTACAACCAAGGAATCATCTTTAAGATTGTGCACTTTTACTAAGTCTAGAAGGAACTCAACTCTATGTCCATTTCCAAAGTGAGTGACTTGGTAGATTGAAAGGAGATTCAAACTTAGGTTTGGAACATAGAGAACCTCTTGAAACTCTCCATTTTCCATCTCCAAATTTCCTTTTCCTTCAACTTCCATTTTACTATCATTCCCCATGAAGATGTGTGGTACCCTTCAGCGATTCAATGAAGAAAAATGCCCCTTTGAAGAACCCATATGATAGGAGGCACCAGAGTCAAATATCCATTCCTTTGAAGAGTATGCATTTGCCATGAATGATTGCCCTTTGCCCTTTGAATCTAAAGAAGATCCCTTCTCCTTGTAAGCATTAGGAAATGGAACATTATGTTTCTTCATGATGTTGGTTAATTCATCAATCTTTTTGAGATAGCACTCATGCTCTTCATGACCCAATTTCTTGCAATAAGCACACTTCTTTTTCTCCTTATTATTGTTGTCCCCTTTCTTGTTGGAATTCAAGGACATGCCTTGTTGATTGGATTGAGATATTGTCTATTTTGAATCCTCAGATTTGCTCTTCCATTTCTTCTTACCCTTTCCTTTGTTTGAAGATTGTCCAGTTGAATGTTGAGAACCCTCATTGGCCACCAATGCTTTTGATTGAGGTGATTTGAGAATCCCCATTATTTTCAACTTCTTTTCTTCATCATCCAACAATTTTTCATATTCATCAAAAGTGACTTTCTTGTAGGAAGACCCTAAGGTAGTCTTTGAGGTGTTAAAAGAAGATACAAATGTGGAATATTCGGATGGCAGCTTGTTATGGATGAGATAGATCAGTCTGTCATCTTTGATAGAATTCCCACAATCAGTAAGCTTTGTCCTTAATTCATTCACCTTAATGATGAAGTCCTGTATTGAGTCATACAACTTAGGTTCTAAGGAAACAAGCCCATCTTCTATTTTGAACACATCTTCTTTAGATACTTTACCATAAGGCTTTCGACGGTATCCCAAGCTTCCTTGGATGTAGTACATTTTATGATTTGATACATGATCTTATCATCTACCCTCAAAAAAATATCACCTAGGGCCTTTCTATCCATGGCTACCCATTAAAAAATTTCACTTGTTGATACATGATCACCTGTTGGTTTAGGAAGAGTACCATCTACATATTGTGAAACTCCATTATGCATTAAGTGACACAACATTTTGATAGACCACGTAGCATAGTTATGAGGAGTTAACTTAGCAAACTTATAGTTTCCCATAATGCAAAAAAATGAAAGAAATTGCAAAAAAGATAGAACACAACACCAAGAATAGCCCCCCTTTTCACTAAATCAAGAAACCCCCCCAAAATAGATGCTTTAGGCACTTTATCAGTAGTGCAATTACAATGGGCCACTTGCCAATTTTGGCCTTCATGGACTTCTGATTTTTCTTGTTACAACCTCCTAATAGAGTGTAAATCTGAATCTTTACAATGTGCTACAATACTGAAGCATTACAAAGAAAAGAAAAGTCCTATTGCTGAAAGTGAAAATTTTGTCCACAAAACACTACAATCTAATGCCAGATCTAGAAAGTAGACAAAAAAATACGCACTTTCAAAAAAAATGGAACTTATTTGTGACTCCAGATGTGCTAGAACGGAGCATTTGATGTTGTAAAATGCAAGATTATCCAGTACAGTCGCCAAAAAATGCAATTTTTGAACAACCTGTGAACCAAAAAAAGAAAATAGCTGTACCACTAAAAAATTTAGAAAATTTTACCCAATTTCAAAAAAAAATGCACCTAATTTGGAGTCTGAATATGCGAGTTATGGCCTCTTGAAGTCAAAATGTCAAAACCAAAATCAATTTGGTGAGGGGTTGCACTAGCAAAAGATGGGGTTAAATTTGATGATCATATGGCCATCACAGGAGTAATAAAATGACTTGGGATGACATCCAGACAGGCATCAATTTTAGGCTCATCAAAGAATGACATCAGCAAAATATCTGCCAACTAGATGATGTGGAAGTATGAATTGTACAAAAATTGAGCCGATGGCTGTACTCATTCTAACATTGACGTGGACTGCCACTTGGATGCTAACTATGACAAGAAAATTCTGACTATGGCACTAACTATATTGCACAGTCACTTTCTGCGTGGGTGAGTAGAAAATCACCACGTGTCTGTGACCTTACAGTTTAGCTGGCACAGGGTTTCAAATCTGCGATTGCCAAAGAACCTTCCATGGAGCAGAGACTGTATTAACATCACCAAAATCCGCTTAGCCCTGTCGGATTTGCACTAAGGTATTATCCCACATTCGTGGGTGATCAGATGTAAGTTTGTTTAAAAATAACCACGCCTCATATTGTATGCAAAGATAAGGCCGCCGTATTGTGGAGCAGGCTGGTGGTCGGTTAAGATTGCCGGTGACGATAGTTTAATTGTCTCAAGCTGCTGGAAATGTTGATAGATGCTGCAGGTATAGCCCAATTCAGTTGTAGAGGCCAAAAAATGATAAAAAAACCTAAGAAATAATATATCCGCCAAACTTTGCAAGCCGAGGGTTGATAGCCTGGAGCTCAGTTCTGCTAATAATTTTATCTGACCTCAAATTCAAAAAATTTTGAAAAATAGCCAATTACTCAGATAATAAATCTAAAAAATAGCCAAATAATGCAGAGAAAAAGAATAACTTCAGATCTGAAAAATAAAATCAGATCAATGAATTAGATCATACCCAATTGCAAATCAGTGCCTTTAGGTGTTGGTTTGCAAAAAAAAAATTCTTTTCAATCAACTTTCACCCAATATAGGTGAGTTTATAGTCAATCTCCACTGATTGAGCACTCCGGATGCAACAGAGATGTCAGATCTGGCTCTAGACACTCCAAATTTTTGTGAATTTTCTGGATTTAAGGTGCTAAAACACAAATGGTCTTGAACGGCTATGTCATGAGAATCCTCCTCAACTCTGATACCATGTAAGAATTTGGCTTAGGCCAGAATTCACCCAAGAACTAAAGAATGCAACAATGGCACACATTAGACCAAAATAGGTAGAGTATGATTAGAATGACGATATTCATTCAATAATTGGATATAGCCAACATGAGAGTACACTAGGAGTGCCTGTATATAAAGGCCTTAGGAGAGCTTCTAGAATGCCTAGAAGTTAGCACCATGATATGTCATATAACCAAGCACATGTCCACCAGATATGGATTATCCTCCATTAAGCATGGGATTAAGTGTGATGATGTGAGGATAAGACTACAATGGTGTAGCATGCAAATTAGTGGAGTAGACAACTTGTGCTAAATAAGGAGTGTGGAAAACTATGTTGTCATTACAACAACTCAGTGAATGATGCATACTCCTATGTTGTAGACACCATGTGCCTAATTAGAGTTGCGTAACTCAATGAGAGTTCACAAACTCCTAAGTGTCTCATCTAAAATAATAATAAAATAATACAAAATAATTAAATAATGCATTAACCCAAGTAAAACTTAAGTAAGTATAATAAGTAAATACTTATTTACACCAACATGTAAGAATTTGGCTTAGGCCAGAATTCACCCAAGAACTAAAGAACTCAACAATAGCACACAGTACACCAAAATAGGCAGAGTATGATCAGAATTACGATATTCATTCAATAATTGGATACAACCAACATGAGAGTACACTAGGAGTGCCTGAATATAAATGCCTCAGGAGAGCTTCTAGAATGCCTAAAAGTTAGCACCATGATATGTCATACAACCAAGCACATGTCCACCAGATATGAATTATCCTCCATTAAGCACAGGATTAAGTGCGATGATGTGAGGATAAGACTACAATGGTGTAGCATGCAAATCAGTGGAGTAGACAACATGTGCTAAATGAGGAGTGTGGAAAACTGTGTTGTCATCATGACAACTCAGTGAATGATGCATACTCTTGTGTTGTAGACACCATGTGCATAATTAAAGTTGCATAACTCAATGAGAGTTCACAAACTCCTAAGTGTCTCACCTAAAATAATTATTAAATAATGCAAAATAATTAAATAATGCATTAACCTAAGTAAAACTTAAGTAACTGTAATAAGTAAATACTTATTTACACAAACACCCCCCCTTAAGTGCAAGTTAGGGGAATGCCCTTAAGCTCACACAATCTAGGATGAAATGTAATATGGGTCCTGGCTACTAAGCCATGTCAGGTACCCATGTACATAATGATATGTAAATCTCTCATAAAGCAGGGAAAGAGGGAAAACCTCATGGGAAAAACCCTCTGCCAAAAAGAGAGATAAAGTAGGATGCATCGATGGATGGAGTAATCAAGACCCCCCCATTATGACATACATCTAATATATACATAAGAGAATAATGAGAAGAGGTAGAGAGATAGGATGGGCTCTCCCCCCAAAAGAAGAATGTCGAATAGACAAGGCTCCAATGAAGAAGCTGATCCAAGATTGTAGAATGGTGTTCCTCCCTTTAGGAAGAAGTAATGCCAAGGGTACAAATGACACACTTCTGCTGTGTGTGGAAAGAATCCCATGAATAAGTGATGTCTCTAAAACCTTCTCAACTGGCTGAAGAACCTGTCCCAAAGAACTATCTGACTCTGCAACTGATGAAGAACCCTGCTGCAACTGTTGATCATAAGTATCCATAATCATTTCAACTTGTGAGAATCGATCAAGTAGAGAATGAACAAGAGAGCCTGAAACCCTCGTGACAATTGAAGAAGGTAATTCTGCATCAAGATGAAGAGGTAGATCATCAATACTGTCCCCCAAATATGTCACTGAACCTGTATCTAGAAAATTGGAAGTACCCTGCTATTTTGGACCTATCACTATAGCGATGTATGCATGTGGAATGAACTGATGAAATGACCTCTCACTATATCAGCCAATAGAACTCCACATGTCTAAATCTATTGAAGCACTATCGCTGGTGTCACTATTAGTATCCACACTGTATGATGTGTGAAGAGGAGTAGAGGACAAGCTTGGAGAACTTTCCTCAAAATGTACGTCCTTCTCCAAAAAATTTGATGTGTCTCAGGATCTAGAAGTCTATATGCCTTCACACTGTCTTCATAACCAATGAAGGTACAAGGCTGAGGTGTCTATGCTTTGCGACCCCTGGAAGATTTCTTTGCCCATGCAGGACAACCAAAGACTCTAAAGTGTGTCACAATAGGTTTTCTACCACACCATGCCTCAAAAGGAGTTTTTCCATCTAAGGCTGGATGAGGAGAATGATTAAGAATGTGAGTGGCACTGGAGATTGCTTCAACTTCTAATGATGGATCTAGAGACTTGGCATGAATCATGCAACTTGCCATAGACTTAAGAGTTCTAATCCTCAATGCTGCAACATCTATCTTATGAAGACTAAATGCTGAAGGATTCTGAAGATCAATGCCCTCATGTTTGCAAATGTCCTTAAGTCTTCTTTTGACATCCATGTTTCCATTGTCCATATGGAGTACTTTGATGGCCTTTCTGGATTGTCATTCTACATGAGCCTTGAAGTCTAGAAATGCATCCAAAGCTTCACCCTTACTATGCAGAAGGTAGACCCAAGTGAAACTTGAAAAGTCATTAACTAAGGTAAGTATGTAGCAACCCTGGCTGAATGCAAAAGGACCTGCTAATACCATGTGAACCATCTAAAGAAAACTTGTTGCTCTAGAAGACTTCCCTCTTTGTAACTTCTCCTCTGGAGGCATATCCACTGAATTTGATGAACATTTAACCTTAGAAAAGTTGATTTGAGGTAGACCTTTCACCATTTGGTATGTGCAAAGTTGTTGAAGATAGCGATAGTCAAGATGATCATAATGCTCATGCCATAATTACATGTTTGAATGAGATTGTGTTAACAAGGCCTTTGAAGGAGTGTTGGGTACAAAATGTGAGAAAGAGTACAACCTCTTGTGATCATTCACTTTCCCCACTACAACCAAGGAATCATCTTTAAGACTGTGCACTTGAACTTTGTCAGGAAGGAACTCAACTCTATGTCCATCTCCAAGGTGAGTGATCTAGTAGATTGATAGGAGATTCAAACTTAGGTTTGGAACATAGAGAACCTCTTGAAACACTCCATTTTCCATCTCCATCTTACCTTTTCCTTCAACTTCCATTTTGCTATCATTCCCCATGAAGATGTTGGGTACCTTGGACCACTTCATTGAAGAAAAATCCTCCTTTGAGGAACCCATGTGATATGAGGCACCTGAGTCAAATATCCATTCTTTTGAAGATTTTGCATTTGCCATGAATGCTTGACCTTTGCCTTTTGAATCTGAAGAAGATCCCTTCTCCTTATAAGCATTAGGTAATGGAAAATTATGTCTCTTCATGATGTTGGTCAATTGATCAATCTTTTTAAGATAGCAGTCATGCTCTTCATGACCCAATTTATTGCAATAAGAACACTTCTTTATCTCCTTATTATTGTTGTCCCCTTTCTTATTGGAATTCGAGGACTTGCCTTCTATATTTGATTGAGGTGTTGTCTTTTCTACATCCTCAGATTTACTCTTCCATTTCGTTCTTACCCTTTCGTTTATTTGAAGATTATGCAGCTGAATTTTGAGAACCCTCATTGGCCACCAATGCTTTGGACTGAGGTGATTTGAGAATCTCCATTATTTTCAACTTCTTTTCTTCATCATCCAATAGTTTAGCATATTCATCAAAAGTTACTTTCTTGTAGGTAGTCCCTACGGTTTTCTTTGAGGTGCTAAAAGAAGATACAAATGTGGAATATTCAGATGGCAGCTTGTTATGGATGAGATAGATCAGTCTATCATCTTTGATAGAATTACTACAATCAGTAAGCTTTGTCCTTAATTCATTCACCTTAATGATGAAGTCCTGTATTGAGTCATATGACTTAGGATCTAAGGAAACAAGCTCATCTTCTATTTTGAAAACATCTTCTTCAAACACTTTACCATAAAGGCTTTCGAGGGTATCCCAAGCTTCCTTGGATGTAGTAAGTTTCTTGATTTGGTACATGATTTTATCATCAACCCCCGAACATATATCACCTAGGGCTTTCCTATCCATGGCTACCCATTCAGAAATTTCACTTGTTGATACATTATCACCTGCTGGTTTAGGAAGAGTACCATCTACATATTGTGAAACTCCATTATGCATTAAGTGATACAACATTTTGATAGACCACGTAGCATAGTTATAAGGGGTTAATTTAGGAAACTTAAAGTTTCCCATAATGCAAAAAAATGAAAGAAATATGCAGAAAAGAGAGAACACAACACCAAAAATACCCCCCCTTTTCACTAAATCAAGAAACCCCCCCCAAAATAGATGCTTTGGGCACTTTATCAGTAGTGCAATTACAATGGTCCACTTGCCAATTTTGGCCTTCGTGGACTTCTATTTTACTTATTACAACTTCTCAATAAGGTACAAATCTGAAACTTTACAAAGTGCTACAATTCTGAAGCATTACAAATCAAAGAAAGGCCCTATTGCTGAAAGTGACAATTTTATCCACACAACACTACAATTTGATGCCAAATCTGGAAAGTAGATGAAAAATAATGCACTTTCAAAAAAAATAGAACATATTTTTGACTCTAGATGTGCCAGAACGAAGCATTTGAGGTTGCAAAATGCAAGATTATACAGTATAGTCACCAAAAATGCAATTTCTATACAATCCATGCACCAAAACTATAAAATAGCTGCACTGCTAAAAACTTTAGAAAATTTTACCCAATTTCAAAAAAAATTGCACTTGATTTGGAGTCCGGATGTGCGAGTTATGGCCTCTTGAAGTCGGACTGCCGAAACCAAAATCAATTTGGTGAGGGGTTGCACCATCAAAAGACGAGGTTAAATTTGATGGTCTTTTGGCCATTGAGGCAATTATAAAATGACTTGGTTTGACGTCCAGATGAGCGTCAATTTTAGGCTCGCAGAATGATGACATCAACAAAACTTTCTGCCCACTGGTTGACGTGGCAGTATGGATTGTACAGTTCTATATGGGTGGGATTAGAAATCTATGGCATTTATAAAGCGCTACCCATAGAGTTCTTAGCGAAAGACAGCTCGCGTTGGTGGATTTGCAAGTCTGGCCGATTGACTCTGATCACCGGTCCGGGGGAATTAAGTGCGAATTTGGATCAGTTGGAGTTGGGCCAAATTAACTGCCATATGTAGTAGGTACGACCCGCATATATTAAAACCTTGCAATAATTAAATATCCACCAAATACAGAGCTGAGCTGGGGTGTGATTGCCCGGGTCGGCCAAAAATTTTCTTTGCTAATTTCGAATTTAAAAAATTTGAAAAATACTGAATATGGGAAAATAAATTGCAAAGAGGAAATAATATTTAGATCCAAAAATAAAAATTAAATAGATCTGAAAAAATCATACCTAATTTGCAAATCGGTGCCTTGGGGTGCCAGTTTGCAAAAAAATTTGCCTCACAATCAACTTTCATCCAATATAGGCGAGTTTATAGTCAATCTTTACTGATTCAACGCTCTGAATGCAATGGAGAGGTCAAATCTGGCTCTAGATGCTCCCAATTTTTGCGAATCCTCTGAAATCAAAATGCTGAAGCATGAATCGTCTCGAATGGCTACGTGATGAGAATCCTTCTCAGCTCTAATACCATGTAAAAATTTGGTTTAGGCAAAAATTCACCCAAAAACTAAAGAACTCAACACAAGCACATAGTAGACCAAAATAGGTAGAATATGATCAGAATGACAATATTCATTCAATAATGGATGCAAGAGTACACTAGGAGTGCCTAATTATAAAGGCCTCAAGAGAGCTTCTAGAATGCATAGAAGTTAGCGCCGAGACATGTCATACAACTAGGCACATGTCCACTAGATATGGATTGTCCTCCATTAAGCACGGGATTAAGTGCAATAATGTGAGGATAAGACTACAATGGTGTAGCACACAAATCAGTGGAATAGACAACATGTGCTAAATAAGGAGTGCGGAAAACTATGTTGTCATCACAACAACTTACTAAATGATGCATACTCCTATGTTCTAGACACCATGTGCCTAATTAGAGTTGCGTAACTCAATGAGAGTTCACAAACTCCTAAGTGTCTCACTTAAAATAATAATAAAATATTGCAAAGTAATGAAATAATGCATTAACCTAAATAAAACTTAAGTAAGTGTAATAAGTAAATACTATTTACACCAATAGAATCGATATGAGTAGTGTTACGTGGGAACTATTCTTAGAGAGTTTCCACGAATGATTCCTACCAAAGGAATGGAAACAACAAAGGGCTGATGAATTTATAATCTTAGATAGTACACTATGTCAGTGACTGAGTATGAGTGTAAGTTTTATGAGCTCATGTCTTTTTCAAGGTTTAGTGAAAATTCAGCTCAGTTGACACAACACTTTATTAGGGGTTTGAGTAACTATATAATTGGAGGTGTCAAGGTATTTGAGCCAAAAAACCTCAAAGATGCAGTTCATCGAGAAATCCTTGTTGAGAAAAGTGTCAACCTTGGTCAAGGAGGTTTTGTAGGAGCGCCAGCAGCATCAGGATCTAAAGGTAACTACAATTCAGGTGATAACAAGAAGTATTCTTGCTCTAAGGGGAAACAATATCAGCAATATAAGGGATTGAATTCTCAGGCTCAAGGTAGTGGCAAAGGTTCTAACACCAAGAACAACCGCAATGCTCAATGCAATAAATAGAATCAGCCCAATCAGCCAGCTTAGAGTAGCCAGTCTTTTGTTAGTAGGAACAGTCGTCAGCAATCAAATGTACCACCTATGGGTAGAGGGTCTGGCAGAAATACAAAATGTTTTTCATGTGGATAGATTGGTTATGCTACTTAGTGTCCACAGTGAGCACCTCAGTTTTCAGGATCTAGACCTACAGTTTCAGAGCCTACAGTGGGTGATGTAGGTAGACCTCATAGATTTTTTGTAGTAGTTAATCAGCATCAGGAAGATCATCAGGGAACAGTGGTTGAGACCACAGGTGCTATTAGAGGTATATCTCTTTTGGTATTGTTTGATTCCAAAGCTATAGATTCATTTATTTCACCATCTATAGTTTCTAAGTGTAAGCTAGATGCGGTGAAGCAAGAACATGGTTGGCAAGTGGAACTAGCCTCAAGTATTAAGGTCTCCACAAATTCTGTAGTTCATAAGTGTGGGCTTAGATTAGGAAGCTTTGATACTATAGTGGATCTTTGAGTCATACCCCTTGGTTCTTATGATGTGGTTTTAGGCATGGACTAGCTTGGATCTCATAGAGCCAGTATAGATTCTAGGAAGAAGATTATTTTGTGCCAAGATGACCAAGGGAATGATGTGAAGATAGTTGGGATACTGAGGCCTATATCTCTGCAGATGATTTCTACTATGCAATTGAAGCAAAGTTTTTGTAAGGGATGTCAGATATTTTCTATTATGGTAAATGATCTTGATGAGGAAGATCCTATAAGGAAGACTTTAGATCACCCAATTTTACAGGTGTATTGATATCTTTCCAAGTGAGGTTCCAGGCATGCCTTCAAAGAGGGACATTAACTTTAGCATTGATCTGATTGCTAGAGTGAAGCCTATCTCTAAAGCTCCTTATCACATCACTACATAGGAATTCGGTGAGCAACGTCTTCAGCTAGAGGAACTTTTCACCAAAGGGAGCATTTGACCGAGTGTATCACCATGGGGAGCTCCAGTGCTCTTTGTAAGAAGAAAGATGGTTCTTTGCGCCTTTGTATTGACTATGGACAGTTGAATAAGGTGACTATTAAGAACAAGTATCCTTTGCCTAGGATTGATGACTTATTTGATCAAATCAAGGGAGCTATAGTATTCTCCAAGATTGACCTTAAGTCAGGATACCACCAGCTTCACGTCAAGGAAGCAGACACTCACAAGACCACTTTTTGAACTCGCTATGGGCATTATGAGTTCACAGTGGTACCTTTTGGGTTGACTAATGCTCCATCAATTTTCATGAGTTTGATGAATGGTGTGTTCTAATCTTACCTGGATAGGTTTGTAATTGTGTTCCTTGATGACATATTGATATATTCTAAGACTCAAAAGGAGCATGAGGAACACCTGCGGTTGGTATTGCAATGTTTGAGAGATAATTAGCTTTATGCTAATGCAGCTAAGTGTGAATTATTCAAATCAAAGATTCATTAATTGGGGCATGTTATTTCAGGTGAGGGTATTTCAATGGATCTTGCAAAGATTCAGGTGATAATAGATTGGCCTGCACCGACTAATGTGTCAGAGATTTGTAGTTTTATGGGCCTAGCTGGTTATTATCGCAGATTTGTCCAGAACTTCTCTAAGATAGCATATCCTATCACTTCTCTATAGAGCAAAGGGAAGAAGTTCATGTGGAGAGAGAAATGTGAAGAAGCTTTCCAGAAGCTCAAGGTGCTTTTGATTAGTGCACTAGTTTTAGTCGTACCTGATCTAGAAGGTGATTTCATTGTGTGTACAAATGCTTCTCTTGAAGGGATTGGGGTAGTGTTGATGCAGAATGGACGAGTGCTTGCGTACGAATCATGCAAGCTCAAGGATCATGAGTTAAATTATCCTATGCATGATCTTGAGTTAGCAGCAATAGTTCATGCTTTGACAAGGTGGATACATTTCTTGTTGGGGCATAGATTCGAGCTGCACAGTGATCATCATAGTCTTCAGTACATTTTCACCCAGCCTAATTTGAATGCTCACCAAAGGTGATGGATGGAGTTTTTATGCGAGTATAATTTTGAGGTTAAGTACATTCAAGGTAAGGAGAATTTGGTGGCAGATGCTTTGAGTCACAGGAGACATGTGGTATCATCGATTACTCTTAGTGTGGATTTGAGGAGTCGGATTCTTCAAACACTTCGTACAAATTCTTGGTATTAGGAAGTGTGAAGAGAGATTGATTCAGGAAGACCTTTGCAAGGTAGGTTTGCAGGTTACGTTCAAGAATTAGATGGTCTGTTAAGACATTTGGAGAAGATTTATGTGCCATAACTAGATGAGCTTCGCAGCTTGATTTTAGTATAAGCCCATCCTACACCTTACTCAGCACATCTAGGTGTCAAGAAGATGCATGCTGATTTGAGACATTTGTTCTTTTGGTATGGGATAAAGCGAGATATTGCTGATTTTGTGGCTAGGTGCCTTGAGTGTCAGAGAGTTAAGGTAGAACATCAGCACTCAGCTAGACTTTTGTAGCCAAATCTCATTCTTTCTTTGAAATGGGATATCATCTCCATGGATTTCATAGTAGGATTATCTATGACTATTCGACATCATGATGCTATCATGGTCACCATTGATCGATTGACCAAGGTGGCACATTTCTCACCGATTAGGTCTTCCTACACAGTAGCTTCTATAGCTAATGTCTTCATGCGTGACATTGTGAGACTACATGGTATTCCTAGAAAGATCATTTTTTACAAGGATCTTGTATTCACATCTACATTATGGACATCACTGTAGCATGAGCTTGGAGCGCAGTTAAACTTAAGTTCAACATATCATCTAGAGACTGATGGTCAGACATAGAGGGTGAATCAGGTTTTGGAGGATATGTTATGGATGCATGTGATGGATAGGCAGACACATTGTGAGGACTATCTCTACCTAGTGGAGTTTTCTTACAGCAACGCGTATCATAGCTCTATTGGCATGGCACCATTTCAAGCATTATATGGATGTCCTTGTCATACACCGTTGAGTTGGGGCAGTCTTGAGGATCGCATCCTATTGGGTCCTGAGATGCTTCGTGATATGGAGCAATAGGTAGTGCATATCCGTCAGCACTTGACTATGACACATGATAGGTAGAAGAAGTATGTTGATGCTCATAGGACTAATAAGCAGTTTGTTGTGGGTGATAAGGTTTTCTTGAGAGTGCATCTGCAAAAGAGTTTGATCTGATATGGAAAGGGTTCTAAGCTAGCACCTCACTTTGTGGGACCATTCAAGATTCTAGAGAGGATTGGCTCAGTTACTTACCACCTTGCTCTACTGCCCAGCCTAGCTCGCATTCATGATGTTTTCCACATTTCAGTGAATCAGTAGTATATTCCTGATATTGTACATGTTCTTAATTGGAATGTGTTGTAGGTAGAGGACAAGCAACTAGCTTTGGAGCCAGTTTGTATTCTGGAGCAACGGGAGTTGACCCTCAAGGGTCGAACCATCAAGCAGGTAAGGGTCCAATGGGACCCTACTAATGATTCTTCAGCTACTTGGGAGGATGCAGCCAGATTTAGGGAGTTATATCCCTACCTTTTTGTAGGCTTCCAGGAGTAAACCTAACCCAAGGGGGGGCGGATGTAGTGCCTACCCTCATTCAGATCTTTTCTGGACATATTGTTGTTATCAGACTATGATAGACTAGTTTTATGTTGATGGATTAGTGGTATTGCTTTGACACTATCAGACATTATGTTATGGATTCAGTTGGTATATGATGAGATAGTTAGACCTTACATTTTATGTACACATGATGATCATTACATTGCTTTTAGTTATTGTTGATGATTAGTTAGATGGTTTATTATCTCATGTACTTTATTATGGATACTTACCCCATACTTGTATGTGTATGGTGTGTGTGTTTTCTTATTGTATTGCATTTCTGATGTGGTTAAGGAAGGGAGTCGTAGTCACCTGCTTAGTTGGGATCTACCCGATGCACTACTTTCTGCCATTGCTTGTTTAGCTTAGCATTATATATATTGTATGTACATGCATGGTTTTTCTACAAGTTGCAGGTATCGGGTATCGACTTCCCTAAATTGCCAGGATGAGTGTATCCTATTATACTATCTCAATGATAAGAGAAGGGAGATAAATTCTCAAGTCCAAATCCCAAACCCTTAAGCCATTTGTCCTAGTGAGGTAGGACAAGTATCTCGATATTTTACCCACCGAATGTGCCGGATGACATAATTTGTGATTTTTAACCCTTTAGACTGATTTTGTGTGAATTGCTCTATGATGGGTTTTCATGTTTTATTTTGGAGGTCTACGGTGAATTTTTTATTAATTAAGTCTTAATAAATAGATTTAGTTAATAAATTAATTATTTGAGAAAATTAATATAAAATATCACGATCTTTGTTATTTTGATTATAATTAATTAATTAAGAATTAATTGAGGAAAAAGAATTTAATAAAAGAAAATTAGAAATTAAAATTAATAATAATAAAGTAATAAATAAATAATAATAATAAAAGTTATAAAAATTAAAATGAAAGTTATGAATATTTAAATAGAAGTTATATAAAAGTGAATTGGAGTTATAAGCTTGCATGAGAGTTAACGCACCTTTCTATTTTCTCTTATGTCAACAACATGGAGGTTAGTGCATCAATTAAGCACATGGTGTCTACAACCCTATGACTCATCTAGAAGGTTGGAAAAGACCCATGCTTAGTTGGTGACACCTTCTAACTATTTCTAGAAGCATTGTAGATGTTTCGTGAGAGCTCTTTATATTCAGGCATTCCTAGAAGCTTAGAGATAGCATTTGAGAGCAATTGGAGCATTTGAGGACTCAAGAACTCTGAAGAAGGGAGCTTGCTCTGCGGGTTTTCAGAGGAAGAGTGAATTAGCATAAGAATCTGGGTAGATTCTTGTGATTTTACTTATGCTATTTCCGCATCTTGCATTCCTTGTCTTCATCGTGTCTTCCATATGTCTTCTGAGGATTTTCCTATTTTTATTATATGCATTCTCAATATGGGTAGTTACATTTATTTGAGAAACTTATATGCATAGATCTGAAAGGAACATGGAGCTAGGGTTTAAATTGTTGCAACATCCATTAGATTAATATTTGGATTAATTTAAGATTAAAAGTTTATAAGAAAATTTTGAAAATTAGAATTTCTGAATAATTTTGTATATACATGTTTATATTTTTAATCTGGATACACATATAGATATATATTGTTCGAATATTCAAATATGGATATAATACTTATGAGAGGGGGGGCTGAATCAGAAGTATTACACTTTAGCCATTAAAACTTTTAACTGAAAGTAAATTGCATGCATGTAAATACATCAAGTAAACATGAAACTAAGCACATGCATCAACAACTCATAACACTGGAATTTGGTAACCCGGAAACCCTCCAGGAATAAGAAGGTAAAACTTGGATGGGGATGATACCCACAAAAATTACTGTAGCAATATTGTTCAACCACTTCTGATGGTCTTCCCTGTTAAAGGCTTTACATTGTATTAATAGTGACCTGGTTAGAGGCTTTACAAACACTTTACATGAAGTGTCACCCTGTTAAAGGATTTAGTCACCTAATTAAAGGATCTACGAAGTAGCTGTTAAGCTAACCTATCACCATAGGATTTTCATTCTAATACAATTGCTAGAAAGTATTAGGTATAATGAACTTGATAGATTACAATCCTTGATTAGTGAATGCAAGCACCTATTCTACTTTCTCTGATCTTGATCCTTTGTGATCAGATAACCCTCGCTTCTAAAAATAGATTTCCTTGTGCACCCTTGTATGTCCACTCTTCTTTTTACAATGAAATTTAATCTTCCTTATAAAGACATTTGAGGATTTAGGGTTAGGTATGGATCTACGATCCATATTCAATCTTCATTTTTCACTTATTATTTGTACTTCTTCTATTGGTTGCATACCTTCATCATTTTTCTTATTGGCTGCATGTAGATTGCATAGGAAAAATAAAAGATTTGATCTCATTATTAAATCCTTCAAGAGTTACCTTATGTCGGCTATAAAAACTGTTTGCGTCATAGTTTGTGCAATTACAAACTCTTATGCTGATATTCTAAGTTACTCGGCTCCTGAAGTATTGCTGATACTCAACACATATTGTTTCCTAGATAGCTCGACACCTTAAAAAAATTGTATCACTCAGAACCTTATGTTGCTTGGTACTTGTTAACACTCGGCACCTTATGTTGCTCAGCACTTGTTAACACTTAGCATCTTATGTTGCTCGGCACTTGTTAACACTTGGCACCTTTTGTTGCTCGACACTTGTTAACACTCGGCATCTGATCTTCACTCGACATCTGAAAACTACTCGGCACATGAAGATCACTCAGCACCTAAAGTCTTTCCTAACTCGGTATGCATGGTGTACTCAGCTCCAATGTGGAATGTGATTAAGTGTGTTGGAACTCAAGTGTCAAAAACCATTATGAGGTTAACAATCTCCCCCTTTGACATGAGTGACAAAAACACTTACCTAACCTTATGAGTACATTTACTAATCTGATTGGTATATACAGAGTTTAAAGAAAACTTGATCAAAATTTGTAGCTTACAATATATATACCTCAAAAAATTTGTAACTCCCCCTGAGTTGATTGTGCCTTGTCTATATATCATGCTCCTCCTTTGTATCTTTTCTCCCCATTAATTCCTCTCATAATATCTGTATCTCCCCCTATTATGTCTCTTTTCTCCCCCTTTTTGACACTTATGTCAAAGAATGTTTAAGGGTTAAGACCATATTTAGCCAAAATTGTGTTTTTTACCTCCATAATCATCCTGAGAGCTGCATCCCAATTGTTCAAATAAATTTCCAATGACTTATGCTAGATGGCAGTCTCGGCACCAAGATGAATAAGTCCATCTGATGTAGAAAGATTTGGGTCTTTCTTGAGAACAGTTTCAGCATATACTTGCTCTTTATGGAGTATCTCTAAATGTGAAGTAATGGAGGATTGGAGCTGTATTAATTTGGCCTTGATATCAGCCTCATCTATTGTTAATACAGGTATTTCTTTGTGAGTGTGAAGTGATTGACAAAAATGCTTCTCACTTTGAGCTGGATCTTTATGTAGTTGTATGCTTGAAATGTTTAAATTTCTTTCCAAGCTCAGTATCTTTTGGCTTGTTTCTTGTGTGAAGTATGAAAAATCACACAACTTTTTGTACAATGAGAATATATTCTCAAGTACCTTCTTCACTTTGTCAATAAGCTTTGCCAATTCAACTTGTGAAAGTGCAATTTGACTTGATATTTTCTCATTCACTTTCCCCTGAAATTTTCTTTCTGACCATTCCATAAGTTTTGCATTTATTTCTAGGTCTTCATTTATCACCTGGTCACCAATATCTATTAATTTCTCCGTGATATGCTTTGACTCATCTAGTGATTGCACACTAAAGGCTTCCATAAAGATGTCCTTAATCTCATATAGTGTTTGCTTTTGTTTATACTCCTTCCTGAGTATCTCTTGTCTTTTCCTCCTATTCAGTGCATCCTGCACCTCATTTATTTGATCAATGGTTATTGATTTTGAGTCATAGCTCCGTATGACTATCTCCTCATCTAATTTAGGGTCTCCATAGTGAAGTACCCTTTCAACTCTGGTAGTACTAAATGTTGGTTCAGATATTTGCAATGGCTGGTGTGAAGCAGTTCCCGAGGTATGCAAATCTATTAATGTTTTTATTGCCTCCTATTCCTTATGGGTTTTCACTGTTTCCTCCTCCTTCTGTCTACCATGATCAATTATTGTAATCTTGGGAAGTGCACCTTTTGTTTGTGTTGTAGGATCAGATGTAATAGTCTATCCTGTTTGTTCTGTTCCTTTTTCTACAACTGCACTTGGCTTCTGTATTGCAGCATCAACTATGCTTGTTGGCATTTGAAATTGACTACTAGTAGTTGTAGAGACGATAGAAGGTGGTTCTTGTGGATTCACCTTATCTTTGACTATACTTTCTACTAGTTTTTTCAATTGATCTATACTGACGAATACTGGATCTGCACATAATATTGCTTGTTGTGTAGATTGGTCAAGAATTCTTTTAAGATCTTCTACAGTTAATGGATTGATATTCTGACAAGAAGTATTAGGAACATCAGTAATAGTTACAGTGTCTACAGGTGAGATGGATGCTTGAGGAGGGCTAGGGGGTGGCAATTATGTGTCTTGCACACTCTGATCTGGTTGCTGTTCTTGCTCAGCTTTTCCCATTATATCCTATTTTTGTGTTTGTTCCTCCTCTCCATCTTTCTTTTCTTCTTCCTTCTTCTCTTCTTCTCTTTTCTTTTGTTCTTCTTCTTTCCTCTCTTCTTCTCTTTTCTTTTCTTCATCTTCTTTCCTTTTTCTCCTCTCCTCTGGTGGAGCAGTAGCTTCTTCCTTGTATTCTTCTTCAAGAAAATCTTCAATCTTTTTGTACAAGTTTTTCCATGATTTCATTATTCTTTGAACAATTTCTTCCATCCTATTTTGGAGTATGAAGAATGCCTTGTATTTAGGTGTAAACCTATTATTGTGCCTTTTGAATACATTCTTTACTTGTTACTTAGTCAACTTTGGCAATACACTTGCTAGGGTTGATTCCCTCATCTCCTTCTCCATTTTCAAACAGAAATGCCATCTGTCTTCTACAATTTTTGACAGTTCTTTTGGCAATTGTCCATCTAATTCAAGTGCAGTGTACTTGAACTATGTCATCATTCCATAAACTATTTCTTCTATCTTATTCTATTCTTCTTTAGTAAATTTATTTAAATCAACTTTATTTAAATTACTTAAGTCACCATTTCCAATCTTTTTACATAAGGTATCAACTGAAGAATAGCTTACCTTTTTAGATTGGTCTTCTTCATCAGTGTCAGGTCAAGCCACATATCTTCTTCTTTTCCTTGGCTCTTCCTGTGTTTCCTTGATTTATTTCTTCTTTGTAACTTCCTCTTTGGCCTTTTGACTTTGATCTAGGCTTAGCTGAAGGCTGCTTTGTTACCTTTCTCTTCTTTGGCTCAGCTCTAGTTGGTGCTTCCTTGGCTTCTTCTTCCTCTGCACCTTCCTCGTTGTCTTCTCCAAGACCTTGGGTTAATTCTATTGGCCTTTTTTCTTGCTCATCTTCATCATCACTATCATCTTCTTCTTCTTCTTCTTTAGCCTCAATTTCTTTACCAAATTTCTTCTTAATCTTCTTTAATAATTTTTCTTTCTTCTTCAATGTGGAAGTATTTTTTAATTCCATGTTTATCTTTGATCTTACCACATCATAAGTGCCAAAATGTGGAGCACTTTTATCTATTTCTTTTGCCAATAATGTAGTTCTTGTTGCAGATGCCTCATCAATATTAATTTCATATCCAAATGGCCTTAGCCATCTTACTCTTGGTATTACTGATTGAATATAGGTAAAATCAATGTCAACTAAGAAACATATATCATTAGTATGTTTTTCCACTAAAGAAATTGGTATCCTTGATCTTTGCTTCATGGATTTCTTGAAATCCTCAAAATAGCTTGTCATCAAGGTATCAAAATTTTCTCCCATTTGCTCTATATATTCATTAATTTGGGCAATGATGGTTCTATCATTCCTCCATACCACTTTTCCAAAAGAAAGAAACTCATTTTGAACATAAAAGAATATGCAAACTAGGATTGCTCCGAATTTGCATTGAGTGCCCTTTGTTCTTCTTATGGTAGCTAGGTTTTCATTGATCTATTGTAGTTGCAGTTCTGCAACATCATAAGTATGATCCTTTTTCACTAATTTGTAGCCTACATCTACTGCAATACATGGTACACTATTGAGTCTATGGATTGGTAGAACTTATGGGCGATGACTCTAATAGAAAACTCAACTAGAGGATCCTGTATGGTGTGAATTCTCATTCTTCTTTTGTTCCACTAGGCACCAGTATTCTTTTCAATAACTTCCTTTGATTCACTTCTCAGGATTTTGTACCAATCTAGGGTTGGGTACCCTATTACTCTATGTATGATTTCTTTTGTCAATTTGATGGGAGTATCTTCTAACCATAAATTTCCACCATGAATTCTGCTCAGCACAAGTCTAACCCATTCTATTTTGAATACAGTGGGAAAGCTTAAAACTCGGGTCAAACCCTTTCTTTCAACGATTTTGAATTCATCTTTCAAGACTCCATCTACACAAAATTTCTCATAGGCTTGTCTTATTTCCATGTCTCCTATGGCTCCTATCTTACAGTTGTAACATTTTCTCAAATCTTGGACCATTACAACTTTTGGGGGAATATGGGAGAGAGCTCCAGCTGGGTTGTTTTTTTAGGCAACTTCAGGTATAGGATAGAAATCGGGTTGCTTGACCTCATTTGAAACTAACTTCACTTCAAAAGACTCTTTTACCTCAATTTTCTTCGAACTTGATGCCATTTATGAAAACTAGGATTTTCACAACAAAAGGATACAAAATTACATAGCTCGACACAAATGAAAATACCTCAAGATCGATGAAAAACGTGTTGAATGTAGTTGCAATCTGCTTGATACGCTGGATTCTTGCTATCAAGTTGCTCACCTCTCTTTCTTCTTCTTTTCTTCTTGATCGCGATGAGTAAAAGTAATTGAAATCACGATAATATACCCTATTTCCATCGCATTAAATGCTCAACTGTGATGCAGGAGCATCCAGAGGTATAAGGGCAATCCTGTGTCACCCAAAAAAATGTACTTAGACTTAGTTTCTGTTTCATGTCTTTACATTTTTGGATACCCATTTGGCTCAAATAAAGGTTCCAACTCTCATAGTTCAACTATCAGTGTGTTTGAAAATCTCAAAAAAATAGGAGCATGTATTTGGGCCATCATTTCGGTAAACTAGAAGGTGTGAATTGGCTAGATGAATGTAATCATGATTTAGAGCATTCCAAAAAAAGAATCAGGTCAATAGGCCCCACGGTTTGAAAGTTATTGCAGTTTTTCGAGTTTTGGAGATCTCCTAAGAATGCTGCAAAGTCAAGTTTGGGGCATTAAATGACCTCAAAAAGGGTCAAAAAATGGTGGACGAGCTAAGCTCCTCCATAAGGGTATAGAATACTTTGAGAGCTTTCCAAAAATGTAAACGGTTCGTCAATCGGAGCTACAGTTCGTTAGTTATGTCTCTCGGAAGTTCGGTTACCATTTCTAGATTCTTCTAGATTTGCACCGACTTCTAACGCAGCTTCCAGAACCTTCTATTTGGTCGCTGGATGCCTACTAGCACTTTATAGAATGTACTCCTAGTCCTTAACCCTCCGAGGTCTATTTAAGGAGATTTCTTGCATTGTAAAAGGCAGTTCGGAGTGGAGTTTGAGAGGAGGGGCTAAAAGGAGAAATATTCTCCAGATTTATGCTATTGTAAGCCCTTAGGGCATGTTCTAAAGTTTATTTTCTCTATACTATTTGTACTAGCTCATTTTCTCAGTTAATATAATTTCCCTTTTCTGTTGTGTCCATTCTGTTCTTGGGTTGTGTCCCCATCAAGTGGTATCAGAGCGGGTTTTCCTGAGTGTGTAGACAGAGCGCCGACTGTGAAGCAGTTTGCACCAGGACTGTGTGGTTGTGGGTTCGAGTTAGAAGATGCCTCCATGAAGAGAGCATGGCAGAAGGGCCAGAGCTATTGATCCTGAGGAGGTTAGAGCCCTCCAGAGGCAGGTACAAGCATTGCAAGAGGAGCTTCGTAGAGGAGAAAATGTTGCCTCAGGAGACAATAGTGAGGATGACAATGAAGAGGAAGTAATGGGACCAGAAGAGGAAGTTGACGGGGAAGTTTTGAATCCTGTAGAGGAAAGGCTTTTTAGGGCCATTACTAATTTTGGGAAAATACCTACAATTGAAGTGGGTATATTTTCAGGAAATCTGAAACCAGATGAGTTGATCGATTGGATCAATGAACTAGAAGAATACTTTGAGTATGAGGATATAAGGGACCCAGATAGGGTTAAGTTTGCAAAGGCCAAACTAAAAGGCCATGCCAAAATCTGGTGGCAAGAGGTTCAATTGGAAAGACTTAGAAGAGTAAAGGAGAAGATAACAAGATGGGATCACATGATGGACAAATTGAAGAAGCAATTCATTCCTGTGGACTACGAGCTTGATCTGTTTAAGAAGATGCATGGGTTAAAGCAAGTAGGAAGATCAGTCCAAGAATATATAGAGGAGTTTTATCGACTCTTGATTAGAGCGGGGCATGCAAAAGCAAATAAGGAGAAGGTTGCTCGTTATATCAGTGGGTTGCGACCTAGCATCTAGGAGGAATTAAGTCTAGTAAGAATGACCAGCATTGAAGAGGCATACCAGTTTGCCCTACGATTTGAAGAGAAGCTGAATAAAAGGTTTGAAGGAAGACAAAGAGGGCACAGTCAAGGAGGAAGGGGAAGTGGTAGATCATCTGGAGGCTGCAATGAAACCCAAAAGAAAAATGAAGATGTGGGTACTAGCAGAAACCATAGGAATGAGGGTTTCAACTGCTCCCATGATCAAGAATTTGAAAATCAAAGAGGAAGAGGTAGAGGACGTGGACAAGGAAGAGGAGGCTTCCGTGGTACCTATTTTCAGTGCAATGAAGAAGGTCATCATGCCTTTGAATGCCCTCAATGACAAGAAAGGATAGATAGGAGAGCTGAGGGCCAAGTTAGGGTTGCTCATGTGGATGAGGATGCACAATCATCACATTCAGAGGATGCAGAAAGAGGAGAGACCTTGGTAAATGAAAGAGTCCTACTAAGTAGTGAGAATGAACCAGGACAAAGAAGGAGTTTGTTTTGTACCAGATGCAAGTGTGAGGATAAATGTTGTGACGTGATCATTGATGGTGGTAGCACTGATAACCTAGTATCAGAAGAGATGGTCTCTAAGCTAAAGCTCAAGAGGGAGAAACATCCCCAAGCCTATCAAATTTCTTGGGTAAAAGATGATCATAAGGTCTTGGTAAGTGAACAATGTTTAGTAAAATTCAAAATTGGGAGTTACCATGATGAAGTTCTCTGTGATGTTATTTCGATGGATGTTTGCCATCTATTGTTGGGTAGACCATGGCAGTTTGATAGACATGCAATACATGATGGACATGCAAACACATACTCTCTTGAAAAAGGATGGAGTTTCCCACAAATTGAAGCCCATGAAAAAGGAAGGTGAAAAGGTATGTAGCAATGCTAGGATTTGCCTTGTTGATGGAAGGAAGTTTTTAGATGGCATGAAACATCAGCATATGTGCTATGCTTTGATTCCTAGGAAAGATAAAGAAGGTAGTAGTGAAATACAATTTGAAGTTTCAGATTTACTAGGGGAATTTGGAGATATTATCTCTGATAATGTTCCAGATGGATTGCCACCAGTAAGGCAAATCAGTCATCAGATAGATCTGATTCCAAGAGCTAGTTTTCCTAACAAGGTTGCTCACAGGATGACTCCTACTGAAACAGAGGAGCTAAATAGATAGGTTCAGGAGTTGCTGAGGAAGGGCTTGATTCGAGAGAGCCTGAGTCCATGTGCAGTACCTGTAGTACTTGCACCAAAGAAGGATGGAGAGTGGAGGATGTGTACAGATTCTCAAGCTATAAATAGGATAACCATCAAGTACCGGTTTCTTTTATCGAGGATGGATGATCTTATGGATTGCTTGAGTGGAGCTCAGTACTTCACAAAGATAGATCTAAAGAGTGGCTATCATCAGATACGGATTCAAGAAGGAGATGAGTGGAAAACAACCTTCAACACCAAGGAGGGTCTTTATGAGTAGTTAGTCATGCCCTTTGGATTGACGAATGCCCCAAGCACCTTCATGTGGCTCATGAATGAGGTACTTAAGAACTTCTTGGGAAAATTTGTTATTGTATATTTGGATGATATTTTAATTTTCAGCAAGACTTTGGAAGAACATTTACTGCATATTCGTAGTGTCCTTGAAAGGCTAAGGCAAGAGAGACTGTTAATTAATCTCAAGAAGTGTGTCTTTGCAAAAAGGGAGTTAGTCTATTTGGGGTTTGTTATATCACCTGAAAGTCTCAAAATGGATCCAGAGAAGGTAGAAGCCATCTTGGAATGGCCTACTCCGAGGTCTGCTACTGAGGTAAGATCATTTCATGGTCTGGTTAGTTTTTACAGGAAGTTTATTAAGAATTTCAGTGGCATATGTGCACCCCTAACTGATACAATAAGAGGGGATAGAAAAGAGTTCAAATGGACTGCAACAGCTGCGAGAAGTTTTGAATTGCTGAAGAAGAAGGTGACTGAACAGCCTGTGTTGGCACTTCCAAATTTTAGAAAAGTATTCCAGGTGGATTGTGATGCTAGTGGTAGCGCTATTGGGGCTATATTAAGCCAAGAAGGTAATCCTATTGCATATTTTAGTAAAAAATTGAATGATGCAAAGAAGAAGTATTATGTTTATGATCAAGAGTTCTATGCAATAGTTCAGGCCTTAAAGAAATGGAGGCATTATTTATTGCCAAAGGAATTTGTTTTGTATACTGATCATTAGGCATTACAGTACCTAAATAGCAAAGCTAAATTGAATCAGAGGCATATGAAGTGGGTAGAATTCTTACAGAGTTATACATTTGTGTTGAAGCATAGAAGTGGAAAATCTAACAGGGTTGTAGATGCACTAAGTAGGAGACAGTTGTTGCTTACAACAATGCAGGTTGAAGTAGTTCGATTTGATGAACTCAAGAATTTGTACCCCGAGGATCCTGATTTTGCTGAAGCATGGAAAGCTTGTAAAGAACCTGTTGCTGTAGATAGAACCAAGTGGTTAGACTATTTGATTCAAGATGGCATGTTGTTCAAAGGTAGTCAATTATGCATTCCAAGGAGTTCCATGAGGGAAAATCTGATTAAGGAGAAACACAGTGGAGGGATGGCAAGACATTCTGGTTGGGATAAGACCATTGCCATTCTTAGAGAACATTATTTTTGGCCTCAAATTACATAGGATGTGAAGAATTTTGTACAGAGTTGCCAGGTTTGTCAAGTTGCCAAGGGGTTTAGTCAAAATACAAGCCTATATCAGCCATTGCCTATTCCATCAAGGCCATGGGAGGACATAAGTATGGATTTTGTTCTTGGATTGCCAAGGACACAAAGGGGTAATGACTCAGTATTCGTGGTGGTTGATAGGTTCTCCAAAATGGCACATTTCATTCCATGCCACAAAACTCATGATGTTGTCCATATTGCAGACTTGTTTTTCAAAGAGGTGGTAAGACTACATGGTCTTCCAAGGAGTATAGTTTCTGACAGAGATACTAAATTTGTGGGGCATTTCTGGAGGACATTGTGGGAGAAGTTTAGAACAGACTTGAAATTTAGTTCCACGCATCACCCATAGAATGATGGCCAAACAGAAGTGGTAAATAGAAGTCTGGGCAATTTGCTGAGATGTTTTTTTGGAGATAAGCCCAAGGGATGGGATTTGATTCTACCACAGGAAAAGTTTGCTTATAATAACTCTGTAAATAGGAGTACTGGAAAATCACCATTTCAAATTGTATATGGGAATAGCCCAAGGACTACACCAGAATTGAGGAAGATAGAACAAGGGGAGAGAACAAGTGCTGAAGCTGAGGAATTTGCTGAACACATCAAGCGTCTACATGAGGAGGTTCAAGCACACATTATCAAGATGAATCAAGAGTATAAAGCTAGGGTTGATCAAAGGAGAAGACATAAGGAATTCCAATTAGGGGATCTAGTCATGATGCACTTATCAAAAGAAAGATTTCCAGTTGGTACTTACAACAAGCTGAAAATGAAGAAATTTGGCCCCTGCAAAGTTTTGAAGAAACATAACTCAGGAAATGCATATGAGGTGGAGCTGCCAGATGGTATTCACATTTCTCCCATTTTCAACATTGTAAATCTAACAGAGTATCATGATGATGATGTAGATGAGGAGCTGGTTTTAGAGCCATGTCCAATTCCTGCTTCTAAGAAGGAGATAGAAGACATTCTAGATCATCGTGTGGGTAGGAGTACCAAAAACAGGCAGTATGAAGAGTATTTGGTCAAATGGAAAGGACGGCCGATCGAGGACTCAACTTGGATTTCAGTAGCTGAGGTTTCCCATTTGTGATTTCCTCTACCATCCATAAAGTGACAGGGTCACTTTTCAATCTACCCTGGGTTTCTGATGCAGGAGCATCCAGAGGTATAAGGGCAATCCTGTGTCACCCAAAAAAAGTACTTAGACTTAGTTTTTGTTTCATGTCTTTACATTTTTGGATACCCATTTGGCTCAAATAAAGGTTCCAACTCTCATAGTTCAACTATCAATGCGTTTGAAAATCCTAAAAAAATAGGAGCATGTATTTGGGCCATCATTTCGATAAACTAGAAGGTGTGAATTGGCCAGATGAATGTAATCATGATTTAGAGCATTCCAAAAAAAGAATCAGGTCAATAGGCCCCACGGTTTGAAAGTTATTGCAGTTTTTCGAGTTTTGGAGACCTCCTAAGAATGCTTCAAAGTCAGGTGTGGGGCATTAAATTACCTTGAAAAGGGTCAAAAAATGGGGGACGAGTGAAGCTAGTCCATAGGGCTATAGAGAACTTTGAGAGCTTTCTGAAAATGTAAACGGTTCGTCAATCAGAGCTATGGTTCGTCAGTTATGCCTCCTGAAAGTTCGGTTACCGTTTCTAGATTCTTCTAGATTTGCACCGACTTCTAACGCAGCTTTCGGAACCTTTTATTTCGTCGGTGGATGCCTACTAGAACTTTCTAGAATATACGCCTAGTCCTTAACCCTCTGAGGTCTATTTAAGGAGATTTATGACATTGTAAAAGGCAGTTCGGAGTGGAGTTTGAGAGGAGGGGCTAAAAGGAGAAATATTCTGCAGATTTATGCTATTGTAAGCCCTTAGGGCATGTTCTGAAGTTTATTTTCTCTATACTATTTGTACTAGCTTATTTTCTCAGTTAATATAATTTCCCTTTTCTGTTGTGTCCATTTTGCTCTTGGGTTGTGTCCCCATCAAACTGCCAACTTAGCTTCTAAAGAAATTTTAACCTAACTCGGCTTGGACTACATTTCCACTTTACTCAACTTCCATTGAAGTTATCCAACTCAGCATCAGTTATCAGCTCAGTCGTTGTTGGGAGCTTGGCATCTGTTGGAGTTTAACTTGGTATCCAAAGATAGCTTGGCAACAAAATTTAGTTTTTGTCTTGACATCTTGTTTCATGTAGGTTTATACATTTCTTAGCTTCTTTGTCTTGGGACTGATGTGTGATATAGATTTAGATATCAGTCCTGTGTACTTCTCATGCTTAGTTTGATGAAGTGTGATCACTTGACCCATTAGGTGAAGTGATCCCTCCACTTGATGTGTTGCACTCATATTTCTTTTTCCAAGTCTTGTTCATTTTCCCCCTTATCTTTTTTACATCAATTTTTCCTTTTCCCTTGTTTTCTTCAGTCTTGGGTGCCTTTGATCTTGTAGGACAGTTTCTGCTGATATGACCAATTTTCAAACAACTGAAACATGTAGTTTGATTCAACCATCTTTTGTAGTTTCCTCTTAAATGTTTTCTTATGAAGTTCTATGGTATATGTCCATATTCTTGACAATAATGATAGTTATATCTGGTATTGTAATCCCAATGATAATGACTTTCATTCCCTTCTATTTTTGCTGGTTGATTTGATGTCCACATAGATTTTGATCTGCATTCAAATGCCCTATTTCTATACTTTTTGCAATTATAATAATGTCCATCAAATCTCTAAGTCCTTGTGACATTGGATCTGCAATTTTGTGTCATATGTCCTTGCATGTTTCACTTGTGACAGAAACTCTTATTTTTGGGTGTGTTTGATTGATTGAATCTTCTACTCCTACACACATTAGTTGTATGCCCCTTCTTATTATAGTGATGACAAGTGGGTTTTGAATTCTTACCTTTATCACTTCTTTGTTTAGCACTCTTTGATGATTCCCCAACTTCAGTGCTATTGTATCCTAGTCCTGATGTATCAGGGGCAGATTTTGAGGATTTCAGCAAATGTTCAAAATACTTGATGGCTTCACTTGACTTGTTGAGAACCTCTACTACCTCTTTTTCTCTGTTCAATTCATTCTACATTTTTTCATTCTGCATCTTCAAAGTAGAGATCTCAATATCTTTTACATTGAGTTCATGATGAAGGTTCATCATTTGGGCAAGTGTACCCATCTGCATGTTTGAGATCCTTGTCAATTCAGTACATTTTTCTTCAAGTCTATTTGCAAGATTTCTTTTGTCATTTTCCATCATGGATTTATCATCAACTGCTCTTTTCTTGTGTTCAGTAACTTCACATATCATTATGGCCTTTGATTCATGTTCCATCTTGAAAGATCTTATCTCCTCTGCTGGAACTTTGTTTTTCTCCATCAGTTATGCTATTGCTGCATCAAACTCTTTACTATATCCTTTGGAAAATATTTTGGTGGTATCAATCTCCTTGTAGTGTATATCATTTTCAGCTATGGCTAAATCCTTCTTTTTTTTTAATGAGTTTCTCAACTTGTTTCTAAATTTCTCCAAGCTATGTAGAGCAAGTTGCACATCTATCACCTGATTTTCAATGATCTTTCCAAGTTTGAAAGCTTCCATCTTTAGATCTTTTCCTCCAAGATGTTAGGATTTTCCTTGTGAGAATCTGGATTCTCTGATACCAATTGGAATATTCAAATATGCAAAGAATACTTAGGAGAGGGTGGGGGGGAATGAATCAGAAGTATCACACTTTAGCCAATAAAACTTTTAATTAAAAGTAAATTTTATGCATGTAAATACATCAAGTAAACATGAAACTAAACACATGCATCAACAACTCATAACACTAGAATTTGGTAATCCAGAAACACTCCAAGAATAAGAAGGTAAAACTAGAGTGGGGATGATACCCACAAAAATTACTGTAGCAATATTGTTCAACCACTTCTGATGGTCTGCCCTATTAAAGGCCTACCCTGTTAAAGGCTTTACACTGTATTAATAGTGACCTGTTTAGAGGCTTTACAAATATTTTACATGAAGTGTCACCCTATTAAAGGATTTAATCACCTAATTAAAGGAGCTACGAAGTAGCTGTTAAGCTAACCTATCACCATAGGATTTCTAATACAATTGCTAAAAAGTATTAGGTATAATGAACCTGATAGATTACAATCCTTGATTGTTGAATGCAGGCATCTGTTCCACTTTCTCTGATCTTGATCCTTTGTGATCAGATAACCCTCGCTTCTGAAAATAGATTTCCTTGTGCACCCTTGTATGTCCACTCTTCTTTTTACAATTAAATTTCATCTTCCTTATAAAGAAATTTGAGGATTTAGGGTTAGGTATGGATCTACGATCCATATTCAATTTTCATTTTTTTCTTATTATTTGCACTTCTTCTATTGGTTGCATGCCTTCATCATTTTTCTTATTGGCTGCATGTAGATTGCATAGGAAAAATAAAAGATTCGATCTCATTATTAAATCCTTCGAGATTTACCTTATGTTGGCTATAAAAACTATTTGTATCATAGTTTGTGCAATTACAAACTCTTATGCTGATATTCTGAGTTACTCGGCTCCTGAAGTATTGCAGATACTTGGCACATGTTGTTTCCTATATAGCTCAGCACCTAAAAAAACTGTATCACTCGGCACCTTATGTTGCTCGATACTTGTTAACACTCAACACCTTATGTTGCTTGGCACTTGTTAACACTCAACACCTTATGTTGCTTGGCACTTGTTAACACTCAACACCTTATGTTGCTTGGCACTTGTTAACACTCGGCACCTTATGTTGCTCGGCACTTGTTAACACTCGACATCTGAAAACTACTCGGCACATGAAGATCACTGGGGACCTGAAGTCTTTCCTAACTCGGCATGCATGGTGTACTCGGCTCCAATGTGGAATGTGATTAAGTGTGTTGGCACTCAAGTGTCAAAAACCTTTTTGAGGTTAACATATATATATATATATATATATATATATATATATATATATATATATATATATATATATATATATATATATATATATATATATATATATATATATATATATATATATATATATATATATATATATATATATATATATATATATTTGTTTGTGTGTGTATACATGTTTATATGCTGTGATGTTTTTAATTCTTCAAGTATATATATATATATATATATACATATACTTTGATATACATTTTTGAAAAAACGTTAAACTTTATTTAAAAATCGAATCGCATACTGGCGAATGGAAAATTGCGTATGCAATTTTTTTTTTTTTAAATGTTATGCATTAATGGGGGGGGATGTGACCTGCGCCCCCGTGTTCACAACGTCACAATGTACTGACTGTCATAGGTACTACGATGGTAGGAGTACATAGTACTCGCTGACGTGGTAGGCCCTGTGTACCGCCAAAGGTACTCACCAATATGTATAAATGTGTGTCGATTCATATGAATTCGAATTTCATTGATATTAAATTTTTATATATGTTTTCAATTGAAATTATTAATAATTCAATTTTTGTAAAATGCAATAATATATATATATATATATATATATATATATATATATATATATATATATATATGTATATATATGTATATGTATATATAAAATATGTAAATATGTTAATAATAATTTGAATTATAATTATATAATTGATTATAATTATATAATTGATAAATGATTTATACCAAAGGTTCATAATGGTGAACTCTTGTATAATTTTCAAGATTTAATTAATTGTTTTATTAAGTATATGAAATTTAATTGATAGTTTGGTGCGGGACATTTTCAAGAAAAGATTATAATTGGAAGATGGATTTTAAGGAAAACTTTTATTCATCCAAAATGTACAAAATGTTCTTCCATTCATTCTCTAAATTCGGGAAACATAAACTAAGACTCTTACATTCAAGTTTGTAAACTTAGCAAAACCAAACCATGTGTTTGCATTGTGTATTTTTTATGCTATTGTTTTGGGTTTTGGGTTGACTAGTGTTGACCAGTTATAGGACGTCTACCAGAGGCTTCAAGGGTTATGTGATTGTGATGTCATGGTGATGTTTTACTCTCGATCTTTATAAACCCAACCATGGTTATGTGATGAAATGCTCTATGTATTAGTTGTAATTACTGATTGTTATAGTTGAGGTTCTTATGTATGAGACACTTGACTTAACCATTTTTGGTCATGGATCAGTTATCCTTGGTTCTTTTTTAGTCGCCATGATGGGACTGTAATGTGGATTAATTCTTGATGATATCATGTTGTGACATGTTTGACTCAACCATTTTAGGAGTCTTCGATCAGTATGATTGAGATATATTTTGGTTATTGAGAAACATTGGATACTTTTGATTATCAGTGATACTTCAGTTGCCAATAACGAGCTGTTGTGATCATGATTTTCTATGGATGCTTGCTCATGGAGATTTGATGCTTTTATGCATATTTGATGATTTTATTATGGATTATCTTTTGGGATTTTGAGATTTATGATTCCATGAGCTTAGGGTAGGATATCTGCATGTAGTGTCAGAAAGTGGCTTGCAATGGGGGCCAGGGCCCTAAGAGGCTGCCAGGGTAGCTCATTGTAAGTTGGATTAATAAGTGATAGCATTCACACCTAATACTAACTGAATGAACCTAAAAAGATAAGAGTTTGGTTCTCGCCCATGCTTTGAGTGCTTGTATAGACTAGGATGCGAGTAGAGAGAACACATGGTTGCAACCTTGCATTCCATAGTATGCCTCTTCAGTATGAAAGGATACTAGCGGCCGCATGAGATCAGTATGGACCCGTGGAGTTTAGCTAAGTGCCGAGGTAACTTGTATGTGATAAATGTGATGACACTTTCCCACTTGCATAGTAAGTTTCTACATGTCATTGTTTGCCTCTGGGATTAGATGTCAGATTTTGTGTTTGAAACATTTGAGTTAGTATATTTTTAGGATTCCTGAATTTATAGAGATTTGTGCTATGTGTTATGGATAGCCTGTATGGGACTTGAGATTATCTCCTCAACATAGTGGGAGTGGACCACTTAGGTACCACGTGGTCGGGTGGTAGTGTATTTTCCACTCTTATCATTTGAGATTCATTGTGACATCGTGGCTGATGCGTCCTTCATGATGGTGGATATATATCCTTTCATTGATGATTAGCATATGTTAGATGATGTTATCTTATGCTTTTATTTGCATGTTAGATTACTTTCTACATATTATGTTGTTTATGTTAGGAGTGGCATTCCTACTATGTTAATATCGATGATCTCTTCGGTGATTTGGAATGTTATGCACAGAAGGATGGCTAGGATCCACGATGGTCTAATGATGCTATTAACGGTTGGGAGGAACCATGCACTTAGTTTATTATGTTTGATCTTTATGATGGATGTCTTCTATGATGATGTATCATATATATCATGTGATTATCTTTACTTTGATGTATCATGGATTAGAGTAGGATGATGTACCATATTTCACATATGTATATTCTTTGACCTTGTCATACCCTGTGACATGTACAGTGGATGATTGAGCATTTGAAATGTAATGTATAAACATTGGACTTATTATTATTTTATGTGGATGTTGTACTAGATGGATTCATGTATGATAGTTGTTTTTTTAAAGATGTAATTCAATGTTAAGGGATCTTTAAAGAATGTAACTAGTTGTGTATGTTATGTTTACTTTTAGATGGACATTGCTATTGCTTCCATTATTGTGCATGAGTTATATGTGGTATTTACTTTCATGTTATAAAAAAAAAATGCTACCAAACTTAGTGGAATTCTAGGTTAATTCTTTGGATCCCTTGGCGGGGCATTACAACCTATACAAATATATACTCTACCTTTCTATTTCTCCTTATCATTATTTTATGTCGTGTCTTTTCCCATGTTCCTGTTATATTTCCTTTCACTTCCCTATGATATCAATCCTCTTAATTATTAACTATAGCTTTAGGTCTCAGGCTAGTCTGTGATGTCACCTCATGATACTAAGGAATACAACTATTGAACAACAATGCTCTGATATTTTTGTAATGTCTTGTTAAGAGGTTTCTTACAATTTTATCTAGATTTTTATGATTCAAAACGTAGTAGACTCCTTCCCACATGACTTGAAAATTAACTTCTTTATCTAAAACTAATGGTAAGTATGATAAAAAGGTGATGCCAGGAGATACCAGTTCTTTATAATATGGTTCTCCTTTGAGTGATTACTACCAAGTCGGTCTTTAATCTGATATACACATTTGTTTTGAATTTGACCAAGAGTTTTATAATTAAATGGAATGGGTTGATATGGGTACTCACAATGATATTACGAGGGACATCTATATCTTTTGAGTATAGTGTCAATCTGATAGAGGAAGGAAGATTGGTACCGGAGCACCTAATCACTACGAGGTCAAAGGTCTCAAATTGATCAGTTATATTATTCCCTGCCGCCATAGGTGAGGACTAATGTTTTCACAAGCTAACGTAAAATTAATCCCACCAAATTATGCTTTCTTTGCCATTTTTTTTTTTTTTTTTTCTTTTTTTTCCACCAAATTTCTTAAGGTTTCCATTGGTGGGGGTGCATTTTCAGTGTAGTCTTTAATTTTTTATTTTTTATTTGTAGAGAATTCAATCATAAAAATGAGCCTCCATTCCAGCATTCTAGTTGTCCTTTGGACAGCCTACAATATGTGCCTCTTAGCATGTTTCACTGACATTACTTTTTTGACCTTGGGTGTCTTCATTTCCGTGGCCTGTGCTCATTTTCTAGAAAAGGGTGTCTGTTGATTGTGTTGCTTTATTAAAACACAGAAACCCTCGCTTTGGCACTGCATGGAATACCTTCTATCTTCCGCCTGCACAATCTACACAATCTGGTATAACTTCTACTTCTCTCATTTAATGCTACTCTATTTTGTTTGGTTTCCTGCTCTTTACAATCCACGCATTTGTTCAGGTATATATCATAGCCCAATTTGTGATCCCTCTAATTTGAGCATATTTTCCCTTTTACCATGGTGTGCAATGCATCAAATTTTCTTAATTCGTGATAAAACAAATTTCTTTAGCTTTCTTGCAATGATTTATATTTTTTTGTTGAGAGGGAATTTGGGGGCTAGGTTTCTTTAACATTAGGAGAGTCTGTGCTTGGACAAAATTCATTGCCATGGTCAAGATCAATGCATTGGGTGAGCTCTTCAATGTAGACTTCTTACAATGAATGACCTTTCATCTAGGAAAACATTCCTCTGCTTCACTAGAGAATGCACTTCACTGACACTCACTGACCATAAATATTCAGTCAACAGATCTTGGAACAAACTAGAGACTAATTATTGTTTTGACTCAAAACAAGCAATTAGCATATTTGGGAATAAGTTGATTTGATAATTGTAGAATACTATTAAATTCAGAGTTTGTGATTAATTTAGATAGATGGGTATGCTGAGTGTTATCTGCATAAGATCTTATGCATTCATCAATGCAGATAGAATATCTTAATACATTTGTTTCTGATATCATAATTCTCAGAAAATAATAGACGCATTGAGGAATTTTTCTAATCAAAGACGTCTTCTGCATGCTCCTTCTTCGCAGGGGCATTACATTTGTTAAAATTTCTAGTGCTAGTCATGCATTTATCTAAATAGGTACAAACCACTTGTCATTGACTTAAAACTAGGTTCTGTATCAACCAGCTCTAGGGTTTTTAGAGGCTTGTATGGTCTCATATTCAAGCTCTCTTAACATTTTCTTCCTCATGTCATTCCTTCTTATTTTATGTATCACTCAAAATCGATAATGGTCAGCCCGTGGCTTTACGAGCATTGATTTTGTCTAAGATTTAACATGTACTCTTCTTCTGGTATAGTTCATAGTTTCTTTGTCTTCAAAATTCAGCAGCAAGTGACGTGCAATCACTTAAATAGTGCTCTCTATGTCATTAATTGTTCATCAAACTTTCCATGCGTTTGATGCGTTGGAAAATACACATATTATGCTCACAGGCTGCTCGTGCATTGACAAGTGTTACATTGATAAGTATAACCAAAAATTCATTAGTAGAGAGTTGTTAGTTTTACCCTTGTACTACAGCTACAATGAATATACCAATGTCACCTAGCTTATCCTAAACAATATCCGGTACCCTACGATTCCTTGTTCATCCAGTCATCCAATCTAACTAACAAACATTTTTTCCCAAGCCTGCCAATGGCAGGGACTAGTGCTGCAGGAAACCCTTGTTATATTTGATTCTCTCATTATGCAATAAACTCAGTGCATTGCATTTTGAGTCAATATGTAAGGCTAAGTTAAGCCTTGAAATCAAATTATAAGAAGTTGTCAAAGTTATTCAATTAGGTGTTAATAGGGACAATTGGGTCAAATTTGACAAAAGTGACCAAAAGAACTTTGTAATGGATTTAGAGGTCTTATTAAGTCCAAATAAATGTGTTTAAAGTATCCAAAAATTATTAGAACAAGTTTGGTAAAAGTTGGTTCAAAATGTGGAAATTTGTCATAGTGCTAACATGTTGCTATGTAACAATTACAACAACAAAATAAGGTTGTCAAAGGGTCTTATTTCAGTCTAAAGTTAGTTATAACAGTTAAGCTATGAGAGAGAGAATATATAAATGTTTTAATGGTCAAGTCAAGCATTGTGCGCAAGTTGCGCAAGTTGGTGGAAGAAATTTTGAAGGCAGAATCAATAAGACTGTCACCACCCTATAGGCATTTGGTAGAGAGTTACGAGCATACTGTATTATTTTGGTTTTTTGATCTTCCATAATCATCTCATTGAAGTGAGTGTTTATCATGATGATCAAGTTCCATGAACTTTGATTGGAGGATTAATGAGTAAAAATGTTGTTTTTATATTGTCTGTAACTTTTGTTTGTTGAAAGTCATGTTACCGATTTTTTCTGAGCAGTTTTCTATAAAAAGTTTGATTGAAGGTATCATAAATCTGATTGGAAGATGTAGAAGAATGTACTATCTTTCATTTGAATCAAGTTTTGGCATTTTTTATGGAGTCTGATAAGAGTTCTAATGGAATTTCTGTAAACTATTATAAAACCCTCTAGTTTAGGTCAGTCTCAGGAGTTTGTCCATACCTCTGATTTTATCTAATAAAAATTGTTCTTGATGTATTTGAAGATGGATTCAATACATTTTTACATGCAATCATTTTGAAATTAAATGATTTAGCCATTGGTGAGATTTGTGGCACCCAAGATGGATGGAAATACATAGCTTTCTTATTTTATGACAGTAAACTTCAGTCTTTGTATGGGGCCTATAAAATCACTTTTAACCGTTGGATTTTCTTCATCTTTGGATATGTGGTGTGCAACCTAGTTTTGAATCAGCTTAGTGAAGCGATTTTTGCAATTAAGCCTAGAATGAAAGTTACAACCTTTTGAACCGGGGTCTATAAAATTGTCAATAACAGTCACAATTATTTATGGTTTTGCATGTTAACAATATAAGAGTTTTGATGAATTATTTAACAGTTTGAAACTTATTATCATTTTTTAGTGAGATGATTCTTGTGCATAGTGGCATTCAGTTGCTTATATATCGAGATTAATATTTGTGGACAGTTTATAGGACCTACATGTTGATGAATGGTGCAGTGACCTAGTAAGCTGATAAGTTGCATCGATCAAATGATCGATGCTTATGTCTTGGATAAATAGTGTTGAGAATAATGACCTTGGGATTTGATATGGTGTTTAATGGACTATTTTGTGCTCATTGGTGATGTTATCTTCTCTAATGATTGTTTGAAGACAATGATGGATACATTGAACTATTTCTAAAAATGTATCTTGTGGCAGGATTAAGGCTTTGAAGATGATCGATAAGAACCTTTTTATGTGCTAAATGTTTAGAATGTCTCATGGTTCCAACTTGTTAATGGGTATATTAATAGACCTAATTATGTCGTGAGGTTTGTATAATTGAGAGTGGAATAAACTTTCAAGTTGCCAAGTTTTTTTTGAGTTCATTGAAGTTGCCTTGGAGTGCCTCTTTGAAGTTAACTCTTTGTAGTTACTTCTTGGATTGTTCAGGATCCTAAGTGAATGTCGTATGTTGAGGTATCCTCGACATCAATGATATTCCTTATATTGGGAGTGCATCAGATATGGATGAAGCTATATCTAATGTATTTATAGTATCACATGATCAGTGATAGAATTGAATTTATTATTGTGTAGGGAACATTATAGTATTTTATGCAAAAGTTCTTATATATTTCTGAGTTATTCCTATGATTCAATCCTGGGTAGAAACTATGGTGTAATGCATATTTTATCTTCTGAAACATGTACTATCTGTGATAAATTGGCAATACATTTTTACAAATCAATCTTCTATTCAATTAATTTTCATTAATGAGTAATCTATTATCATTGCTAAATCTCTTATCCAACCCTTGCATATCATTTGGGAATAGATGATGATCGCTGTCCTATTACAGAGTTTTCCATTCAATTCTGGAGTCTCTGACCATTCTTTCTTATGACACTATGTATCCAGATTTTTGTCTAAAATGGCAGGTTCATCATGGCCTCCTTCCTCCATGTTTCCCTCTACATACGTATACTGATATTGTTTAGTTGTATGTATTATTGTTATGTCTAGACTACAGACAATGGTATTTTTTAAAAATATGCAGGCTATTGATACTCTCCTTCCCTCTGGTTCAATATTTCCTATTAGTTGATTGAGATCCGTTCATTCGTCAAATGGATTCCTTGTCATATGTGAGTTGGATTACTTTCTGTTGTGTTGGATGTATGCATTGGTAATCTTTATGCTAATCTGGTAATATATTCCCTTTGATGTCAAACTGCTTATTCCATCATTCCCACAAGATGCCATTTAAATGGGTTTTTTTATAGCTTTTATATGCGGTGTCTAGAGTTTAGTCCCTCTATTGACAATTCGTTTTTATTACAGTATTGATATATTATCTAATGTGTTCATATTATTGTAACTTATTATTAAATCATATTAATAATAGATTCACTATAATTGAATCATTATATCTTACATTCTAATCTTTATTTTATTTCTTTATTTATTTTAATAGTTTAATCTTATAAACATTATTTATTAATATAGTAATATCATTATTATTAAGATTTTATCAAAGTTAGTTATAATTATTATATTATTTTCATATTATCATTATATTAATTGATATAACATTATTATTGTACAATGAATCTAATTGTTGGTCTCCCAGTGCATGAGAAATGACAAATTACTTAGGAATGCATATAGATCATTGAATGATAGAACAACAAAAGCTTCAAATAAATTGTTAAATGTTGGAATAGTAGAAACTCCACATACATGAGGCATATCATGAACAAACATAAGTAACATTTTATAGTTCATATATTTAATGTAGTCGAAAATAGTGGGGCTAGAATTCTTTTTGCAACTCCCTAATGGTTTATCAGCTATCAAGCTATGAATTTGGCAGCCATAATCAAGTGCTATGTGGTTTCTTGCAAGCTATTATCTTTCATGGCTAACTTACTCTTAATTACATTGAAGATAGAACCAAGCTTGTCTTCGTATTTGTCTAAATATTAAATTATCCTTTTTGTTAGTGTAGTTTTTTATTTTTCCTATTTTGCTAGGTTTTTCCTACACTTTTAATAATCTCGCTTAGGTTAATAAAGCATGTCTTATTAGGTGAATGGTTGTGAGGTGTCACCTTCCTACATGTGAGCATCCATTAGCTATCTTGGGAAGATACTTTGCTATCTTTAGTCCGATAGATGGTTGATCCTCATTGGTTGGTGTTGCCACCTCCTCTCTCTTCCTAGCCTATATAAGCATCCTACCTGGCTTGTATTTGCATCTCTTGTTTTTGCATCCTCTTAATGCTATTTTTCATCCAGCATTTGCATTACTCTCTTGGAGACTAACTCTATGATGTTATTTTGATTTTGTATCATTTGCATTCATAGTTTAGATATTTACTCTTTGCACTAGTTTTCTGGGTTATTAATCTTATCATATTCTAACATGGTATCAGAGCTTTTCTATGTGCAAGAGTAGATTTTAGTTTCCTTATTTGAGAGATTCGGAGGGGGCAAATAAACATTATAGTATTTTTTTGAAAAATGAGGTATGCTCTTCTCTTGCATCTTTGGATGATCCTAAGAATCAGAAAAGTTTTGACAAAAATGATTTTTCTCTAGGGTTTCAATCTCAAATCTGACAACCAACTTGCATATTTCGAGTTTTCAATCAGTTTTGCAGGTTCCAGCATGCCATTGATGGACTTAAGAAGTTGATCCAGCATTTGCATGTCATATTCTGGTTGCTGGGGTCATTTTTTGATTTTTGGAGCCATTTTTTACTATTAAAGGCGTTTGATTTACACTACAACAACATCTTCTGTACATCAACAAGAAAAATGCTTTCTGGGTTTTGTTTGCAGCCAAGAAAAATCATCTGGGTATCTTTTAGATTTTGCATGCAAGCTGTATATTTTGCAAAATCGAGCATGCAAAGCTACAGCCATACCCCTCTCCATTGGCAGTCGCAGATTGGAACGTAGTTTTCAAATGTCCAATTCTTTCTCATACAGACTTCGATTTTGATGATTCTTGTTATGATCTTGGCTATTTTTTTGTGATTTATCCACTAGTGGAGTTGTTTTTTTGATTTTCATGCATGAATTCTTCAGAAATTGCAGATTCTCAGCCATGACTGTGCACAGTTCTCGTTTTGGAAACTTCGGAGGATCATAAATTTCTCATATGACCTCGTATCGAAGTGATTCTTTTTTTGAAAGTGCATGATTTTTCGAGTAGATCATAGTGGTGCTATTTGTTTTCTTGATTATTGTGCCCAAGTTTCACTTTTAGCATATGCTCTTCATGAGGGTTTGTAATGCATTGAAATCAAGACCACTAAGTATTTCTTTCTAGTGGTAGTTGTAAACGCACTAAAATAATGTGCCATATCATATTTCTGCGGGGGGGGGCGGTGAGCCAGGGGGGGGGGGGGGGGGGTTCTTTGATTGAGTAAAAAAGGGGGGGCATTGTCGTGGTTGGGTTCTCTTCTTTTTAGCATTCCTTCTCTGCATTTCTTCATCATGGATCAGACAAATATGCCCGTCCTAACTCCATACAATTACTTTGAGTGCAAATCACGCATGACAATTCACTTAAGGAAAGCTGGATTAAATAGGATAACTATGGGACTTGAAACTGTATCTGCTAAAGATGAAGATAAGCCTAAGTGGTTTAACAAATGTTATGAGGCATTTGGAACATTATGTTTTTCAGTTTCTCCTGACTTGCTATTTCACATTGAGTTTTTGGATACACCAAATGAAGTATGGACAAAGCTAGAAACACTATTTGGCACACAAGATTCAATGAGGGGTCATATGTTGGAAAATGAATTAATTAGTTTGAGTCCAGGCAATTTCAACACAATCCAAGATTTCTTCACCAAATTAAAATCACTAAGGCTGCAGTTAAAACAATGTGGAATTGAAAAGAAAGATGAACAACTGATTCTTAGTATTCTCTCTAAGCTAAGTTCAGAATACTCTGTGTTTGTCTCTACCTTCTATGCTACTAAGGGTGCACTTGGCACTCAATTCACCATGCCATCTTTAGATGATTTTGCTGTCAATCTCACTCAAGAACAGGACAAGCTAATCCAGATGGGCACTCTTAAGTCCTCTAAGTCACATGCCTTGGCTGCCAACCAAGGCACAAAAGAACAACAAGGACAAAGTAGTAACAATAATAGTAAGGATAAGAAACAAAAGAATAGCGAGGAGAAGAAGAATCAAATATCGATTTCTTCAAAAGCAACTATTGATACACCATCTTCCAAGGGCGATAAGCATAAGAAAGAAAATGTCAAATGTGCCTATTATAAAAGACTTGGTCAGGATGAACATAAATGTTTGCAGAAACAACTTGATCACTTGACATACATTCTTGAGAAGAATAATATCAGTGTTCCTGAGTCTATCAAACAAAGTTCTAATGAAGGGTCCAACAAAGAAAAAGAAAATAGCAAGGGGAAAGGAAAGGGCAAAGCTCTTTTTGCAGTTTCTTCCTCACCATCCACTTGGGTTCTTGATTCGGGTACTTCACACCACATGGCTTCATCTAAGGAAGAAATTACATCCTTAGAGCCATGTACTATGCCTTCTATGTTGATGGGTGATAACACTCCTGTTGAGGTGTGTGGGAGAGGGTCTGTTGATGTGGAGGATGGGACATTCCATGATGTTCCTTGTGTACCCTCAATGTCAACTAATCTCCTATCGGTATACCAGAGCACTCACACAAGTTTAGGCAAGCAGGTTGAGTTCACTCCTAGTTCAGTGGAGATATGTGAGGTTCACAAAGATTCTACCGTTGCAGTTGGTAGAGCAGATCATCCGTCACGACTTTATATGTTTTCTCACTTTGTTCCTGATCCTCCTTTGACTGTTTCACTCACTCACTCTAATGATGTGAGCAAATTATGGCATGAGTAGTTTGGCCATCTTAACTTCCACTGCTTGCATCAGCTTAACCAACAGAGCATGGTCACAGGGTTGCCTTCTACTTTGACATTGGAGTCACTTGGAATACATGATAGATCTTCTAATGGGTCAGATTCACTTGAGCAATCTTCTACCTCCACTTCTGATGCAGAGAGTGATTCAGAGGACTCGCCTCCTTCCTCTCCTAGTCATCATTTACAGGTTGATGATTCTCCTCTAGATTCTCCATTTTCTGGTCCACTTTGGGCTTGACAAACCTTGCAGTTTGCAGGTGATTGGGTTGGAGATCCATCATACACCAAGCAGATTTGTTCACAATTCCAAGATGCTCTACATATCTTCATTGCTCCTGCCTCAAATCCACAGTCCTTTCATGAGGCTTCTAGTATTTCTTAGTGGGATACAACTATGCAGGAAGAGTATAGGTCCTTGATGAGGAACCACACTTGGGATCTTGTCCCTTTTCCTAAGGGAAGAAAACTTGTTCGATGTAAGTGGATCTACCGAACAAAATTTGCAAGCTTTGCTGGAGGTGCAGAATGCTTCATCTTTTGGGGGGGCCTCTTCCTCTCACTTGGAGTCCTAATTTTCTTTGGAGAGTCTCTTTTCTCTCTCTTTTGGGGGAATTTTATGTACATGGGTACCTCATCAGGCTTGACTTGTCAAGACCCATTTCTACATCCACCTGAGCTTCGCTTATGGGGGGGTGTTAGTGTAGTTTTTTATTTTTCCTATTTTGCTAAGTTTTTCCTACACTTTTAATAATCTCGCTTAGGTTAATAAATCATGTCTTATTAGGTGAATGGTTGTGAGGTGTCACCTTCCTACATGTGAGCATCCATTAGCTATCTTGGGAAGATACTTTGCTAACTTTAGTCCGATAGATGGTTGCTCCTCATTGGTTGGTGTTCCCGCCTCCTCTCTCTTCCTAGCCTATATAAGCATGCTACTTGGCTTGTATTTGCATCTCTTGTTTTTGCATCCTCTTAATGCTATTTTTCTTCCATCATTTTCATTACTCTCTTGAAGACTAACTCTATGATGCTATTTTGATTTTGTATCATTTGCATTCATAGTTTAGATATTTACTCTTTGCACTAGTTTTTTGGGTTATTAATCTTATCAGATTCTAGCACTTTGAAACTTTCAATTTGAGAAAGGTATAAATAAATTAATAATATTATCAATTTATTTAACATTTTGTGAACAAATCAAATGTGATGCAATGAATTCACCTTTGCTAGTTATAAAAGGTGACCAAATCAAATGCAATGAATTTGATACTAAAAACATTCTCTTCATCTTTATATTATGCATTTAATAACATTACAATTCTTTAAGGGGCACCAGCTCAATGGAAGAGCACCTACTTTGCAAGTAGAAGGATGGTGGTTTGATTCCATTGTGCCCTAATATGATGAAATTAGTGATTAAAAAAACTACTAAATATACTACCAAATACAGTATCAACTAAACTACCAAATATATTACCAAATAAAATACTAAATATACTAAAGAATCAACTATCAAATCAAATACCAAATATACTACCAACTATGCTACCAAATAAACTATAGAATCAATTACCAAATCAATTATCAAATCAACTACCAGATAAACTACCTAATATACTACCAATTATACCACCAAATATACTTCCAAAATTATGAAATAAAGTACCAGGAAATAATTTAATAAACAAGCAAATCAATAATCAAATCAACGACAAAATTAATGATTAAAATAGTTTAGTCATCAATTTGGTTTTTAGATTAATGACCAGAAATAAACTACTAAAGGCGACATGATCAAAATTTGTCATATATCTACAATTTTTAGTCATTTATTTAGTGATATATTTTTTCTTTTGTACTAGTGTAAGTTCCAAAAAAAAAAAAATTGTCATACCAATCATAGTAAATAAGCATACACAACACAACACAATATATCTTAGATTATATCAAAATGATTACATCCCTTGTAACTCCAATTACAAAGCTTGCTTGAAGAAAAGCTTACTATTATACTTCAAAATACAACTATATAAATTACAATTACAATTTTCCTTATTTCTGCCCCCTTGAAATCAATGACAAAGGTCTCAATAAAGGAAAAATCCTATAAAATTCTAAAAGTTGCATCAAAAGTTAGAAAAACAATCACTAAAGTCAATCTTCAACTGCACAATGTGTTTCTTCCAACTATCTTTGAATGCATCAGACACACTTATTAGCTCACATAAGGCATATGCAGCTAACTCTATTGCATTCAAGTGTGTAGCCACAAACTTGTCATATGAAGTTTTAGCTACCAAACATTCCTCCAACTACTTCTACAATAATGTAATCTATGGAGATAAATGATCTCTCAAAAGAGTAAATATTTTTAGGGATTTCTCTTATTTTGCTTGTATATCCCAGATGCTATCATGAATTGCTTCCATTGTATGCTCAAAGTTCTCTAAGTTATGATCTTGTTTCAGAAAGTTATCAGTGAGATTTTAAAGCTTAGTTATCTTTTTTTTGATCTGTTCATCAAAACTATGAAGATGAAGGTATACCAAGTTGCACTTAACATATATCTATTTCCCTTCTTCCATACTCTTCCTCAATACCTTAATGCATATATTTAATATCTCTATATCATTCCTTATATTTATACACATATTATTAAGAAGATTAGCATCATGCTTAGTCTATGCTTGCATTGCAACAACATTGTTAAGCGTTGTAAATACATTGTAAAAATTTTTGTGCACAATTCTTGATTTCTATTGAATGTCTACATATATTTCCACAGAGCTTACTATCTTCTCTAATCTATCCAAAACTGAAGTTAAAGCCTTCTCAATTCACTTAATTGATTTCTCCTTTTCAAGGAATTTCCTTAAAGAAGATATAAGGTTTTGTGCTTCATCTTCTTCATCTGACTATCTTGTTTTAGTGACCACTGTTGCTTGTGTAGGTGGTGAAGATGATTTTACTATTATTAACGTAGATGCACCTATAGTAGCTATTTCTATGCTAGTTGACATAGTTTCAAATATCTTCTTAGAAGATACATCTTCTTTCTTTTGCCCTACTCTTCCTCTTCATTAGAAGAGCTATTGTAGTCAACAATATTGCCAACAATGTTAGAGACAAAATCTTTGAGTGGATCTGCAGTTCTATCCAGTATTGCATTATTTTTATCTACTTGCATGGATTCACTATCAATGGTAATGTGTGGTGAATCACTTGGAATTGAAGCTTTAGTTGGTTTCCCAGAACTGTGAAAAGGATTAACTACTACCAGAATAAGGCTTGTCTCCTCTGACTACACACTCTTCTCAGTCTCCTTAGGCATAGTAGACATGTATACATGACTATTCCCTTTTGAGTTTCCATATTTACTTCTTCATAATTTTTTCCCATAAGAAGAATGGATCTCTTCTTATTCCTCAACAAGGGTGCTATACCTTTCAAAATTTCCTTTAACTCTTCCTAATTGTCTACTATACACAATTTTTCACCATATTCATCCTTATTCATTTGTCTTTCTCCATTACTCTACTATTTCTATTTCTTAGTCTGTTATATAAATCTTCAAGGATTTGGCCTTTTATGCTATCAAATATTTTATCTTACAGAATCATGTTTCTAACTACAACATTCTCTAGTTGTCTCCTATGCATATTATTGTACAAGTCATAATACTTAATTATTTGCACAAAATTGTTGTCATTAAAATTTTGCATATTAAGATTTTCCACCTTTGGCTTTCATGCTTTCCTTCCTACTAAAGTCTTTACTTCCTGATCTACAAGCTCTACTAGTCTATCACCAGTCTCTTCTTTAGATTCAGAGGAATTGATCTGCAAGGTTTTACTCCTCTTACTTGGTCCACATTTTTTTTCATAATTCTCTTCTTAAGAGAGGGGATCTGCACGAGTTTTTTTTTCTCAAACATTGTATACTTTCTTGGCACTGATGCTTCCCCTATTTTATTTTGGTTCCTTAATGGTTTTTGCTTCTCAACTATTTCATATTGCACTATAGGTGCTTGCACACTTTTCTATGCAACTATGACCTCTACAGTAGGTTCAGCCATTGCAATAGGTGTAGGAGTTAGTGTTATAAGCTAGAGTTATCATTGCACCAAAAGATTAACATTTAATGCCTGATACATCCACTAGACTTATAGAACATAGGAGGTAGTTAAGCCATGTCATGAATCTCAAAGGGGAATATTGGCAGTTAGTCCAATAGTTAGTAGTTCAGTTTGACAACTAGCCTTCATCTCCAAGGCTATCCCTTTCACCTCTTCAAATTATTTTCTTGACATCCCCAATTCTTTTAAGATAGAATCAATTACTTTGTCTACTTTATTCTTGATGTCCTTTTCCATTAGATTTGTTTGGACCTCTTTCATCTTTTCAGTATATGTACCAAATCTAGGGCATCCAAAAGCTACTTCAGAATGTATAATTATTTTCACATAGTGTTCAATTAGTTCGGTACTCATTTCATAACCCATAAGTTCAAAGAACTTTACTTGAGGATCTACTGCCTCCATGCATTTGAAATCTATTTCTACCATGAAACATAATTCATTTGTATATTTCTCTATCAACATAGGTGTTATCCTATACATCTGTTTCATTTTAGCTTGGAATGATTTTTTCATTCTATCATTATCATTTTCCTTGACTATTACTAATTTAGATCTATAAACTCAAGTGATATTTGCATTGCGCACTTGCTTCCATCCTAATTTGAAATACTAGGAAATTGCTTTGCTGTGTAGAAAAATATATGAGTCAATAGGGATTCAAGCCTAAAGATTGTGCTCTTAGACTTCTTGATCTTTGATATGTTATCCAACAAATAATTTCAGATAATATCATATAGATTAACATTTTCACCCTTTAATGCCATCACATCAGTTGCATGAAGAAATCTAACTATGACTGAATCTATCCTAGATCCATGGTTGAACTTATAACCCAAAATTTTACTGAGTCTTACTCCATCATCTTGAATGGTGTTAATCTTCATGTTTCTCCCATCAAATCTTGTGCTGAGATTTGTTTCAACTATTTTGCACACATTCTTTATGTTTACAAAATTGCATCCTTCATTTCCCAAACTAATGAACTTGTAGATTAGGTCATTATCAATGCATATAAGTGAATCCACTAACCATATAAGGTCATCATGAAATTTTCTCAAAATTATTCTTGTCCATTCATGGTTTTCAAAGTCCATATAGTACATGTACTTAATTAGGTTAAGTTGTTCTAGGTACGCATATTCTGGTTTCAATGATAAATCATAGTTGCACATTTTCCTTAATTCTCTATGTATCTCAATATCTCCTATGATTTATATCTTACATTGAATATAACTTCTTATGTCCTTGACATGATGAACTTTTTTCGGTACTTGCAAAAATGCTCCAATGGGGTCATCAAGAAGAGAATAAATGGGTGTTTCTTGAAGTCATATATAGGTCAATCATTGATATCAAACAATTCTTCTATTTCTATTTCTTAAAATATGCTCAACAAATTCAAAAAATACCTCAATTTCATATTTTATGGCTTTCAACAATTGCGCATAGCGGCAAGCTTCTTTAACACTTCAAATAGCTATAAAATCACTCTCCAATATTGCACTTAAGATTTCACATAAGAGAATGATGCTCATAAAACATTTTGCATCCTTCAAATCTTTTACAATCCGTACTTCACATTAAATGTGTATCTGTCACCAATTTAAAATATTGTCTCTATGTAATAGAGAGAATATTTTTTCTGCATAACCATATACTAATCATATCAAGAAATACACACTCTACTATAGACTTCTCTCAGTGTCTAGTATATACTGCTAATTATGCAACTTGTGGTATCGTCTCTAATATCAATTTTCATTAACGAACACACTATTTTATTGAGAATTCTTAATTCAAGTAGGATGAGTCACAAATAATAAGTGACTTTACTATCTTATCAAGTACATTAGGATGTACTTCTTCTAGAACTGTATAAGAACTTCTAGCATCTTTTGCTTTTACAAATGTTTCCTTGAATTCTTCTATCTTCTCCTTCATTGCTTCCTTCATATTGTCATTATTTCTTCTATTGTTCCTTCTATAATTCTGACTCCTATTTAGGTTTCTTCTATCCATTCTACAGAACTCTTTTGTGGGTCCAAAGTGATTACATAACTGACATATAGGTGCATTCCTTCTTTATTCATTGTACTAGTTGTCGGGTTCTCCACAATTCGTTGCAATTGGTCCAAGATTGTTACATTTGTAACAAAAATATTGTCTTCTTTCTCCACTTTTTATTGTTGTGAGATCTTCTTCTATTACCTTCATGGTTAGTGTTCCTAAACATTCTACTATTTGCATTATCATTGTCAAATTTTGGGTTTCTTACAATCCATAGCATAATATCCATATCCATGACAATTCTAACAATAAAAATTTGAAATAGGTTTAAAAGACTTATCTTTGCAATTGTTTCCAACATGTTCAAGTTCATCACATGTTAAGAATTTAACATAGGATTCCTTTGTTTCTCTATTTTCCCCATCTTGATCAAATTCATTAGATTTCTCAAAGTAAATAACATTGTCTTTGACTTTGGATGTATCATCAGATTTGATCATGTTTATATATTTCTTGACTTCAAGAGGATCAGGTTCTTTTCTCTCAATAGATTTCTTGGTAGATTGTCTATGAAAGAATCCAAGTCTAGTCTTATCATAACTAGGTCTTTGTACAAACATTTGTTCTTCAATATTTTCACTGCTAGTATACAACGTCTCAAGTTGTTGTTTAGTTTCCACCAATTCACCTTTCACAATAATATCACATTTCTCTAATTCTACATGTTCCAACTTGATAGATTCTAATTGAAATGTTACTTTGCTTAACTGGGATCTTAGATTTTCATTTTTAGCTTTTATTTCATAATCATTCTTTCCTCCATTTTTCTTAAGACTTAGCTTAAGTTCTACTATTTTTAACTCATGTGTCAAGATCTCATTTTCTTTCTTTAAATCTTCAATATTATCATGACTAGTATACTCACTAGGTCCTTTTTTCTTTAGGTTATCTATTTTGTCCTTTAGTTTACCAATATAAGCTTTTTCATCTTCATGTCTATCCTTTAGTCCATCTCTCTCATCAATAAGGAGATCAATTTTCTCGAGAGATTCTTCAAGATTCTTCTTCAACTGTTCCATATACATAGGGATTTTATTCAAGATGTTAAGCCTCTTTTGAATAACTAGGCTCTTATAACAATTGTTAGAAATAGAAAATAATAAGAGGGGAGGGGGTGGTGGTGAATCAGTATTTTCAATATTTTTACCCACAACTGAATATTATTAATTACTTTGCTAGATGCATAAGAAAGTAAACCAATAATGCTGAAGAGTATAAATAACTATGCATAAAAAGAGCTCATAACACCATGTTTTGTTAGCTAGGGAAACCCTTGCCAAGGGAAAACCTTGGTCAGGATAAAACCCAAAAGATGATTCACTATATAAAGTATCCAGTTAAGGATATTGACCCTGTTAGGAGTCTATGAATAATGTATAGTGTCTTGAGTCCCTATTAGGAGACTAGGCTTTGTTATAAGCCTCAACCCTATTAGGATTTTCTTCAACCCTATTAGGAGTTGGTGTATCATATACAAATGTGTGCCAGAAGAGCACATAGCCCTAACATGCAACTATATAGTGAAGTTCTTCAAAGAGAATAGATATACATATAATATTGGATCACTTGTTGTACTTCACAATTATTTTGGTTATCAGTTCTTCATACAAGCCTTTAGTAGACTATAGAAAATCTTTCCTCTAGTTTTCTAAATGTCATAAACAAGGAGTAACTATGCATATATCAATTTGCATCATATCTCACATTATCATATCACATAACATAAATTCATAGTATCATCTAACTTTGCAAATGAAGTCTTTACTTATATCAATAATATTACTAAATCCTTCCTTATTCGGCTCACATATCATCCTTGGAGTTAGCTCATCAAGACTTAATAATCAAAATAATTATTTAAGTCATACAACTCAATTTGAAAACTTGCTCTATTCTGCACTACTATTTTGCACTATGAAGTATCTACATCGATATTTCCTTCAAAAATTTAACTTGGTTGTTCATACTAACATGTGCATTGGTATGCATCATCAAGTTGGCATCATGCATCAATAGTCAATTGTGCAAGAGAATATTCTTAAGGAATATTCTACTATCAATAAATCTTATTGTGCTTTTGTAATATTGTCCAATACTTAGACAATTTTCCATCATAAAGAATCATAACTATAATGTAAACCATATGTTCCCATAAATGACAACCACATATCTCATCTTATTTGACTGATTGGTCATATTACCAATAGACCTTGTCCTGGACCAAGTTGATCTAGTCCCTAGGAGTTCCAGTGCTTAGGGCATGAAATATTTGAGGGTTTAATTAGTGTTTTGCCATTATCTAGCTAGACTATTTTATTTTCCTACCTATACACTCATATGTAAGGGGACTTGAAGGGTTTATCTTCATATTGCACATTCTCAAGATATCTCACTTATAGAAGATGATCATATTCTCAAGATCTCTCTCTCAAGTCCACATTTTTTCCTTGTTGCATTCAAAGAGTTCAAGTATTCAAGTTTTTCAAGCATTCAAACTTCAGGATTTCTATCTAGTGTTGAAGGATAATTTTTTAGCATTTCCTCTTCAAGATATAGCTTACTATTGACCATCAAGGGAGGGGCATATGCACCGACTTGTGGTGACAAAAAGGTTACAAGTACTTTTTTTTTTTCCTATTTTAAATAGCACATGTGCACTATATCATGCACGCACTATAGCATGTGCGTACTATAGTGCGTGTGTGCTATAGGGTGTGCGCACTATTACCAAAACAAAAAAAGTGTATATGATGGGCTGTAGACCCACAACCCATCATTTTCATCAGTATTATCTTATACTCCTACAACAAGCAGCACGTACACGAGTTGGAAACATAGCATTTTCACCACCATTTTCCAAAATGCCTCCTCGTCATTGAAATCCAAGACCACAAGCACACCCATGACGATGCCGTAAGTGATACAAACCTAACTTTTCATTGTTTGATATGTTTTTCATATTGTTTTGTAGGTTTTTTATATTATTTTGTACGGTTTTTACAAATTTCATTTAGATTTGTTTATTTATTTGGATTTCAATTGATTTTTTAGGAAATGTCCATAATCAACTGAAAAATTCACAAGAATGTCAAAACCTTCAAGAACCTCAAAACCAAAACCCTCCTCAAGAAGAACAAAAAATTCTACAACTCGAACCAATTACAAGACCTCCGCCAGGCACACAAGAAAATATAATAAATGAAATAGTGAGAGGCAAAATTGAATTAGAAAGACTCATTGCTCGGTTGAAAAAATCCAGACAGATTAATCGAATGAGGGCTCAATTGGCATCATCCCTCGAATCCATTAACACCCAGATAGCCTCAGTTAGTGGTCAATTAGATATTTGGTAGGTTAAGAGGGATGAACAAAAAAGATTTTATGCAAATAAATTGTCATATGAAGATGTTAAAAAAAAAGAAATACCAAAAGGTAGTATATGAGCATTATTTAGAAAACCCGATGAGAAAACTACTGTTAGAGAGGGTGCTAAATGATTCCCCATCCATTGGTGCATACACAATGCTATTAGAAATAATTTTTGGGATAGATGGTGGATGGTTTTTGATGCCCATCCTTGCAACAATCACGAGGTCCCCATGTATTTTTTGAAGAAATTATATTTTGAGTTTCTCCTTGGGGAGATCCCTAATTATTTTGATATATTAGACTCCCAAGGTAGAGGTGGGGGCTCATCATTTGAGAGGCTAGGAGCACGTCATGACCCTAATGTAGTTAGGGCACCTGTGGTCAAGCCACAGCATGAGCATGTGACTATTCCTTTAGTTGTGAAGGAAAATGTAGAGGCCAGCACTCTAGAGACCATTAATGCTTTGACACAGACCCTTGTCCATTCCATGAGCCCATTAGTTGAGGGGGAGCCTTCTGTGCGTGGTGGTCACATGTGCACTTCGTGTGGATCCCTATGCACATTTGGCACTCATGCTGGAGATGGTGCAGATGATGGGCTTATCACCGATCAGTTCCTAAATGACACATTTGGCATTGACACACAGGTAAATTAAAATTATAATTTACTAATTTGATCACATTTCATATGTATAGTGAATGATTAATTAATTAGCATCTATTGACATTGTTCAAAATTCAGGGTTAGAGTGTTGTTGGGCATAGCAGCGATCCTCCAGGCCCTTTTTTTGTCCCTTCCATGAGTCTTGAGGTATGTATCGATTGAATCATTTTAATTAATACTTATATTTATTACACAATCATATTAAGGATTGACAAAAAATCTTATGCATGTGCATCAGTTCTCCACAGGACCCTCAACCTTTACCACAGACTCGAAGCATAGACATCATACAAGCTTCACATAGGTACAATTGTTTCATGTTAATTTAATTCATTTGATTATATTTATTTTGTGTTTCATGTTAGATGTAACGTGTATTGTATGACATGCAGCTCATGATATCGGACACACCTCCTCATTTGCAATAGTCTGTTGATAGTGGAGTGGCCATAGCTATGGCTAGCTCATAGCCATTGATGGAGGTATGAAATAATTTTCTTTGTTTTAGTTGTTGTTTATAATAGTTAATCTCACAATTTCTAATGTGAACCTTTGTTTATATATTACTATAGCTTTTATGGTTTTTACACAAGCAGTATGTATGTTAGGCCTACTAATACTCTTTTAATTATGGATCGAAACCTTGTTTTTGTTTTACTAAGTGGTAAGGGGTAGTTTTGTTTAATGGTTATCTACTGATAGTAGGTCAGTTTGTTGTTAAAGGGTCAGCCCCCTAGTTTTTGCTACTTTTAATTCAAAAACTAGGAGTGAAGGTAGAAGTGGCAGTGAAAGAATTAGATAAAGAAGAACTAGGAGCACATATTGAAGTTAGAAGTAGAGAAGAAGTAGGAAAATCAAATAAAGGTATGAGGACTAAGAGTAGGAGATAATGAAATTAAAAGTAAAGATATGAATAGAAGATTATTTGTATTCCAAGTTGATTGCAACTAGGAGTAGGACCTACAAGATGGAAGTTATATGTTTTCTATAAATAATAGTCAAGTTTAAAGATATAATTGGTGATTAGATATACTCACCTTGGTCTAGTAGAGTCATAAGTGCAGGAAAATTTGTGTTTTAAACTAATATTATTCATAGGCCAAAGTCAAATGTTGAACTTGATAATAGAACTAGGCATATCCTTAGGATTCAAAGAAACTATAGTTTTTGGAATCAACACCATCAACTCTCCTTCACTATTTCTTTGGGATGAATGGAACTAGCATAACAAGATTCTACATTCTTTCATTCTTGCCCTTCTCCTCCTCTCATAAAAAATAAACTTGGATAAGATAACTTACTAGACTTTTGGATTCATGGCCCTTCTCTCTTCTTTTCATACTCTTATAGCTATGCTAGTGGGATAAATCATTGAGTATTTTCTTATCTTTTATTTTTTCTCTTTCTTTTCTCAAGTGACCACTTGAGCTTTTGCTATAGCTTTTTCAACATGATGCTTGAGATTGAGACATTTTCTTGAGTGAGGTCTCTTCAACTAGTTGACTTGGACTCTTAGTGAGCTTTAGGATTTTGTTGTTCTTTTATGTATCCTTGCAAATGAATGTAATAGTTAATATTCTTGGTTTGGGAGCTTTTGTCCTTCAGCTTGGTGATATTTAATCTCCTTGTAATTTTCCCAAAATCTTTACCTCTTTCTCTTTTTTTCTTCTACTTTATTGTGTGCATGAGATGGACACATGCTTCCAATAAAGTGGGGACTACATGTATCATTTGAAAAAGTAAGAACACTTATTTGGTATTAATTTTAGCCCCATTTTTATATAGAATATGGGTTCCTACATTGATTTCACACTCTCCTAACACTCATTGGACCTTCAAATTATTATTTAAGTCCTATATTGATTCATTTTATTTAAAAACTCAAGGTTACCTTTATCTATAAGTGTGCTTATGTATTTAAACTTCAATCAAATAATTCTTTTCATTTACTGGACCTTATCTTACCATTTATGACATGTATTTTCTCTCTAAACCCAAAAATAAGTTAGATCAAATTTCACACGCTCTAAATATCTTGGACCCACAATCAAAACTTGAGTTGGAATTGGTGGGTATAAGATGACTTTGGTGATATTTACTTGGGTACAATATTTTTGTTGGTGATATGTGTATTTATAAGTAATTATATTTGTTGAATTGTTGTAGGCTCTTGTCACGCCTGATCGTCCACGAGCATTTGAGGTGAACTTATAGAGTGACTATTTGTTGGTGGTAACAAAATAATTGACTTTGTGTGTATGTATAATTGATTTCAATGTATAATAAATATTGATTCATATCTACTTTGTTTGTATCAGTTGGAGCTGGAGAAGAGCCTCAACAAGAGGTTGAGTGAGCATGTCAAGAGGGCCCTGTCATCTCCACCATCTCCCTCCACACAATGGAAAAGGATGTTGAGAGACTTGTTTTGTTCCCCTCGTGGGAAGGAAAAGATGTAGTTGATCTATACATGTATATATATAGGCATCAGTGGATATATTCGATACACATTTGATGTATATGACATTCTATATTTGATGTATGACATTATTCAACTTATGACATTATTGGTTAATATATGATATGTTTTTTCATATATGACATATGATATGATATGTTTGTTCATGTATGACATTAAATTACGTATGTTCATGTATGACATTAAATTAGATATGTGCATGTATGAAATTAAATTCAATACCTAATCTATTAAAAAATTTGATAGAATATTGATTAACAATAAACTTTATCATTGTTTAAGCATAAGTTAATCATTTGCAACATGTCATCGTCATATGATTTATGATCTTGTTCATGTTTAAAGTTTTCCTTTTCTATCATTAGTTTATCAAGTTTAATTCAATACCTAATTAGTTTGAATTTTTGATACAATATTGATTGGCAATAGACTTTATCAGGCAATATTCATGGACCTCCTGGCAATTGGTCACCTAAATGAGAACCTTGAGATTTATTAGGAATTCCATTAAAGAAATAAGTAATTTGAATTACTCTATCCAACAAAATAGTGGTCTACAAATATTAGAGAGATAGACTTAATATTTACCAAGTGGACATCCAATGCCAAGTGTTGTGGATGCATCTCCATTCAAAGTTCAATCACATTTTAAATAATAGACATTTTAGGAGTAAGAATAAGTTATCTAACTTATTAACATTCTTTTGTATGAGTTCCAAGTAAGGTATCAAGAGTGCTTGAAATTCAAGACTTTGTCTTCTCATCTTGTCCATGTCTTTACTTAAATCAACCTGGATTAAGTAAGGTACCTCAGTTAACTTAGAAACACTATTCTTTAAATCCTCATCAATATTTTTCAACTTTCTTTAAAATATATTGTGTCAAATGTAGTACATCACAAAACTTTTGGAGTAGGTGGATTATCTCCTTAAGAATATTTTCTAGCTCAATTGTAATACCACCAAGTTTAACTTGTTGAGCAGTAATGGACTCATTTAGTTTCTCCATAATCTTCTTCTCTATTATTTTCTCTTCTAATTGTATCAAATTTTCATTAACATCAACATCAGGTGCATTTACCTAGTTTACAAGTAAACTTAATTGATCAATCATTGGAGGTTTGTCATTGGCTAGTGCATCTAGAACAATTTGTAATAAGATTTCATTTACATCTTATAATACTTGTATGTACTTCACTTCCTATCTTTCTCTTTTGCATCTTTCCCCTTCACAATTCTCCATAATTTATCATAGCATTAGAATCCAATTTTGTATGATCATAGATTGAAAGTATGATAGCTTCATCTAATATTACCTGACCTCTTCTACTCTTTTTCATCTTTTTCTTGTCTTGTAATGTGATTGATCTTATACTTGGTGATATAATTGTTTGCACTAAAGCCATCTCCTCCTTAGAATTCCTATTTTTCTCATCAATTAAAGGTTTGTTTTACTTTACCCACTTTTTATTGTGCAAATATTAGGTCATTTAGCTAGTGTCACTATAACAACATTTCAAACAAAAATTTACATTAGTTTTGGCTATGCATATACAACAATGTCCATTATTGTTTAAGGGAATAGTGATAGTTACTAATCCATGTAACCCTAATAATGTTTCCTTTTATTCATTACAGTCCTATAATAGTTGATAATTTCTATAAGGATTTAAATAATTCTGGCTTGGTTGTGCATAAGGTGCCTATTACTAAGTCATATTTTGCAAATAAGGACTCTAAGAAGAATTTTGATCCTTTGCAAAGCTATTCTCCACATCAAACTCCCATGTCTGATTCAATTCAAGTGTCTACTTGTAAGAGACAACAAAGAAAACCTAATGCTTAAAAGATTAAGGAGAAAATTGACCTTGGTATTGAAGCTACTCTGGATAAAAATTTGATAGATAGCAAAAGGAAAAGGAGTGCAAAAGGCGCTCCTTAGAAGAATGAGGGACCTTTCGTGAAATGTTATACAAAAGATCAGCTCTCTAATCTAACTTGATGTGGGTGGTGCTGATGTAATTTTCCTTCAAAAAACAAAATTATCTCAATAATCATATTCTTCTATTATTGCAAAGTTAACTAAGTGGAAATCATTTCATGTTCATGTTGCACATGCTTTGGGTGGTTCATGTATTCTTTGGAACCATAAATCTTGCACCGCTATATATTCAGTCTTTTCCTAACTAGTGGCAAGTAGTTGTTACTAATTTTGGTATGTCATTCACAGTGCTCAATCTATATTGCCCTACTTCTACATGTGATGATAAGATAGAACTTTTGGATTCCTATTCTTAGGCTATTTCCAGCATTGAAGATGATAAATTTATTGTGCTTGGGGATTTCAATGGCATTCTATCTCGAGATGAGAAAATTGAAGGTATATTCCCCCTTTGATTGTTTCTAAATAGAAGGGGGTTTATTTTTGGAAGAGAAACTATGGATGGTGCATTAGTTTTTTATAAAGTATTGCATTCCATTAAAAAGAACTCCCTTCCCTCATGTGTCATTAACTTGACTATGATGAAAGCTTATGATAGGCTTCAAAGGGATTTCATGCACAAAGTTATGATAAAATTTGGTTTCATTAAGAAATGATGTAAATGAAATATTTCTTTTTTAGAGGGTGCATGATTTTTTGTAATTATCAATGGTTCAATTGGTGATCATTTTCAAGCAACAAAAGACATTCGACAAGTCATTAGAGAGATAGAATTAATAGTGGTCTACAAATATTTGTTTAATAGATTGAGGATAGGGTTTACTCGACCACCCAGAGCTAATGGAGTAGACAGTTCGATCGCATGATGAAAGGTGAGAGAGATTTGGAAGTTGGCAACTTTGTACTAGCCAACACTGCAAGTTTCAGCATCACCCGAGATGGCATTGTAAAATTAAAATAGAATGTGATCTCCAAAAAGTGAGAGAGGTTATTGTAGGTCTCTACAACATGGTCCTGTAGGAACTAAAATCGCATCCATACCTCACACGAACTCTGAGATATGCCCTTTCAAAGATCACAACCCTATGGGATATAGTGACCCTTGGGGACATTTCGGTTCGGTGTGCCCAAGAATGTTTGAGTGCTAAAGGGGACATGATGAGGTTAAGGATAGGATTTACCTAGCCACTTGAATCTAATGAAGTAGACAGTTCAATCCCACAATGAAAGGTGAGAGAGATTTTACAGTTGGCAACTTTGTACTAGCCAACACTGCAAGTTTCAGCATCACCCGAGATGGTGTTGTAAAATGAAAAAAGAATGTGATCTCCAAAAAGTGAGAGAGGTTATTATAGGTCTCTGCAACATGGTCTTTTAGGAACTAGAAATGCATCCATACCTCACACGAACTCTTAGATATGCCCCGTCAAAGATTGCAGCCCTGTGCGATTTAGTGACCCTTGGGGACATTCTGGTTCGGCATGCCCAAGAATGTTCGAGCGCTGAAGGGGACATGAAGATGTTGAGTATAGGGTTTACTCAGCTACCCAAGGCTAATGGAGTAGATAGTTCCATCCCACAACAAAAGGTGAGAGAGATTTGACAGTTGGCAACCTTGTACTAGCCAGCACTACAAGTTTCAGCATTACCCGAGATGACGTTGTAAAATGAAAACAGAATGTGATCTCCAAAAAGTGAGAGAGGTTATTGTAGGCATCTACAACATGGTCTTGAAGGAACTAGAATCAAATCCAAACCTTGAACAAGCTTTGAGATATGCCTCATCAAAAATTGTAGCCCTGTGGGATTTAGTGACCCTTGGGGACATTCTGGTTCGGTGTGCCCAGGAATGTTCGAGTGCTAAAGGGGACATGATGAGGTTTAGGATAGGGTTTACCCAACCACCCAAAGCTAACAAAGTAGATATTTCAATCCCACAACGAAAGATGAGAGAGATTTGGCAATTGGCAACTTTGTACTAGCCAACACTGCAAGTTTTAGCATCACCCAAGCTGGCGTTGTAAAATGAAAATGGAATGTGATCTCTAAATAGAGAGAGAGGTTATTGTAGGTCTTTGCAACACAGTCTTGTAGAAACTAGAATCCCATCCATACCTCACACAAGCTCTCAGATATACCCCGTCAAAGATCGCAGCCCTATGGAATTTAGTGACCCTTGGGGACATTCCAGTTCGGCATGCCCGAGAATGTTTGAGCATTGAAGGGGACATGAAAAGGTTGAGGATAGGGTTTATGGGGCCACCCAGAGCTAATAGAGAAGACAGTTCAATCCCATGACCTTTTTTCCACTAAGTTGCAAATTTGAGCAACTTTTACAACTTTCAACAATGCAACTTTGCACAAAAAGTGCAATTTTTACATTTTTCACTTGATTCCAATTCTATGACTTGGAAAAGGTTCGGAAACAATAAAATATCAAAGGAATATAGGAATATAGATAGTTTTATGGTTATTTCCTAAAAGTTGCTAAATTATTGCAAAAGTTGCTAATGCAACTTTGCAATTTTTGCATTGACAACGTTTGGGTGAATTATGCATTTTAGCTTGGAGGGTATGGAAACTGAAAGGTGTTGCTGGGAACATGCTAGATAGGGTAGAAAAAAACTATTAAAGCCTAAAAACATCTTAGAGTTGACTGTTTGTAGGATTTTTCCATTAGGACCTAGAAGGGTCACTTGGCACATTGTTACAAATTTTCTCATTTTGGGTTGTTACTTGGGTCCATCACCCTATCCTCTGCATCAGGATTGACCCTAGGTTAGGGGTGGATAGAAAAGACCTATAAAGGTATTAAATAATGTAATAAGGCTATCGAAGCCTCTAAAAGATGTAAAAGGCACTAAAAGTGCAATATTTTGTAAAATTGTCAACATTGGCAATATAAGCCAAAATGGGCTTAATCAAGTCATGTAAAGGGTCCAAAGGGAGGTTTCATTTGGTCTCGAGAGTCTAAATGAGTTTAAAACCTCATTCCCACATGTGGGAGACAAGTTTGGGTAGTCAAAATTAATTGCTCCAAAAGTGGATTTAGTGTTTTCTCTAAATAAGAGTTTCATTTTACATTGGAAGTCATCTAATATAACCAAAGTGAAGGTGTTTGAACCATTTTGGGATTCTAGAGACGTTGCAAAGTAAGATTTCTACAAAGCCCTAGGGTAAAGGGGCTAGAAAGGAGGGTTTTGTAAAAACCATTGTAAAGTTGATCATGAGACCAAAAAAAAAAGAATCCTTGCATTTGAGTCATCTCTTAAGACTATTTAAAAGTCAAGGGATTGTGAGTTGCTTTATAAATGGCCTTAGACTAGGCCTAGTTGGCAGACTGAAATAGCTAGTTTTGAGTCTTTATAATAGTTGGTATGTACTAGGTGCATGGTGCATGGTAATCTAGCCTTCTGGTGTTGTCAGTTTTGATTGTTCTAGAAAATCAGTTTCAGTTTGGTATTGGAAATAGTTTGGAGTTGGAGGACAAATGATCCTGAACAAGGTTCTAGCCTCAACTACTAGAACTCACTCCAGGCTTTCTCCTAGCCTCTTAGGTTATTTCTCCTATACCCTATTCCAAGGGAATCTTCTCTCTATGCCCTTATTACACTAATCCTCACCAATCAACTCAAAACTCTATTTCACCATGCGGTCTCCCTAGTGCTCTCATTGCACCATTCTTCACAACTAGCTTCCAAGAGTGCATTCTTGGCTATATTCTATGCTCCTTTCAAACACTTATTTGTTGATTTCATTACCTAGCCGGGTATGCAAACTTGCCTAGGGTCTCTTGGAAAAAAAAAACAAACCTCTACAAAACAAGACCAAAATACATATTTACATTGTTTTGTTGGATACAATTGATAATTGCATGATTGTCTTTGATGTTACACAAATGTCATATCAATCATCAGACAGAGTCTACCGAGCTCAGAAGGTAAGTACAGCTGTTGACAGAGTTTACCGAGCTTGCAAGGTAAACAAAGAAAGTTCAGTATTTACCGAGCTCACTCGGTAATCAAAGGATTTGTTGCCGAAAGACAGTGTTTACCGAACTCACTCGGTAAACAAAGGATATGAGATAGGTTGTCAGTATTTACCGAGTTGACTCGGTCATCGAAGAAAAGAAGCAGACAGTGTTAACTGAGATCACTCAATCATCGAAGAAAAGAAGCAGACAGTGTTAACCGAGCTCACTCGGTCATCAAAGGAAAGTCGGAGAAATCGGTGTTTACCGAGTTCACTCGGCGACTGAAGGATTTCACGAAATTCTCTGTATTAACCGAGCTCAGTCGGTTAACACAGGAATTATTTTCTGTGCAGTATTTACCGAGTTAAATCGATCAGTGAAGGATTTCATGAAATTCTCTGTATTAACCGAGCTCAGTCGATTAACACAGGAATTATTTTTTGTGCAGTATTTACCGAGTTAAGTCGGCCAGCGAAGGATTTCTCGAAGGTTAAGTAATTAAAGTTAATTACTTTATATAATGTATGAAGCCGACTCATAGATTTATAATTGTAACTTGTATTTGAGCCGACTCAATAATCTGAAAGGTATATATGAAGGATCAAGTTGCGAATTCAAGTATGGAAGTATGAATGTGAAAAAGCGAGCAGATATGATTGAATATCTAATATGCGAATTATAAGGAAGGTCAGAGCAAGTTTTTGAAGGATCAGAGATGCAGAGCTGCATTTGATCTAGAGAGGAACAGAACAGAGATCTGTATCAGCAAAAGATAAGTTGTATTTATTTCAGATCACTCATTGTTACTTTCTAACAATTGTAACAGTGTTTTCAAATCTCTTAACAGAGTGGGTTTAACAGCCTTTTGTAAAATCCTCTAACAAGGTGGCAATTCAGTTGAATTGATCTAAAGACCTCTAGCAAGGCCACTCCTAGCAGGGTGATTAAATCCTCTAACAAGGTCGCACCTAACAGTGTGTTTTGTAACCTTTAACTAGGTTGGCTCCTAACAGGGCTCACTTCAGAAGAGTGAAAAACAGTAACTATTTACATTGGTGGTTTTTCCCATATTGGGTTTCCACGTTAAATCTGGTGTTTCTTGTCTCTTGTTTCTTGTGTTTTCAGTTTGATTATCTAAGTATCAGCAATGAGTATTTCCTTTGACATCTTAAGGGACTTGTGGGAAAAGTTTTTGTAGTAACTGATTCACCCCTCTCCTCTCAGTTACTCCATTCTAATTTCCAACAATTGGTATCAGAGCTTATTGGTGCTTGCAGGGAAAGATTTCAAGGATCTAAGCCAAAGATCAAGATGTCTTACAAGAGAGAAATTCCAAGACTCAACAAAAATAACTTCTCTGCATGGCAAGGATTGATGAAACTTCATTTGGCTACTATTGGTGATACAGGATTGAAATATCTTGATGAAAAATACAAAGAACCTTCCGGCACATTATCTGTCAATGATATTGCTGAAAAGAAGACTCATAACAATATGATGATAGACATTGCATCTGCACTAAGCTATGAAGAATTTGATGATATCAAGGATTGCCAAACCGCTTTTGACATGTGGAACAAGCTGAAAGAAATCTATGGAGGAGATGACAATGTGAAAAGAGCAAAAGCAGAAAGTCTAAGAGGACAATTTGACCAAATGAGAATGAGAGAGGATGAAAACATTGCAAAATATGTTGATAGAATCAAAGCATGTGTCAGTGCAATCAGGGCATCTGGAGGTGATATCAAAGAAGAGACGGTTATAAGCAAAGTTCTCAGAACCTTGCTTCCCATCTATGCAATCAGAGTTTCTGCAATTCAAGAAAGAAGGTGTGAAGCAAATCACAATATCAATTTGGAGGCTATAGTTGGAAGACTAACCGCATTTGAACTAGACAATTTTGACAACTATGTTCCAGCTTCCAATAACACTAAATCAGCATTTGAGGCCAAACTTTCACTCAAAGATAGAGGCAAAAAGAAATCAGAGTCAGAAAGTGATGATGAATCAGACCAAAGTTCAGACAGTGATCTTGAAGTAATTGAAGCTCTACTGGCAAAGAAATACTCCAGAGGCAGAGGAAAATATAAAGGTAAAGTTCCTCTAATCTATTTTTCATGTGAAGAAATTGGTCATATTGCAGCTAGGTGCCCAAACAAGCAGAAAAATGATGAAAAGAAGGGTCATAAATGGAATAGAAAGAAAGATTACAAATCATTCAAGAACAAAGGTAAGAAATCATGTTTTATGGCTGAAAATTCTAAGGATTCTGATAATAGCGAAGATGAAATTGTTTATATTGCTGTGAAAGATGATTCTGATAATGATGAGAAAGATAAAATAGCTCTTATCTCTCATATAAGTATGAATGATACATGGATTATAGACAGTGGTTGCTCTCATCATATGACTGGTGATAAAACTAAGTTTGATCAGTTTGAAGATTATGATGGTGGCAGTGTAAGGTTTGGTAATAATGAACCTCGTTTCATAAAAGGAAGAGGAAGAATCTCTCTAACCAAAGAACTTATATGCAACAATGCCTATTGGGTAGAAGGTCTTAAATATAACTTGCTAAGTGTGGCACAGTTACTCAATACTGGATTTAAGGTGGAATTCATGCATGGAAAGGCAAGACTGTTGAATGAGCAAGAAAAGCTGATAGGATCTGGCACACAAACTAAAGGTAACTTGTTCTACCTAGAACTTGGTGAATGCTCATGTTTTTTTTCTCAAATTGAAGAAAGTTGGTTATGGCATAAGAGGTTGTGTCATGTCAATTTTGATAATCTGGTGAAGATAAGCAAATTCAAAAAGGTAAGAGGCATTCCTAATATAAAGAAACCTTAGGTCGGTTTATGCAAGAATTGTCAGATTGGAAAAATGGGAAAGACTAGTTTTAAAAGTAAAAGCCATCAGTCTGAAGATATATTAGAAATTGTGCATACTGATTTATGTGGACCCATTGGAATTGAAAGTTATACTGGAGAAAAGTTCTTCATTCTTTTTGTTGATGATTACTCAAGAATGATGACTGTTATGTATCTAAGGAATAAATTAGAAGCTTTTGAGAAATTCAAATGGTACTTGGCAAGAGTAGAAAAAGAAACAGGGAAAAGATTGAAATGCTTAAGGTGAGACAGAGGTGGTGAATTCATTTCACATGAGTTCAATAACTTCTGCATTGAAAGAGGAATTAAAAGACAAGTTTCAGCACCAGGAACTCCAGAACAAAATGGGATAGCTGAAAGAAGAAATAGATCCATTATGGATTGTGCAAGGACCCTATTGATTGAAAAGAACATTGCTATCAAATACTGGAAGGAAGCTATCAACACTGCAGTTCATACCTTGAACCGAGTACAACTGAAAAAGGACTCATTCAAAACTCCCTATGAATTATGGTATGGCTACAAACCCAATGTAAGTTATCTGAAAGTATTTGGAAGCAAATGTTATATTCTGAAAGAATCTAGAAAAGGTAAATTTGATGTAAAAGGAGATGAAGGAATATTTCTAGGTTACTCTTGTAAAAGCAAAGCATATAGATGTTTAAATCTATCTACTCACAAGGTCATAGAAAGTGCACATGTGAAAGTTGATGAGTTTGCAGAGAAATCAGAAGAAGAAAGCAAGAAAGTTCCTGAAGACTACAGAAGATTTATTTACATTGAACCTGATACTATACCAAGTACTCCAGTTAATCAGGAATACTCAACTCCCGAGTCATCAATGACCGAGTTGCAGGAAGTTCAAACTGAGACACAGGAAGTTTTTACCGAGCTAAAAGAATCCGAGTCACTTTCAGACTCTACCAAGCAAGTATCTACCGAGTCTGAATCTACCGAGCTAGAACAACAAGAATATGAAGTACAAAGGGACAACAATGAAACTCATTCAAGAAGTAAAGAACCTGTGTTAGCTAAATATGTCAGAAGGCATCATACTCCAGATCAGATCATTGGACACAAATCTGAAGGAACTCTGACAAGAAGTTAAAAGGCACTTGTTTACTTGCTGATTTTGAACCCAGAAATATCAAAGATGCATTGGCAAATGATAGTTGGATTAAGGCTATGAATGAAGAAATAGAACAGATAGAGAAAAACAAAACATGGACTCTTGTATCTAGACCCAAAGATAAGAATGTGATTGGAACAAAATGGGTATTCAGAAATAAACTAAATGAAGATGGCAAGGTATCAAGAAACAAAGCTAGACTAGTATGCAAAGGATATGCTCAAGAAGAAGGTATAGACTATGGAGAAACCTTTGCTCCTGTTGCAAGATTGGAAGGTGTAAGAACCTTACTTGCATATGCTGCTCACAAAGGATTCAAAGTTTATCAGATGGATGTCAAGTCAACATTTCTCAATGGAATACTGGATGAAGAAGTTTACATTGAACAACCTGAAGGTTTTGTTGATCCAGATAAGAAGAACATGGTCTACAAATTACACAAGGCGCTGTATGGTCTAAAACAAGCTCCTAGAGCATGGTATGAAAGATTGCATAACTATCTTATTCAGATTGGTTTTCAAAGGACTAATGATAACAATAACTTGTATATAAAAGAAGGTCCAGATAATAAGATTGTTTTGGCAGAAATATTTGTAGATGACACTGTTTTCACAGGCAATGATGATCTATGCAAAGAATTTTCAGAACAAATGAACAAGGAGTTTGAGATGTCTATGTTTGGTGAGATTAAATTCTTTGTAGGTCTTCAAATCCAACAAAGTAAGAATGGCATCTTCATCACACAGTCAAAATACATCAAGGAGATATTAAAAAAATTTGGTATGGAGGATTGTAAACCAGTTGGAACCCCTATGTGTACTGGATTAAAACTTACCAAGGAAGATGAATCCAAAGAAGTGGATCAAACACTGTATAGATCTATGATTGGAAAGTTGCAGTATGTAGTACATACTAGGCCAGATATTGCCCTTGCAGTCGGTATTGTAGCAAGATTTTCAGCAAAACCAAGAGAAACTCATATAATGGCAATCAAAAGAATAATGAGATATTTGAAAGGAACTGAAGATTATGGGTTATGGTATAAATTTGGAGGTAATTTGGATTTGAAAGTATTTACTGATGCTGATTGGGCAGGAAACCTTGATGACAGGAAAAGCACAAGTGGAGGAGCATTCTTTCTTGGAAAGAGATTGGTTTCTTGGACAAGCAAAAAGCAGAATTGTACATCCCAATCTACAGCAGAGGCAGAGTATGTTGCTGCAGCAGTAAATTGTTCAAATATTGTTTGGTTTAAGAAGTTATTGCAAGGAATGAGGATGGAAATCAAAGAACCAGTTGTTATGTTCTGTGACAATACTAGTGCAATCAATATATCAAAGAATCCAGTGATGCATTCTAAGACCAAGCATATTGCAATCAAATATCATTTTGTCAGAGAATTAGCACAAGACAAGGAGATCAGATTGGAATATGTCAATTCAAAGGAACAAATTGCTGACATATTCACAAAGCCACTACCTAAGGATGCATTCTTGTATCTCAGAGGTAAGTTAGGGGTTACACCCCTATCCGAAATTCACTAAAAACAAGTTTTAGTGATGCATCAACACATACCAAAATGAAAATCTATCTGTTGATGCAGTCAAATCTGGAAGCTTTGCATATGAATCAGTACTAAAGGTACATTACAATTCATTTTAGTTCTATTGTCTTTGGCATTTGTTGTCAAAGAGGGAGAGATTTACTTTACTGTCATATCTTTCTGAAATTTGTGTGAAAAAGAAAGTTCTTATGTAATTCCTTCACAGAGGGAGATTACTGAAAGAGGGAGAGTCTATCATCTTAGAGGGAGAATTGTTTTGATAACACATTATGCTGATAAGGACTTGTTTTCAAATTTCATTCTGCTATGACATGTTGTGTTGCCATCAATGCCAAAGAGGGAGATTGTTGGATACAATTGATGATTGCATGATTGTCTTTGATGTTACACAAATGTCATATCAGTCATCAGACAGAGTCTACCGAGCTCAGAAGGTAAGTACAGCTATTGACAGAGTTTACCGAGCTTGCAAGGTAAACAAAGGAAGTTCAGTATTTACCGAGCTCACTCGGTAATCAAAGGATTTTTTGCCGAAAGACAGTGTTTACCGAACTCACTCGGTAAACAAAGGATATGAGATAGGTTGTCAGTATTTATCGAGTTGACTCGGTCATCGAAGAAAAGAAGCAGACAGTGTTAACCGAGATCACTCGGTCATCGAAGAAAAGAAGTAGACAGTGTTAACCGAGCTCACTCGGTCATCAAAGGAAAGTCGGAGAAATCGGTGTTTACCGAGTTCACTCGGCGACTGAAGGATTTCACGAAATTCTCTGTATTAACTGAGCTCAGTCGGTTAACACAAGAATTATTTTCTGTGCAGTATTTACCGAGTTAAATCGGTCAGTGAAGGATTTCACAAAATTCTTTGTATTAACCGAGCTCAGTCGGTTAACACAGGAATTATTTTCTGTGCAGTATTTACCGAGTTAAGTCGGCCAGCGAAGGATTTCTCGAAGGTTAAGTAATTAAAGTTAATTACTTTATATAATGTATGAAGCCGACTCATAGATTTATAATTGTAACTTGTATTTGAGCCGACTCAATAATCTGAAAGGTATATATGAAGGATCAAGTTGCGAATTCAAGTATGGAAGTATGAATGTGAAAAAGCGAGCAGATATGATTGAATATCTAATATGCGAATTATAAGGAAGGTCAGAGCAAGTTTTTGAAGGATCAGAGATGCAGAGTTGCATTTGATCAAGAGAGGAACAGAACAGAGATCTGTATCAGCAAAAGATAAGTTGTATTTATTTCAGATCACTCATTGTTACTTTCTAACAATTGTAACAGTGTTTTCAAATCTCTTAACAGAGTGGGTTTAACAGCCTTTTGTAAAATCCTCTAACAAGGTGGCAATTCAGTTGAATTGATCTAAAGACCTCTAGCAAGGCCACTGCTAGCAGGGTGATTAAATCCTCTAACAAGGTCGCACCTAACAGTGTGTTTTGTAACCTTTAACAAGGTTGGCTCCTAACAGGGCTCACTTCAGAAGAGTGAAAAACAGTAACTAGTTACATTGGTGGTTTTTCCCATATTGGATTTCCACGTTAAATCTGGTGTTTCTTGTCTCTTGTTTCTTGTGTTTTCAGTTTGATTATCTGAGTATCAGCAATGAGTATTTCCTTTGACATCTTAAGGGACTTGTGGGAAAAGTTTTTGTAGTAACTGATTCACCCCTCCCCTCTCAGTTACTCCATTCTCATTTCCAACATGTTTATACAGTCTATTACTTGATTCCAAAAGGCCATCATGGTTCCACCATTGGAATTCATGTTATAGAGGTTTATTTTTTGATTGCTTTGTACAGACCAACGAATTGGAAACTTTAAAAAGATTTTTCAAACTAGTAAAGAAACTGATAAAAAAAATCCTAATCTATACCAAAGCATCTACATTCCATACACTATTAAACCACATGAAAATAGCAACCCTATCAATCCATTAAAGGTCTGGATGAAGGGTGAAATCAAAAAATTGTCATCAAAATGCTTAGTTTGCTCTTCATTCCAATGCCAAAATTCATACAAAAGCATGTGCCAATCCTCAGAATAGCTTGGATTGGTCTTAAATACCTCTTACCTATGTGAATCAATAGATCTTATAAGTTTCCAACTGATTCTTGAAGCCCTTATAAAGATTTAGCACTCTTTGTTAATGTTGTCAAGCAACTTTGCAAACTTGCAAAGTTGCCAAGTGCAACTTTTGCACTATTGTGCATTTAATGCATCCATGACCTCAAACATGTTTAAATGAACCTATTTCCAAGTAATTAAAACTTTTAACATTTTTTCCATCTTTCCCATCCTCCTGGGGTCTTGGTCAACGTTTGACCATTCTAGGCTCTAACAAGCAATTTAAGCAATTTTGCCAACATAGAAGCAACTTGGGAACTTAAACACAACAAAAACCTATTTACAAACACATCTCACACACTTGGAGCTTTATCACATAGCACTTATTCATGTGGTCTGACCAAGACCACTACAAGCCAAAAATGATTTAGGAAACTTGGCATATTTCCTAGGTGCTCCTGCACCAACAAAGCTCAAAGCCAATGGGTAGAAGTCAATAGTAGGAAGAAGAAGTTCTTGACTACTAGCCCCTTTTTAACATGGCTACTAAGAGAAAGTACAAACCTAATGTGGAAGGTAAGAATTATTGTTTAGGTAGGAAGAATAATAAAGAAATAAGAGAATTGGCAAGTAAAGTTGATATAGTAAATGGGAGACAATTCACCATCTAGGAGAGTTGTAACAAAAATTATAAAGGAATATCATATCATAGAATATTAGAGGATTGAATGCTCCTCGTAAGAAGGATATTTTTTAGAATGTGGGTTGGTAGCATAAATAGGATGTGATTTTGGTGCAAGAAACTAAGATGACTAGAGATAAAGGGGAAATGCTTTCTTTCTTCAAAATGGAAATTGTTGGTTTGTAGGTAATATTTTCCTTTATAATATGTCATGTAAGGTGAAGTAACCTTTGTTTGAATTTGGAAGTGGTTGGAGAAGGCACTTTGAGAAAGCCCTAGTTTTGAGGGCATAAGATTGAGGGTTTGGTAGTTAGCCTATTGAATGCCCATGGAAAGGTAGATGGGTGTGAAAATATGTTGTTTTAGATCATGATAGAATATTACCATAGCTCGTATAGGGCCTTGGGTTAGAAATATTGAGAGTTTCTTTGTAAGTGAAGGGTAATTAGCCCTATTTTGTTGAATTCATAGTGTTGGATCAAATAGTTGGTCCAAAGGAACTACAAATGAGATTGCTATATTTTGTCATACTCCAATAGTATTATTTGTAACTATAATTTACTTGTATGGGGTTTGGGAGAAATTGGTGAAAATAAGGAATTACCTTATTCATAGTGATACTAAGATCAAGCCTAGATAATGTCCAAGTAAGGGGTTTTGAATAAACCTATTAAAGATATGCATTTAGACTATTGGAACAACCTAATTGAGATATTTTAAGAGCTTAGAAAGAGTTGGGACAAGCCAATAAATTTGGTAACCCAATTTGAACATTTGGAGGGACCCTTGTGGAGAAGGGTAGGTATTCAGTTTAATGGTTCGAATCTATTCTTGAAACAAGTCATTTTCTGAATGTTTATTACTTCTTGGGGATCTAGTTTGATTCCTCAAATCATTGGTATCAATTCTAGTAGATCTATTGAGGGGTGCAAAATTAGTTACTTTTGTTGTAGATTGTTATATTGAGAAGATGCCTCCAAAAAAAATATATTGAAGGAGATACAAGAGCTGATATAAGCTACTAAAATAATGGATAGAGAGTTGAGAAAACAAAGAGACTAAGATGCAATAAGGTAAAGGGAACTGAGACAAGTAAGAAAGTAAAATGCAACCATCTTAGAAATCTTGGAAGCTTTGGAAAGGGTTCCTACGAGGGATGTGCATGAAGAACAAGAAAGTGATGCTTAAGCACTTGAGAATCCTCATGGAGAGGATGGAGGGGACTTAGATCTTGAAGAAAGATGGATGATAAGGTTTTTGAAGATATTTCAATGTGGTAGAAGAAAGACAATAATTGATTTCCATATCTATCATGGCAAGATAGATAGTGAAGAGGTTTTGGGGTTGATAGATTCCCGAGAGAACTATTATAATTATGGAGATATAAGTGAAGTAAAATAAAGTAAAGCTATAAAAAACATAGCTAAGATGGACAACATTGACATGGTGGACTAGTGTAATGGAAAAGAGGTTTTGTAAGGGTGGAACAAACATGACCAAATGGTGAAGGATGTGCCTCTTCCATCAAATAATACAATCCAAAAATAGAGGATAAGGAATAACTTGAAAGAAAAGGAGATGGGTTTGATGACCTACGTAGAGGAATTTCACAAGTTGAGCATAAGAGGTGGATTAGAGCATAAAGATGAAAATGTTGCAAGGTATCTTAATGGGCTTATATAAAACTTGCAAAATGGGATTACCTTGATTTTTCCTAAGATTCTTAGAGATAGTTTCCAATTGGCTATAAGTGCATAAGATATGGTCAATAGGAAGAAAGAGAGACAAGAAGGTGGTAGAGGAAATGCAAATAGAGGAAGGGGAAGAAATGACAAGGGTAATGAACCTTTTTTCCTTATCAAAGAGGAGGCTATAGAGTTGGAGGAAGATTTTGTTTAGGTAGAGGAACATGGATGTTTATAGGAAGGGTAGGGAACACATCAATTAAGTGTCAATTAAATGATCAAGGTAAAAGGAAGATTAAGAAGAGGGTCAAGATGTTAGAGCACATAGCTCGGTTCAGATCCTAATGTTTAACTAATTTTAGAGACTAAAGGATAAATGTTGATTTTTATAAGGGGAAAACAAAAAAAGTGAAACCAAAGCTATTAATTTTTAGAGCACAATATTAGAGTCAAGATAAGTTGTGAATGACAAGAATTCATCTAGGTTCCAATGATAGTTTAATTTCATATGAAATGGTGAACAATTTATATTTGGAATGGTCACTACACAATAGGCCGTATAGAGCATCACATGTAAGTAGTGATGATTTTCTTAAAAGATAGATGACTATGAGGTGACTATCTTTAATTGAATGACATCTATAGGAATTGATTGGAATCCAGTTCTATATGATTGTACTCTACTTTAAACAAATGGAAGTTCTTAGCATTGTAAATTTGTTTCAAGTCATTAGAATGCGACTTCCTAGAAATATGTACTTATAACTATTTAAAACTATGTCAAACTCTTCATGAAAGCTATGACCCAAATGCATCACCATTGTGTTGAATATTCTAAAATATACATCTCCATTAAAATATGTTTTCTGGTGTAAACCTATGAGGAATTGTTGGTCCCAATTCAGTTGTGTGTCAATATTAGGAATGTGACCAATTAATGCTACAAACCTTAGTATTGACATAATTTAACCATATTGTGCATTGAATTCAATTGGGTTTGGAAATAAGTTATTATTAACATGTGTATGAACTACCAGAGCAATTCTAAATATAGTAGATAATAGCCTTCCATGTTTGATATTGAGGGATAATGTATGCACATGCTATAACAAAATTGGAGGATCATATTATATGCAGATTGAAATTTCTATTTGTCATTCAAAGCATAGTAAAAAATTATTCTAGGAAGTCTATGCTAAAAACTATAGTGTACAAACAACCATTACTTCATAAATCAATTCAACTCAATCATTACGTTGTACAAACAACCTTATTGAATATGTCACTTGAACAACCTATTTTCCTTCTTACTTTTTGATGATTGTGATCCTCTGCAATTCCAAGCATAAGATGATTAGCATAAAATGGTACTTGAACAAAACACACTAATAAATATTGAGGATGTGAATTGATAATACCATTTCACAGATGATTTTGGCATCTCAACATTTATCACTTGTGCATCAACTTTATTAGCCCTCTTCTTTGGTGACTTGCAAATGAAGAATTAGCACAGTAAAAAATCTAAGATAAGATTAATCCACTAAGATTAACCCACATGGGATGAATATTCATAATCAACTATTAACCCTTTCCAACATTCCAACTTTATGATAATAATGAGTCACAGTCCAACAAATTGGAATCCTTAGAGAGAACTATAACTGTCACTGCTCCATTATCATCAGATCGAGACCTATTTTCCTTCTTAATTTTTGATAATTGTGATCCTCTGCAATTCAAGGCATAAGATGATTAGCATACAATGGTACTTGAACAAAGAACACTAATAAATATTGAGGATGTGAATTCATAATACTATTTCACAGATGATTTTGGCATCTCACCCTTTATCACTTGTGCGTCAACTTTATTAGCCCTCATCTTTGGTGACCTACAAATGAAGTCATAACAATACAGTCCACCTTAGTCATGTGATAGTCTTGGGGAAGAGGTCGTAACATTGTATTTGGATCCAATTGATCACTTTTTATCTCTCTCCCTCTCTCCCTATTCAATCTAATGAGCCAACTGGATGCAACTTTCCAAAGAATCTTATTATGTGGTTTTCCACCATATTTTATCAAGTGGACATTTGATGCGATAACAAGGTTTGAATAATGAAGAATCTTCCTCTCTGTTTGCCAATCCTTGAATAACCACAAGTTAGAATTCTTCATAGGATATCATCTAAGCCATGTGCCTGTTACAACCACCGTACTGACATGGTACTCTAAACCTTCACCATCTATAATTGAGTGATCCAATTTTTGTTTGGCTTCAACACAACAAAATAATAATAATTTGTCCCTTCTTCATTGTCTTCAGGTGCAATAACAGCAAAAACATGGCCTGCAGTGACACATGTACAAAATGCGGTCATTAATTCAAAAAATACTTGGGTAAAAGTTATAGAGTTACATATTGAAATTGCAAAGATATATATATATATATATATTACTAGGTTGCACTAGATCTGACAAGTGGTCAAAGTCAATAGATGAATCCATCTCTACCATTTCCAGTGCTTGTGGGGGATGATAGGTGTCAATTGAATCCAACACCCATATATCCCATTTGTCCACCCATTCAGTTGACTCATAGTCATCCCAATTTTCCTCTGCACATGATGGACAATAACATGCCATTTTTCATGTGTGGATACTCCATGAACCTGCATCAGAGCTTTTAAAAGAGTGTAACTCACTAGATCTTGTTAGTATGCAACAATCCTGATATAGTGCAATGTTAGTATTATCTATCAACCAAAAAAATCTATGAACTCTAGACTCACCTTCCTTACCTGGACCCATTGTAGCGTTACACCATTGGATGATGGATTTTGCATCTATCAATTTTGCTCCATCTTTGTACTTTAGTTCTTCACGAGCCAAGGCTCTTTTAATGCATGCGCCTGCACCATTGTGCTCTCCCTTACCATGACTAGTCTCTGTGAAATTTCACATATATTGAATTCTACACAACCTATGCATCCTGCTCAACCAATAGAACATCTGTGCGTTCTTGAATTGAGGACCAAATAATGTGCTAATGATATGATATGCCCCTGCTAGCCACATCTCCATAAAATAGTTGAAAACAACCATGTATGAACTTCGTAAAATGTGATCGATCATTGCTGATGTAAAAATGGTACTCCCTCAAAATCTTCCTATCATCCTCTGTACTTGTAGGTGAATGCATGAATGTTATGTGAACAAATATGGAAACCTGTTGAGATGTATAATACTTTGCTTGCACCTCATTTTGTGGTTGTAGTGTGTAGTTCTCTGCAAAATCTATCACCAAAACAATGGTATCCAATAGAAACGTATCCTTGCACAACTTAAATTGCAAATCCAACCATCGAGCTCTATGGGTATGCCTTGCATACTCGTAAATAATCTTTTCACGAAAAATATTCATGAACTCATACACTGGAATCTTTTCATTGACTAGATCACATCTTTTACCATGTTTCCCATCTTTTAGAGCATATGTCACTGTCTTCAATTTTCTGTAATCTACTATTTCATTTCCAATTGCATGCATACTATCCATATGTTGACAACTTGATAAAAGTTGCAAAGAACCACAAAATAAGCATGTACCATCCAAGCATGATGTCTTGTAAAATTTTTGGCTATCCCCTATTTCACATAAAATGTTGGATATGAATTTCCTTGAAGATCTTGGTGGCTCTTTTATGTCACAATCCTGCAAAACAATCTAAGAATGCAAAACTACGTATATATGCCTAAAAATATCAAAATGGTTAGAAAATTCAATATGTATCCTACAACAGCAAGTTGTGCATGTGTGATTTATCTTCACATAAAAAGGTTTACCCATCTCAAAAAATCTTTGACTTATTCGAATTTGAGGATACATACAAATAAATTTTGCAAAAAATTGTGTCTGAGTTGAGTTCAAAAAATGTTTTGCATGTGGCTCGCGATTTTGGCTACCAATCCTCCTTCTTACAACATCTCTTTGATTAGGAGAAAAATGTGTATTATTTTTCCAAAAATCTCTGATCAATGATTTCAAAGCTTCACTAATTTCTTTATCCTTTCATGGTAGTCTACTGCTAAATGTCCATAACTCATTTTTTGTTGGATCTTCTAATCTCTCGGGCCTTAGCATGGCTCTCCTTAGGATACCTCTACCAATTTTTAATGTTTTACTTGTCTTTCTCATGAGTCGAGCTTTCTTCATTTGGCTACTTACTATTGTTGATGTGAGTACTCGTCTTGTGATATTACTATCTTTGGTGCATGATTTAGAACCCACTTTGTCATAAGCACTAATTAAATTCTTTACAATATTTCTTTCATTTGAATCGTCCATTGTTCTTAGCCCAAGAATCTTCATGATAGGCCTAAATTTCAAATTTCTCATCATTTCAACAAATAATTGGCATTGACCTGTAATATTTAATTCTTCAAAAAATAATCTTCACATAATATTAACTTTTCTTTGACAAGTATGCTTGCTAATCTTGTCAGGCATTGATTTCAAAATGTTAATATCAATATCAATCAAATATTTTGGTCTTCTAAAATAAATTCTAGAAGGTGTTCTAATCTCTTCAATTCTCTCAACATTTTGAACATCAATATAAGGTTGAGTGTATTGTGTACCTTGAATCGAAGATGATGTGCCTTGGCAATAAGATGTAAAAGATGGAATATCACCTACTACTGATGTGTTGATGTTGTGCTTTCAACATGACATGATGGAGTGTGTATATCATCGGATCTACATATGAGTGGACCTCTTCTACATGAGAGGATGATATGCCTTCAACATTGGAAGATGGTGTAGTGGACGATATGACTCCAACATTGGAGGATGGTGTAGCTTCACAATTCAATTGTCTTCTTGAGTGTAACAATCTCATTCATTCTCTTTGTCTTTCTAATTCTTCCTCTTTGTTTCTTTGTACTAGTGGTTCTTGATCCTCTTCGATAGTCAATTCTTCATTATTGCTTTACAATTTTCTTTGTTCACGTAGTAATTTAATTTTATCTCTTTTAATTTCCAAATCTCTCTCCCTATCTTCATTTGTTTTAATCTTATGTTTCTAGGCATGATGATGATTTCTACATGTCAAATTATTCAAACATCCAAATTACTTAAAATGTGTAAATTACAAATTATTCAATTACATATAAAAATTAGAATTATTTGAATGAATACACAATATATATCAAACAACTTGTCCAATTTCTAACCATTTTGAAATAACATTTCATTCAAACATACAAATTTCAATGAATTCATTATATATTAAATAACATGTCAAATTATAATAAAATTTGTATCTATATATTGACAAACAATATTTAAAATTGATTGCACTAACCTTTTCTATACAAGGAATATTCCAAACCTTTTCAAATCACGTATCCAATGATTGAATTTGGTGTTTGCTAACTTCCAAAAGTGTTGAAATGGTGTTTGCTATGTTGAAACCTATGATTTCTATCAGAATAAAAGAGTGAATAACAAACGAAAAGCAAGAAATGGATGAAATGGGCCCCAAGGTTTGTTTTTTACCATTTTTAAGTAATTTGAGATAGTGCGTACGCACTATAGCACGTACGCACTATAAAGCGTGTATGCACTATAAAGAGCATACGCACTATAGTGCATACACACTATGTGAAATCACATCACTCCCCATCCTCCCTACTCCCCATCCTCCCTACTCTCTCTCCCCTCTCCCATCCTTTACTATCTTTCACTCTCCCTCTCCCACCACCTACTCTCTCACCCTCTCTCCTCTCCCATCCCTGTCTCTTTAGATCTCTCACACACACTCTTATCCCCCTATCTCTCTCCCTCTCCCTCTCCTACAACCTACTCTCTCTCCTCTCCCATCCCCTACTTTGTCTCTCTTACACACATTCCCATTCCCCTTATCTCTCTCCCTCTCCCTCTCCCTCTCCTACTATCTACTATCTCTCTCTCTCCCTCTCTTCTCTCTCTCTCTCCCTCTCTACTCTCTCTCTCTCCCATCTTGTATGAGCTCTCTCTACCACCACCTACTCACTCTCACACTCTCTCCCATTCCCTACTCTGTCTCTTTTACACACACACTCCCATTCTCCCTCTCTCTCCCCCTCTTCCACTACCTACTTTCTCTCCCCCATCCCCTTCTCTCTCTCTCCTCTCCCATCCCCTACTCTCTCACAATCACACTCTCTTCCATCCACTACTCTGTTTCTCTCACACACACACACTCCCATCCCCCCTCTCTCTTTCATCCCCATCCTGTACGAGCTCTCTCTGCCACCTCCTACTTTCTCTCAAACTCTCACACTCTCTCTCATCCCTTGCTCTATCTCTCTTATAAATAAGTACACATTCCCATTCCCCCCTCTCTCTCTCTCACAGTCCATGTCCCACTACCTACTCTCTCCCATCCCCTACTCTATCTCTCTTACACACTTCCATTCCACCTCTCTCTCCCTCCCACTCCCTCTCCCATCGCCTACTCTCTCTCTCTCTCTCTCTCTCTCTCTCTCTCACTCTCTCCCTCCCTCTCCCATCCCTCTGCCATTTCCTACTCTCTCTCTCTCTCTCTCTCTTTCAAAAACACACACACACCCATCCCCCCTCTCTCCTCTTCCATCCCCTACTTTTTCTCTCACTCACTCTCCCTCTCCCTCTCCCTCTCCCATTTCCTATAATCTCTCTCTCCCTCTCTACTCTCTCTTACATTTTCACACTCTCTCCTATCCCCTACTCTCTCTCTCTTTCTCTCTTACACACATTTCTATCCCCCCTTTCTCTCCCTCTCCCACTCCCTCTCCCATCACCTACTCTCTCTTCCATCCCCTACTCTCTCTCGAGCTACTTTGTCTTCCCCCTCTCCCATTCCATACTCTCTCTCTTTCACACACATACACTCCCATCCTCCTCTCTCTCAGTTTTCCTCTCCCACTCTGTCTCCCATCACCTACTCTCTCTCTCCCCCATCCCCTACTCTTAATCTCTCTCTCCCAACCTGTACTCTCTCTCAAACTTCCTCTCTCTCCCATCCCCTACTTTCAATCTCTTTACCCCATCCCACACTCTCTCTTTTCCACCCCTACTCTCTCTCCTATCCTATACTCTCTTTTCCACCCCTACTCTTTCTCACTTTCTCTCTCCCCTCTCCCATCCCCTACTTTCTCTCTATCTCTCTCACACACACACATGGCCATTCCCTTATCCCATCCCACCTAGTTCCCTTATGCAATTTATATCTTAATAGTGTGTGCGCACTATAGCGTGTATGCGCTACTGAGAAATTATGTTTTAGATAGCACGTGTGCACTATAGTGTGTGCACGATATAGTGCGCACATGCTATTGAGAGCTTATTTAAACCCAAGCCTAAGGCTTGGTTTTGCCTTGGACATCCAACCCAAAGGTTTGGAGTTTATGAATAGGTCTAAGATGTGTTTTATAGCAAACATACCAAAAATGATTTTTTTTTCTTGTGTGCTCCCCTTCAAGATTCCTCGTGGTTGGGTATCGATAAGATCAGGCTACATAGCATTATAGGTCTCTGTGTTAGCTATCTAACCATATTATTTATTTTTAATTTGAACTATTTCAGACCTTTTATCTATAATTTCTTTTGAATGTATGTTCATTTTTTGTGAAAAACCACCGTGCACTAATTGGGCTATAGATTTTAGCTCGTTCATCAAATTTTACAACAACTTAGTTTTCTAGAAACTAGACTCCATTCTACACACTTTGAAAAAAAAAAAATTGATTTTAGATTAGTTTTCAATTATTTCTAGGGGGAGCACATAGATATTTCGCATTGTTGGGATGTGTCTAGTTAAAAAATTCATTAAAAAAAAAATACACATTATAAAATTACTCGAAAAATCTGGGATAAACTACATAGTGTTAAGTAACTTTTGACTAGAGCGATTAAAGAATTTCAAAAAAAAAGTTAAGATTTTAGGGGGGCCACACTTTGTACTGTGTTATGTTTTTTTGGAATAAATAGTACCACTTTTTGTGGCCCCTTTTTTGAGGACCTAAAACTAAACCATTTTGAAAACAAATTAGTAGTTTAGAAACTAGATTCAAAGGACTATGACCTTTTTTTTTTCATATTTTAAAACTCTACGCATAACTATCATCAAATTCTTGTTGAAGTTCAAAATTTGTAGATTTTAGGAAAAAGGTGTCCACTTATACCCCCCTTTTGGCACCACAACTTTGTGCACTTACCTGGAGGAGATCTACATTGAAGCATTCATTATTTTCTTCATTGATGCACTTTTATATCCATTTCACCATGATAGGATTATGGAAGATTCATTGTAAAGATTTGAGATACCTTACATTCATAATTGAAGATCTACATTATAGTTACATACAAAATCCTTACAAACAAGGGTTTCAGGAAAGGTGAATCCTAACATTTCTCTTGTGTTTTAGTCATTTACATTTATATTTCTCAATTATGATTAATTCATTAACCTAAGACTTGAATAAGAAGAAAAATCATCAAACCCCAACCATGAGACCTTAATCTTTTTATTGTCAATTAGAAGGTTGGGATAAAAACAAATTACAAATATAGAACCTACTATTCACAACCTTTTTGGAGTTGTCAGATGAAAATCATTAAACTGCATCAAAATAGTCATCAGATGTCTTCCCAAGTTGAAGTAGTCTTTCTATCTCTAATTCTAGAGAAATTTCAAGGGTTTTTCCTTTTTTCATTTTATTGTGTGATTGGAAGACAAATATTTAGATACAATTTAGGTCATAAAGTTTTGGAGAAAAAACATATCATCCTCTATAAATTTCAAGAGACTACATTTACTTGTATTGTATTCTTCTTTGTAATTCAAATTTAGTGTTAGCTCGCTTCTTTTTTTGGGTCCTAGATAATATTTGAAAATTTCTCTCTTTCCCTCTAACACATATTAGAATGGCTTACTCACCCTGTAAAATGAAGGCCTATAACCCTATTTGAAATTCTTCTATTTTAACACTAAAAAGGGCTCACCCTCCAAGGAAAAATAGAAAATGATAGAAAGTATTAACGGCTCAAAAAAATAACAAAGGAAAATATCCGAGTAAGGGGGTATAACCTTATCTAGGTGTGTGTCATTGTACCTTCCTAAACTATTGGGATCAAACATGAGGGATTAAGGTTGTCCTTCCACACAAGACACTTTTTTTTTATTATTCTAATGAGGATAGGCATAAGGAGGTAATTTTGGGATAAACCATATGGGTTAGAGAATATAATCTATGTAGGATGCCTTTTCTTTGAGTACTCTAGCAATACTACCTCAATTATCTTGATTACTGTGTGAAAACCAACCCAAACCAAAGTTATACATTTTTTTAAACATTTTTAGTTATTAATTAATCCATACTCAAGTTAGCCTATGCTGGGACATGACCTCCAAACAAAGGATTCCCTTACTACCACTTATGGGTGCCAACACCTATTGTGGGCCACGCACCTAGGGTATTAATCCTACTCTAGGAAATTGAACATATGTATCCACATATTCACAACTAGGTGCTTGACTAGACATAACATGCACAAGACCTACCTAGTATGAAAAATAACATGACAAATAATTCACAACATCAAATCAATCAAGTACTGAAACAATAAATAGTAAAATTATGCATTCATCCATTATAATTTCACTTCTATTTATAATAGATATTCTTTAATTATACCTATAACTATATCAATCAACACTTAAGATTTGATCTAGATAGTTGTACATCTCTATTTCATTAACTAGAATCTCACATTTACTTGGCATAGCTGCACATATGTTAAGCATGTCAGTACATTTGTAAAGAGGTACATTTGCACAAAATTATAGCACATGTTTTTGTAGAGCCATGCATATGGTTAAGATGCACATTTATGAAGTAGAACATCACATTTTTTTGAACAAATTAGTAGAAAAGAGCACAATCAGTGTTGTGCATTTGAACACAGGTGCATATGTACAATATATTTGTACTTTTATTTTAGAAACTCCAAAAATATATATATAATCATATGAATTGAATTCCTAGAATAGGTGTGATCAAATAGAGTCCTCATCATTCTTAGGATAAATCTCTAGGTTGAGAGTTCCACCATCAATTCTTCTTCAAGGAATTCAATTCCTAGCAAGTTAACAAAACTAAGGATTCAGAAAACAAAAGACTCATCATGAAGGGATGTTTTGTCTAGGATGAAGGATGAAGATTAGACAAATAAAGACACATATATCATTAAAAAACAACAACACATTTTATATAATTATCTAAACTTTTAAATGCATTTAAATAATTGTTTGGCTAATAGAAATGGAAGGAGATGAAACATACTTGTCTTCCTATGCAAAGAGGATGGTTATGTCTTTTCTTGCAAGCTACCAATCTTCCTAAATCTTCCTTTAGTCTAGTTATTCCTATACTCCTCGATTCCCAAATTCTTCTTGTGTAGAGAAATAGTTTTGACTATAGCCTTGGCCATGGTATTTTATATATTTTTTCATCCATAGGTACCTTCTATATATAGAGTAATAATGTTGATAAATAGAATGTGTCTATTTTAACCAACACTCTTATTAAAGTTTAATTTAAAAAAATCTATGCTTTACTTGATCTATTTAACAAATACCTCTAGTTTCCAATGTCAAGCTGGTTCTAAGAGGTTACGTCTCAAAGGCTTTTGTGGTGTCATGTTTGGGTTGTGTGATTTTTCCCAAGAGGTCACTCATTCCAACCTTGAGATCATTTTTATTGTTTCTAGTCTTCCATGCTTAGTTTAGATATGAGTTCAAGGTTTCATTCTTAGAGAGAATTCTTGAGAACTTACATAGATGAGCTGGTTTAGTGTAAGATTTGTATGAGTGGTCGATTCAAGGTTCAAGTCTCTTGACTTCTATTATCTTGTGAGCTTATTAATTTAACTATAGGTTATTATTTATGCAAGAAGGTATACCCATTACACACACACACACACACACACACACACACACACACACACACACACACAAAGTAAATAAAAAATTAACAAAAGTAATATGTGCAATTTTACTCAACATCTATGCTTGCATACATATTTACTAGGGTAAACATGTACACTTTTATGAACAACTAAAGTAAGGTGAAAGTAAATAAAAAATAATTACAAGAATCCCCAAGACTTCAATTTGGGTAATTGGTTTCTCTATAAGTAATTCTATGCTCAAAGTGTCTACAAGAATCATGATTTCATCTCCAAATCAATGAATATTTTATAGCCTTTTTCCACCCATTCTTGCATACACCTGCATAACCAAATAGTTCATACAATAGCTTAAGCACATAAATAGGTCAGAATGGTTAGAATCAATAACATACATAAACCATAGGTAAAGGCATGCAATTACATCAGAAGAAGTGCATCTCAACCATATATTGTATCATGACACATCTCTTATCTATGATATAATCATACATTAAGTATCTCATAATAAGTCTCAAACCATGTCATTAGGGTGGACTTATAGAATAGCCTAAGAGGTGTAATTGGATAAACTATAGAATAGAAGGTGGTGACAAACATTAAAAAATCTAAATGTAGTTCACAAAGTAAAAATATAATTAATTGATCCTCTTTCTTGTCAATTCATCAATATTTTAATTAAAATTTCAAATATTTAGTGAAGAAGTCCTCTAAAGTTCAATATACAATATTAACTAAGACCTAGGAGTTGATTTTCAAGCTCATGCCTTCAAACTTCATTAACTTTCAAAACAATTTTTTAAGAGATTATGAAACATGGTTGGGTGTTTTCTAGTTCTCAAATGAACTATTAACCCAAAAGAGAAATTTGAACATATAAAGTCATTCTTGGTCACTCTTATTGAGAAGAGAAATAGTTGTCCCTTCTTTCATTAGATGAATTTATAGTTACATTAGAATCCATGCTCCTAGACGTAGATTATTTCTATGTAGAATGCAAAAATGAAGAGCACTTCTAGAGGAAGTATGAAAACTAAAAAATAAATAGTACCCCATTAATTATGTTTTTTCCCACCCTTAATTTTGGCACTTTGAAAAAGGAGTGCTTTGGAACCCTTAAAAATTGTCAAAATGACACTTTAACTATGGTGTGTGTCCTTTGGATTCATTAAAAAATGATATGCACTTTTACAAATAAAGGAAGTTAGTTTTGAGTTTCTAAGAAAAATATTCAAGAAAAATAATGCTTCCATTTTAAAAAATAAGTTATGTTTTGAAAATAATATATTTATATGGTTAAAACATAAATTGTTCACCAAAAAATATGTTTTCCAAAATAAAAGGACCAAAGTTAAGTTCCCTAGTGTTGAAAATAACTAGGGGCTAAAAACTCAAATTGATGAGAACTACATTTTTCTAAAAAAGCTCCATCCTCAAATAGGAAATCACTCTCTAGCTACATTCTAATGTCATAAAAGATGTGACCTTTTTGAACATGTAAAGTGACATAGAAAGACATTACAATTTTTGTATCATTATGAAAATACATTTCAATTTTAACACCCATTGCATCTTTTTTAGTTATAAACCACACACATGAGTATAAAGGGCCTAAAGGAAGGCTAAAATCATGACATTATGATCAATGAATGAGTGTCACATTATGTAGTTGATATTTGTAGTTTAGAAATTACTTAAAATAATTAAGTAAATTTGAAGTATAATGTAATCGATCGATAGTTACACTAATCACCAAATCAATGTTATTATGCTAAAATTGAACCCCCTCCCCACCCCCCCCCAAAAAAATGGAAAAAAATCCAATTACATAATATGAATACATGTATTTGAGAAAATATCCATTCAAAGTAGATAACCATAAACAAATCAAGAGTTCATCAATTTATCTCTTGACCCATGGAAAGCGGTCAAGAGATAAATTGATAAATTGACCCCTCAGTATCAAGCTCTTGAATTATTCAATGATGACCCCTAATACATGAGATAGTTATCTAGCATTCTATAGAGTGAGAATGGAGTGATATAATTATCAATCATATAAATTGAAGCTTTTTCTAAAATAATCCATGATATTTAATGCAATGGAAAGCCTCAAAGATGTCTCCAAAATGAAGCTTCAAAAAACATGTATTCTAGAAATTTAGTAGCATCGGGAAGGAAACAAAAACAAAACAAAAAATGTGAAAAATGTTCTTCATGCATTTCACTGTCTCAAGTGCGAAGTTGACTTGAGATGATGGAAGTTCCTCCATCATTTGATACCTCCAAATGTGTAGATTGAAAGAATGAAATTGTGATTAATAGGGAAAACTTTAATGACATTTTTATCAGTTGAAATGTCCTCCCCTACTCCAACAAGTTGCATAGATTTTTTTTGTAATTGGCCTTTTATAGTCATATCTATCATTTGGAGTGCATTCTTTCCAAAATGGATGATGAATCTTTCTCTTAATGACAAAATCAATATTGTTCTTCTCATTGTTCAAAAAATACAAGAGCTTCTCTATGTTAGAGTAATAAATTATTTACTTATTAATTAATTCATATTGATTTAATTATTAAGTCACTTATTAACTCTATTTCACTTAAGCTAAACTTTGAGCATATTCTAATTCATTCTTTTATTAATTATTATCATTTAATATAGGTTAGACATATTTTGGGGTTTCAATTTTCTTTATAAGGATGATCTCTCTTTGTAGTTATTGATTGATTCACTTTTGTAATGGTAGTTTCTCTTTTTGTTCATCAAGAATGTCTCATTTGTTGATCTAGGAGTTCAAGACTCTATATCTTTTGCTTCAATTTTTCTATGACAGGTGTTTGCATGCAGGTGATTCTTGGGAGCTATAGAGCTGATCTTTCATCAACTTCAACATGGTATCAGAGCTCTAGATCTTAATGACCTTGTTATTTACTTGAGACATTTGACATCATTTCTTAGATTTATGTCTTTCGAAGGATTTTGGGTTGGATCTAGGAGGAGCTATTCTTTGTAGCACTTTGAGCTGAAATGGACATCAACATTGAACTCAAAGCGATTAAAAATCCCCATTTCCATATAAAACATGTCCAGTTTGGATGTTGTTGCACTCAGAGGAAAATTTTTTTTGTAGCTAGGCCATATTGACCTAGGCACACATCCTAAGGAGGAGATATTTTTGGGTGAAATTTTTTTATTGAAAATTTATTTTTTTGCAAAAATGCATGTGGAAGTGTTTGGAAGGGCACAGTCCTAGTGTGTGTTGGTGGCTTTCTTTATTGAGCCTGTTCTTATTGGTGAAGGACTTTTCTAGGAGGCTTTTTTTTTTTTTTTACATTAAATGTATTGTAGGGACCTGCACATATAGGCCTATGGGCGCCATGCCCCCATTGGTGACAACTCCATCACACATTTCACACCACCAAATTTTATTGACCTATTTTGGATACGCATTTTTTGAAGATTGAGAGGTCACTTCAATATGCGTGCTCACCTAGGCTACTAGCTTCTAGAGCATCACTCCATTCTTTTCAATGTGTCGTGCTTTCTTTTGGGATATGTGTGCTTTCTTGATTTGAGGAGAAGACCCTTTTCGTGAGTGAAATATTTTGGAAAGAAAAAATTTGCAATGATTTTGTGGTATTTCTCGATGGTAATTCTAGGCTTTTTTTTGAGGATTCACACATTTCTAGATAGATTTGGCATGGAGACTTTTTTTCAAGCATTTCCCCCCTTTTGGCAGGTTGCCACACTATTTTTTTGTCTTGGAAAATGCATTTGTATGCATGCATGTGACTACAATTCTCTCTATACTTCGTGATTTAGTTTTTGACTTTAGCTTGGCGATGAAGTTTTAATTAAACCTCATTCAAGCCTCCATACTCTAGCTTTAGAGCTTGGGTAAAAGGTGGTTTTTTTCATCATGATGGGAGTTGATTTAATGAGGAGATGCTCTCCACAGTCAATGTTGACCTCTATGAGGACCTTATTTGGGTCCCATTTACGAGTTTCAGCCTCTCCTCTACAACTTATTTATAGGCATTGGAGCTCCTACTATAGCAGTTGGTCCCAAGCAACCACTCAGTAATGAAGGTGCTATTATGTTATTCTATAATATCTCTAATTTCATTTGAGAAAACCATGCGATTTGATGTTTTATGGGTAGCTTTGGTGATTTGATAAGTTTCTAGTGGTATTTTGATTTCCCTAAGTGGTCTCCATTAGCAAGTGTAGTTTGTAGATTGACTTGGATGTGTTTTTTTTGCATTTTTCTTGTCATTTATTGGAGTTGCTCCATCCTAGCACGTGTTTCTTTTTCCAAGTATGGGGTCATTCTTAACCACATGGACATCTGTTAAGCCACATATTTTTAGCATGAGGGTTGTTTCAGATGTTTCTTTTCTCATCGGCGGTATTCACATGGCAATTTACTTTTTTTGAGTATTATAGTATTCATTTTTTTACACACATGCTTGTTATTTGGAAACCATAATTTATTTTTCCAGCACTAGCCCTTTGGTTGACATGTAGTTCTAATGATCAAATTTCTTTTCTACTAGAGGTTAGTTGTATGGCATTTTTTTTCCTAGATAGTTGTTTGAAAATCAATTTTGGGCTCATCACTTGCTAACATTAGTGCCATGTCAGCACTACATCAATGCTCTAATCACCCCTTCAAGCTCGATTTGGACCCACCTTCGTATTTTTTTCTCATATCTTCAACATACAGAGTTTCTTTTTCTACAAATAAGATATTGTGGAAAATTTGTTCCAAGTCCATCACAATACGACAAGTATTTTTAATTTTGAGGTTTTGTAATATCTTTTTCTCTATCAAAGTCAAGGATACATTTTTGCACTCTTGAAGACATATCTTGAGCATCTAATCTTTGGTTTGGGAATTTTTTATATCATTTGAAAAGACTTTCTGAGCTCTTTGCAATGATGTTAGTTGTTTTTCATTATTCTTCTCAAGGAAAATTCTATAATATGTTTTTCATTTTTGCATTTTAGTCAATATCATGGTTGTTTTAGGTCTAGGGATCTCTTGTTTTGCTTGAAGTGATTCATCATGGGTTGTACTATATGTTACATATCAACCTCTATTTAAACATCATTTATATGCATTATTGCAAACAAACTGAGGTAAATTATCTGATTCCATTTGTATTTTTGTTTCATTTATTTTTCCTTGTTTGACCTTCTTATTTGAGTAGTTCCATTCGAGGAAACTTGTATGGATTATTGTATCCTTGGGATTCATCATATCCTGTGCCTTATTATACATGCACTACTCTAATTAAAGTTCCATGGAGGCTGATGCTTTTCCTTTGTTTGCCATTGTCCTGTGTCTAGTAAGTTTACCTTCTATGACATTATCCTCATAATGTGTTTGAGATTGATCACCTCAGTACACAAATATATATATTCTTTTGTGCATCTTTATCATGGTTCCTTGACATCTAGTTCTTTTCTCCCATATTTGTAGTTGTCTATCATCTCACTCTAGTTTGCATTAGGAGGGGTTCTTCTATTGTTTCTTGTGCTTCCTTGGTTTGACTAAGTGATCTATGTATTTAGTTTTTAGTCCTATGTACTAGGTAGATGTAGTGGTTGGGTACCTATGCATTCTAGTGAGAAGGATCAGTTACAAAATATATAACATTCTTTTTATTTCTACTTTGGATGTATCCTCCCATATTCAATTGATCAGCTCTTCAGGGTTTGGTGTTTCATGCCATCTCTATCTTTGAGTTTAGTTATTTTTCTTTGTTTTCCTCCTAATTTGATGCAAATTATAGTCTTCTCTACCTCATCAAGTTCTATTTAAAGTTCTTCATATCAATAGTTACTTTTGATAGATATGTGTAGCTTCTACATGCTTCAGTAGTATTCTTCATGATCATCTTTTGTTCCTATCTTCTTAGACATTCCCTAATTTTGAGGCTACTTCAGTCCTTCACTAGTTTCTTTCAACATTTTTCCATCTCTATTTGGAGTAAGGATTTTTCCCATGTGGTTTTCTCCATTTCTCCACTTTCTAAAGATCTAATTGTGCTTGGGTACCTCATTAGGTCTTATTTGTCAGGACCCAAATTTACTTTCAGTAATAGTTTCTAGATTTTTATCTACTTCCTAAGTTTATCTTAAGGGGTGTGTTAGAGTAATAAATCATTTACTTATTAACTAAATCATATTAATTTAATTATCAAGTCACTTAATAAATCTATTTCAATCAAGCTAAACTTTGGGCATATAATAATTAATTCTTTTATTAATTGTTATCATGCAACCTAGATTAGACCTTTTTAAAGGTTTTTATCTCATTTATAAGGATAATCCCTCTTTGTAATTATTGATTGATTCAATTTTGATAATAGCAATTTCTATTTTTTTTATCAAGAATATCTCATCTGTGGATATGGGAATTCAAGCCTCCATGGTTTTTTCTTCTCTCCTTCTATGACAGGTGTTTGCATGCAAGTGATTCTTGGGAGTTGTGGGGTCGATCTTTCATCAACTTCAACACTCTATACTTCTATTAGTTTCCTCAAACATGTTATTGAATCATCCAATTTCCAAAAGAGGGCTACCCTTAAAAATCATAAACCAGAGAAAAGATTAAGCTTGAAAAAAGTAAATCAACTTTATTATTTAACACTTTTAGTCTTGGAATCAAGTCTTAGTATGTGATGTTTAAGCTATCTTCTAAAAGAGCTACCACACCAGAATATTGCATCTAAATTAAAAACTTTTGTTCACTATTAATTTCCCTTGCATGTTGAAATTTAAAATATAATTATTAAAACATCTTTTGTGTTCTATTCTAACCCAATTTTAAAATAGAGCAGTGGGTTGGAATAATTGAGCCTTGACCAAAGTATGAATTGGGAAAAAAGAATCTAATGTTCCTTGGTCCAAAGTCCCTATAGAGATAGCTTAGAATGCGCATCCAAGAAAGATTCTACTAATGTTTTTATCTTGGTAGCTTTTGAATTTTTAAGGGCTTGTTTGATTGTTGGAATTAGATTTTGGAATAAAAATTTGATATTCTAGAAATTTTTTATTACAAAATTCAAAATCCAAATTATGGTTTTTAAAATATGGTTTGGGACAATTTGATTTATCATGAATTCATAATAACACTAGACATTTCCTCCATTGGGTTGCACACTTTTTGCAATTGGATTTTTCACATTCAAAATAATTATTTATATCAAAATTTCTTTTACACCAATTTTATTGTTAGTACAAAACAAAAAAAAAGAAAATAAAAATAAATTTGACAAATAATTTCTTCAAATCCTTAATTTTTTTACTCAAAATTTGAAAAGATCAGATCATATAAAGAAGAAGATATGTGCATTGTTAATGGCCTCCTTAAAAATAATTCTAGGGGTTTCTTCTTTAAAATTCATTTCCACACCATGTACCAAAATCCCATGCTATATTATTTAAACATGAGAAGGAAAAATTATAAATGGAAAAACTTTTGGGCAGCATGCAAAGCTACAACAATTTTAAAAAAATTGAATGATGTTTCTCTAGTAAATGGTGTCATTAAAAGGCCTAAATTCACAACAAAATTTTAGGCTGATAGTAGATTTTCTTTTCAAGGAATTAATGTGATGTGCCAGAAGGGGGAGACATGAAAGGCACAATGGTTGTAATAGATGACATGATTCTTTTGCTCAAAATTTGAAAACAAATACACCAGTTGAAAAGAGATAATTTTATATAGAACATGAGTTCTATGCATTTTTAATGGCCAATGCAAAAGCATGAGAAGGATGGCAAAAAATGTGAACCGAGGAAAACATGCGGAATGAAAAATTATTTTGTTAAGAAAAAACAAATCAAATAGGTCACATGGGGATCAATTTTTAAAATTTTAATTAATATATAATGCTTATTTTTGTCAAATTGTAATTAGAATGATAATTTGATCAATTTGACCTATTTAGATGGGAAATCAAATTCTAGTTTTAGAAGGTAAATGATTATGCCAATTTATAATTTTTTCCAATTCTAATTCAGATGTTACACACCCAAACGCTAAACTAGATTTTTTTCTTCAGAATTACAAATATTAATTCCTATTAAAAATAGACCCTAAATTAAAAAGCTATAAATCTCAAAAGACTTTGATCATGTTAAGATTAAGTGTCAAATATAGAAGAGCACTACATCAATGAAATAGATACTTCAGCTTACTCAATTAATTTGTTCTTTTAATGAAAAGAAAGCGTATTCTAACCTATAACCATTTCAATTATGAGCCTTATCATTTATTTTAAAAGTTGTGGCCACACTTAAATGAATTATATAATCTATCCAATAGGTTATTACCTAGGCAAACCTTTGTTTGACCTCTCATCACATTCAATGGTCCAATAGAGGATCCTTCCTAAAAAAACCTAAAATATTCCCTCACCCAGATAAGATAGTCAAGTTTGTGACTACACAAGATTGGTACCACATGGAAAAAATACCTATAATAACTTGGTCAGCACGTAGCATTTCATGCAAGTAACCAAATTATTATAGTCTTCCTCAAACATTTAAATAAACATACTTGGCTACCAAACAAACATCTGATGTTAGGCACTTAGAAAATTTCAATGGAGTCCATGAATCTAAGTACAATGTAACTTCCAAAGAGAAGATTAGGAACTTAGCAACATAGATAGAAGAGAACTTTGATAAAATGAAAGCTTCTACAATTAAGAAGATAACATAGTACAAGTAGTGTTGTGGACAATTATGAAGAGTCTCTCAAATGGGTTGCTCTTAAAAAAACTCCCTACTTAGGATCACCACAAGAAGTAAATTCTAAGTGAAATTTTAACAATTGAGAGTTTAAAATAACAACATGTTGATGTAGCTAATTGATTGAATAATATACATTTAAGACTCTTCACCAATTCATTCACATCTATCTATAAGCTTGTGCATGTAAAAACCTATAATGTAAATAGATATTGTAACATATAAATCTAATCAATCACTTGCATGAAAATAAAATAGATAACACAATATTTGTTACCCAAAAACCCTCCAAGGTGAAGGTAAAATTGGTGTTGGGATGACACCTACAAATCTTCACTACTAAAGTAATAGAGTTAACTAGTTAAGGTTACAATGTTTGACCATAAGATATGATCTTCCCTATGAGGAGTTTACCCTGTTAAAGGCTTTAGAGACTATTAGGACTCATATTTCTAGAGGATTTATCACTTACAAAAAAGTAACGATTTTTTTAGGAGATTTACAAAGATTTGGTAAGACCGCACTATTAAGAGATTTACTCTATTTCAAGTCTCTTAGAATTGATTTAGTACGCGATTCTCAATTTTCTCTATAAGATGATTTTAAGTGTTCTTGTTGCTAACAAATCCTATCCTCTAATCTAATATTACTTCTCTTTCCCTTTCACCTCACTTCTTATGAATAGGTCACTTGCGCTGTTAGATGAAAATAGAACACTTCACTAACTTTTGATTTGTTCTCAATCCTTTACTATAAAATGCTTTATGTTTTCACATATACTCTTCTCATCTCCCTGTATTTCCTTATGATTGCATGTAATTGATCTAGGTTAAGATCATTTCTATTTGAAGAGTTTCTTAAAGAATTTTCTAGATAATTGCATATTTTTCCTCTTCATCTTGATCATTGAACACACAAAATAAGGATCTATGATGCACATTAGGTAAATGTTTTGTAACAACATCTATAGGTATTAAATATTCTATAAAAACCTCAATAAAATTTAAATGTTCCTTCCAAGGAAACTTAATAATCATTTTTCCTCAAACTCTATTCCATTCTTGAATTTGATGTAAACTCTTTATTTCTTAGTCTTTACTATTTCCTAATGCTCGACATTGATGTTTCTTGATCTATATTAATCTTCTAATGCTCAAAATGTATTTTGCTTGGCATAAACTATGTAAGTCAACACTTGTATTCTTGATAATTCCTTGATCATTGATGAGCTCAACTCATATATTAAATACTCTATGATCGTAACCTTACTTGCCTCCTATAGAGCATGGTACATACATGTTTATATACATGAGTAGACCTATATAGAGTAGCTCAGTTGCAATGATGATCACCTAAATCTACCTTATAAATTACTAAGTGGTTGACACTAATAGACAATAATGGTTAGAGATACCAATATATATGACAACTATCTCTACTACAATGCAAAGGAAGTCCATTCAGAGAGTTCTACTAGTAGATGAAGTGGACACCAAATACTTTCTAAATTTAGAGATATAATTGAGGGGTACACAAAATAGATAAAATTAACATGAAATTGTTTGAGGTAAATTTAGTTCAAGAGATTTCACTTCGTTTATGGTAAAAGGTATAGTTTGTATTAACTAAGACCAAACTTGCCTAGCTCTATGTTGTTATGGTCATTGTAGCATTATTCGACATACAAATCAATTTAGGAAAGTAGAAGTTGAGAAAATTAATTTGGACTCAACATATCTCTTTAATTATATATGATAAAATTCTAAATTTATCTAGTCCATATTTTCTTTTGTCTACTAATGTAGATAAAAATTGTAAGAGTATGTAGTTCAACAATGGATGAGATATCTCTAGGATTTAAATTATGTTACTTTTCTTTACCATTAGATAAATTTTTTTTTTAAAAATATTCTATAGGACAACCTCAAGAAAATGTCCATAATCAAATAAAATATGCAAAATGGCCCATGCTTACTATATTCTTGGTTTATGAATTTGTTATTTCCTTGACCTCTTCATTATAGATTAACAAATTACATTTACATGTGGCTACTCATCTGTTGTAATCTTGTTATTTCTTACATCTGTCTGGGATAATAAACATCACCATTTTATTTTAGTTTCTCAAAATTTTGTATCTTGTGGCATTACCTTTATGTTGTGTTTGAGTAGAAGTCTTACTTCCTATTATTCTTTTGGTAACTTTTCGAGGTGTAAGTAAATTCATTTATTTATAAATTGATTGAGAGGGAACTAAAAGTAAGAAAATGAGAGATTAGTTTCTCAAGAATGTATTAAATGTTGAATGAAATATCTTGAAATAGTTTTTGTTATGCATAAAATATTTAATTTTAAACTCAATAATAGATAGAAAGATTGATAGAATAATAGTTGGAAATTTTTGTTTTCATTTATTTCAAGATTATCTTTATTTTCAAAGAAGATTATTTGTACTACACATTAAGAGCACCAAAGCACTAATTATTATAAGGCATAAGCAACAAAAAGAGAATTAATTATTACAAGCAATAAGCAGCAACACCTTATTCATAAAAAATAAAACAAGCATGGTACCACAAATTGATTTTCATGGTTTTTTTTTTCTTCCTAAATTTTTATTATCAATCTTTCATTGCAAGTGTAGCTAGGTGTCTAGGTAGAGGTGGAATGTCTTATTTCACAAAGTGTGTCATCAATAATTTTTGTATCTATAGATCACCGACTCTCTATACTGTAATTTATTTTATTACAATTTTCCAAAATGTTATCCTTATTTGTGTGATCTACTAAAATTATGTAGAATTTTTCTCTTTTCTATTAGTGTTTGTACTAGATATTACTAAACATTATTAGAAATTGATAAAATAAATTAGTTAAAAAAATTATTTTCAAACTATTTTGTTAAACTATCATGTTCAGAGCAACTTCTAATTAAAATCAGCTAGACCCTTGAATTGATTGGTGCAAGTGCTAGTTTATTAATTTTTCATGATTAGTAGTTAGTAGTTACTAGAAGCCTTTGGATAATATGGCTAGTGCAAATACATGTTGAAGCCATAGAGGGTTGTGATGCAGGCAAGGGGTGAATAACTAGGACCAAAATGCTTACCCAGCTATCCAAACCACCCTATAAGAGTTAACACAACAGAAGAAAACAAAAATAACAACAACCAAAGGAGGAGGAAGAGCAAAAAAATTTCATTTATTCTTCAAATATTCATCATGCATGCACAGCTATAAGGCCTTTTTGGTTATGAAAAAATACGAATACATTCACATTCAAAGATCCAACAGCACTTTCACACTTTCCAGTTCTTCTCACAATCCCCTTAAGAACTGCCTAACTCTAAGCCTACACACTTTATATATATTTGCCAAAATGGCTTCCAGATTATTCTAGAGAATTACATAAGAGGAAGTCTAAACCAACAATGGTATGGACACGTCCCAATTAAAGATCTTAACATAAATATTGCGATCGAAATAAATCCTGCAATTTGGCTCATAGAAATCACATCCAAATGCTAACACTTGGCATACATTGGGTAACTCAGCACATGAAGAGTCACTTGGCATACACTAGGTAACTTGGCACCAATTAAGTGCTACAGTAACTTGGCACCAACCAAGTGCTATAGTAAATCGGCACCAATTGAGTGCTATAGTAACTCAACACCAACTATCAAAATGAACAAAAATGAGTAGGATAACAAGGCAACCCAGGAGACACCTGCTTCAGACAATCAAAGTTGAAAGAAATGATTCTCTTGAATCATTGAGATCTCACAATCTGAGTTGAATCTAACTCAGATTGAGAAATCCATGAAGCATCTTCAATAAACATATTTTTCCACTTCACCAAATATTCATAGTAATATTTTCCTCTTGTGCTCTTGCCAATTCGTTGATCCAATATTTGTTCAACTTCTTCAATCTGCTTCTTAGGATAATCTTCTAATACAAAAAATTCATCATTTGACTCATGATAATTATACAAATCAGCAATATTGAATACAGGAGATACATCCATGTCCTCACGTAACTCAACTTGATAAGCATTACCAGTGTCAAACATCTTCAAGATCTTACAACTTGGTCCAAATTTCTTCATCTTCAACATATTGTATGTTCCAACAGAAAATTTTCCTTTCTTTAAATGAACCATCACCTCATCACCAACCATAAAACCATGATGCCTTCTAGACTTATTAGCATTCTCCTTATACTTCTGATTACTTTGTTCTAACCTCAAATTCATTTCCTTATGCAAAGACTCCATAAAATCAGCAAATTTTTCTTCTACAACATTTCTCTTTTCTTTACCAGCAACATCTCTCGGTGAACCCACAATAATGGGTTCCACTTTAGTGGGAAGAACAAAATTGGAAAAATTTAGGAAATGTTGAAATTCAATGCATCACATATTCACACGAACATTGTTAACATGTTCAAGTGAACATATCAATTGTACATGTTCGCACGAACATATCAACACATATAATGCCATGTTCAGGAAAATATTCGTAATTAATATGTTTGCCTGAACATATATTGCACCAATTTTTGGTAGTTAAAAATGCTTTTTAAAACCTTTTTTGCTCATTTTTATGGCGGTCCTTGTTGAGTCTGAGGGATGGCACGAATGCATGATTTGTATTGCTTTCATTAGTGTCATCCTATAGCTTTCCTTTTGATTCTCATCTTCGAGTATGTCAAAATATTATTAATTTAATGTTTTTAACATTTGAAAAGCATTTTTCAATGTTTTCAACGTAGATTTTAATGTTTTCAAAGCATATTTGAATGCTCTTTTATGTTTTTTATGTTTTCAAAGCATATTTAAATGTTAATTTAATATTTTTATTTTTTATTTATATTAATTTAGAAGAAAAAAATTATATAAAAAGCATTAGAAAACATTAGAAAAAATAGTAGAAAATTTACAATAATATAAAATTTGGAAAACAATTTTAGGAAAAACATTAGAAATTTTATAATAATATAAATTTCAAAAAACAAATTTAGAAAACCATTAGAAAAAACATTAGAAAATTTATAATTTAATATAAAATTTAGAAAAAAACATTACAAAAATATTAGAAAATTTATATTTATATATAAAATTTAGAAAAAAGATTTAAAAAACATTAGAAAATTTATAATTTAATATAAATTTTAGAAAACAAATTTAGAAAAAAATATTAGAAAAACTTTAGAAAATTTATAATAATATAAATTTTAGAAATCAAATTTTAAAAAACATTAGAAAATTTATAATTTAATATAAATTTTAGAAAACAAATTTAGAAAAAAATATTAGAAAAACTTTAGAAAATTTATAATAATATAAATTTTAGAAAATAAATTTAAAAAAACATTAGAAAAGCATCAAAAAATTTATAATAATATAAAATTTAGAAAATAAATTTAGAAAAACATTAGAAGAAATATTAGAAAAAACATTAGAAAATATTTTTAGAAACATTAGTGTTGAAAATTAGAAAATATTTTAAAATATTTTAAAAATAAAATTTAGAAAAATATTTTCAATATTCATATAAATTTATTAATGTTAATATATATATGTATTGAATTTTTTAATACATCTTAATATTTTATGTTTAAGTATATATGTTTTATTCATGTATCTATATATGTTATTCATCTTAATGCTTTATTCATGTTTATGTGTATGTTATTCATCTTTATACACCTTAATCTAAACTGTACATAATTTCAACTATATTTAATGCCATACATCTTAAGGGGAGATCCTAAATTATACATAAGTTCATGGAGATTAAAATATACATATTTCATTTCATAGATATATATGTATATATGTTAATGTTAAATGTAGACATGTATGTTTTCAATATTGATTTTTATGTATATATGTCAAATTCATCTTAATGTCTTAATCTTAGAAGTTTAATTAAATGACATATCTTAAGGGTCTAGATCCTAAATTATACATGTAACAATATAGATTAGGATGTATAATTTTTTATTTTGAACATAGATTTACATCTATATTTTTTCATGGTTAAAAGTAGATGCATGTACATGTTTTTAATAAATTCACATTTTTATATGTATAATTTGTATATATATATATATATATATATATATATATATATATATATATATATATATATATATATATATATATATATATATATATATATATATATATGTTAACTATTGATCTTAATTTGTCTTATAACTAAGTGTAATTAACTATATTTAATGACACATGTCTTAAGGGGGGATCCAAAATTATACATATATAAGAATGTAGATTAATTTGCATATAGGTATGAATATAACATACATGTGTATACATAAGAACATGTAACTTAGAACATGTATGACATAAAGAATACATGTTACAACATTTAATTAATAAAAGTTTTAATTATAATCTAACATAACTTGATTATAATATATATACAAATATAAAGAATGTACGTCATATATTTGAAAATGTAAAGAACTTATATATAACTTAAATTTTAACTCTTAAACCTTAATGCTAAACAATAGTCCAAAATACAAAACCCAGTCATTATCCTAACTGCAAAACCCTAAATTTCATAAATTATAAGCCCTAATCTTAGACGCTCAACCATAACTCCTAAATTTCAATTTGAACCGTAGATCTAAATGATAAACCCCAACATTAAATAGTATTTAACCACAATACTTGATACTAACTATAATTATAAATATTAAAATTGCATGTTAAAACCATAATCCAAAATCTGATCCCTAATACAAATCCTAACTCTCTAACCATATTGAACTAACGATGATGTAAACCCATTTAACCTAGATCTAACCCTTTAATCATAATCATAAACCGTAAATATTAAACCATGACCCTAAATACTAAACCCTAAGTTAGATTTAAATGCTAAATTGTCATTCTAAAAGAATAATTAGATTTTAATGTCTTAATCTAAGTATATAATTAACTATATAATATAATTCAATGACATGTCTTAAGGGGTGATCCTAAATTATACATATACAAGAATGTAGATTAATTTGCATATCTAGGTATGAATATATAACATACATGTACATCCAAAACCTAATCTTAACCGTTATCCAAACCCTAACCATAACCTTGATCTTAAAATTTAATTTCTAAACCCAAGATTATAAATGATAGTAAATATCCCTAAATCATAATCTTGAACCAAATCATAAACTTCATATGCTAAGTTCCCTTATCCTAAATTCTTAACCATGGACCTTAATATTAACCCCTAAATTTAATGCTATTTAATAATATGTAAGTTCATGTAAACCCTAACAATGTCATAAGGCCTTAAATTTTACCCTAAAATTGAGCCTAATTATAACCTTTACACTAAAACCCTGTTTCAAAACCTAATTGAGGCCTAACTTACATAAAATTAAAACAAGTTGACTCTAATCCTAAATTGTTAAAAGTTACATTTGAGATATATGCCCATACATTTAAACACATGTACGTTACATGAAGTATGACCCTTGTTTTAAATGATATATACATGTAACCCAACTTGAAACCTAAACCTTGAAACATTATCCTTTAAGAGTAATATAAATAATTTATTACCCTTTAATTGAATTCTCTAATAATATACCCCCCAAAGTATAATAAAACCCTATAATAATAAATTAACTCTAACCATAACCAAACTCTAAACTTTAAAGTTATCTTCAACCCTAACTATAAATCAAAGACTTTCGAGCCTCTAATTTGCACCTTATCCTACTTGTTAGTTACCTCAACTCTAACCTTAATTTTCCTTAAATCATAACATTAATTAAACTAATATATAGCCCTATTTTAAGGTCCTAACTATAATATAATCTATATGAAAATTTGGAGATCTATACATGGTTAAAAGATTAGCATGATAAAAAATTGAGTCAGTGCACATTTGCATTTTTTATTGCATAAATCTAAATTATAATTTACAACATCTTAAATCAAATGATATACTATTTTCACTTGTTTGAAAGAAACACACATTAAAAAACATTATTATAAATATTAATGTTGTGTTATTTATATTTAACTTGGAAAATATAGAAAATCTAGCTAATTAATTTTTAAAACACATTTTTAATTAATAATAAGTAAATATATTATTGAACTTTCTTATTATATATGATTGAAAGTTGTTTATTTTGAATTTTAGTATTTAGTATTTAGGGTCATGGTTTAAAATTTATGATTTATGATTATGATTAGGGTTAGAGAGGTTAAATTCTTAAATCCTAAATTATAAGCCCTTATACTAAACTGAATGTTTGTATAAAGATTAGGGTTTAGTATTTAGGATTATGGTTTAACAAATTTATGGTTTATGATCTTATCATTGGGTTTACATCATTTTTAGAAGTATGGTTTAAAGAGGGTTAGGGTATGGGTTTATACCATTCTTAGTTCAGTATGGTTAGAGGGTTAGGATTTGTATTAGGGATAAGATTTTGGATTATGGTTTTAACACATAGTTTTAATATTTATAATTAAAGTTAGGATTAAGTATTATGATTAAGCACTAGATTTAATGTTTGGGTTTATCATTTGGGTCTATAGTTCAAATTGAAATTTAGAAGTTATGGTTGAGCATCTAAGATTAGAGGTTATAATTTATGAATTTTAGGATTTTGCAGTTAGGATAATATGACCAAGTTTAGCATTTAGGATTATTGTTTAGCATTAAGGTTTAAGACTTAAAATTTAAGTTATATATACATAAGACCTTTACATGTTCAAATATATGATGTACATTCTTTATGTTTGTATAAATTATAATCAATTTATGTTAAAGATTATAATTAACTTTTATTAGTTAAATGTTGTAACATGTATCCTAAGTTAGGTAATAAACATTCTAAGTTATATGTTCTTATGTATGTACATGTGTATGTTATATTATTACCTATATGAAAATTAATCTAAGTCCATGTGTTAAAAATTGTCTAGGTCCATGATGTGTGATGTATAATCAATTACATACATGTGTATAATTTTTAATTTTAAAAATAAAAAATTGTGTGTATAGTAGGTAGTTTAGCGACCTTCATACATTTCTACAGATATGGCTTCACATGATCAGTTTGATGCAGCTCCTAGTGTGGCACTTGATGTAGTTCTTATTGTGGCTCTTGTTGCAGCACCTACTGCAGAACAGGTTGATGTGGTTGCAATTGCAGCACCTGATGCAGTTCCTGATCTGGCTCCTCATATAGCTCGTTGTGTTTCTTGTAGTGGGGCTCATGCTATAGCTTGTGGTGTACCTTGATGTAGGGCTTGTTTTGTAGCTCATGTTCTGGCTCCTGGTGTGGCTCTAGAGGTGTAGGTCCTGTCATGGCTCCTGGTGTGGCTCTTGTTCCAGGCCAGGCTACACTTATAGCTCCTACTGGAGGTCCTACTGTACCACCTCCATGCATTGATATTGATGCTTTATTTGCATTTTTAGAGTATGAGGTTGCTAGATTACAGCACTCTATATCGACCTTCGATGATGGTCTTTATAGAGACATATGTACTACGATATGTAGGAGTTTACAGAATTTGCCAGCTAGGTTTAGAGCTCACCATTCATTTACTCCTTCCATATTAGCTTCCATATCTAGGGAGCTTAGGGCTGAGGTCTCAGGAGATGCATCTTTCGATGACGTCAAGAGGGTAGCCCCCAAAGATGTCATCCAAAGAGAGTTTCTTCCAGCATACAAGGGAACACAAGGTAGGGTGAGAGGCTACAATGTCACATGATGCAGAGACCCTATTATTGCTAGCATGCTCTATCCACAATTTTTAGCTACACATGGTTGTTATCCTAATAATGACCAGATACCCCTTTATTTTGCACAATAGTTGTACCCTAAGTTTCATACAGGGCTCAACGTCAACTACTTGGATACTCTTGATTATTATAGACAGGGGCATGGTCAGATCATAGATCATGACTAGTACCACAGTGCACATCATTTTCCACCTACAGATGTTAGACAGTTTGTTGGACAGAGGATGCCTCTTGTGACTCTTGCACATGCACCTATTATAGATAGAGTCATCATTACTTCCCAAAGGTGAGCAATTGACACTATTGGGCATATTGCATCTGCGGCAGCTAGTATCACATTAGATTCTATTGGTCATTATCTTCATAGTCGACATCCTCATCCACTTGGTCAACCATCTTCAGAGGCATCTAGTAGCACTTCAGGCGCCTCCTCTGATGATGCATATAGAGTTGTTGGACTACCACTGCTAGGTGATATTCTTGGTCTTTTAGGACAAAAAACACATACGGATATGGCACTGTATTTTCTGGAGGATATGTTCCATATTATCAGCTATATTTCAAATACACAGGGGATTTTGGTACACTCGATGATGGATGTTGTTAGACAACATTAGAGCCTTAGCATAGTTCCACAAACATGGGCCACCACACTAGTGACAGATGATACACCTATGTGTAGCTCACAACATTCGGCTCTAGGCTCAAGATACTCTATAGATGACTTAGACATACGATTTGGAGATGTCTAGATCATAGCTAAGGGTCTTGATGAGTTTGGTGAACAATTGTGAGGCCTGTCTGAGATTGATACTAGTTTGAGCCTGGGTTTTTCGTCATACATGGACCTGTTGTTTCAACCTAGTAGAACTGATTCTACACCATTACCCAGCCAGTTACACAGTCCACTTCACTCAGATTTACTAGTAGTTGGACATGGTGTTGAGGGAGGTTCAATAGGTGTCAGAGTTTTAGGCTCAGGTGCATCGGTAGATGATACGATGGAGTCTGCTAATCATCCTCCACCTCTAGAGACCTAGGTACATATATAATTTATTTTTAATTTTAAATATATATGAAATTTAAAAAATATGTTCATTTATTAAAAAAATTAGTTCAGATATATATCTAGAATATTTAATTTGATCTTGAACTCATAATAAATCATTCAAGCACAGGTCACTAAGCACAATGATTACACATACTGTTGGTTTAGGGCATCATGTACGTGAGAGAGATGATTCTATTGAGGCATCCAGTAGTGCTCAGGTACTTGAGTTTTAAATAGTTTGTTTAAAGTTATTTAAATGTTTTGAAAACTAGATATATATATCTATATATATGCAAGTTCATATTTAGTTTGAATGTACATGTACATGTGTATGTATATATATGCTTTAAAGATAGAATTCTAACATATATATATATATATATATGTATGTATGTATATATATATATGTATATATGTATATATATACATATATGCATATACATGTATATATACATATATGCATATACATATATTAATATATATATATATATATATACATATATGCATATACATATATTAATATATATATATATACATATATATATATATATATATGTATGTATATGCATATATGTATGTATATATGTATATATGTGTATATATATATATATATATATATATATATATATATATATATATGTATATATAGGGCTCAGTTGTTTTGCCTCGACGAGAGGATGTATAGGAGACTCGATTGGAGGGTTGTTCTATTCGTATGCATCTTGAGGGGTCCCTCTAATAGTAGATCAGATATATATATATATATATATATATATATATATATATATATATATATATATATATATATATATATATATATATATATATGATGCATTTATATATTGGAGACAGTTTACATGTACACTTATGTGTATTTCAATACCTTGATGACATACATGTACTTTCACTATTAAATTGATTATTGAGTACTTCAGTAGTTAGATACCATCACATGTATGTATATATGACTTTTTATATTTTACTACGTACATGTATTTATTTGAGATTTAAAATTTGCATTTTAGTTATATAGAGATATATTAGATCTGTAGATGTTTATTCTTGAGACGTGTATATGTGTACATATGTGTATTTTTTTGTGTTATAGCTATAGAACATGATCTTGAGATGTGTCTACATGTATATTAATTATCAATTAGAAGGAAGTTAGAAAGATACATAATTCTTAAATTATCAATTACTAACCCATTAAAGATAAATATTAGTTTTATGTGGATAAAAATATGTTAATTAGGTAAGGGAATACATTATTTTAGAAAACTTTTACAAAACATAATATTGAAAAAGCATATTAATTTAAACTAATTTAAACGTTAAGAGTACATGACTATAGATGTAATAAATTAACATTAAAACATATAGTTTTTAAATAGACTAACCTAAATGATAACTATGAACTTATAATCTTACAATTTTAAAAATACATTTAATTTTCACTTATGAAATTCAATCTAGTTTGAAAAAAAAAGTTGATAAATGAATTTAAAATATTAAATTCATCCATGGTACAATTAATTTAAATTATTAAATTATATATTTTTAAATAAACTAATGATAATTAAGAACTTATGATTTTACTTGATTAAAAACACATTTTATTCAAGATGAAATTCAATGGCTTGAAAAGAAGTTGATATTTAAGAATTGTAAGATAATAAATTATTTTTGGTATATATCTATAGATAATGATTGTGTAAGTTTGAACTAACTTAAAGCCTATTTATATCAAGTTTTTAAATTATTGAATTCATCCATGTGGTACAATTAATCTAAATTATTAATATTTTTTTAATAAACTAATGATAATTAAGAACTTATGATAATACAATTAATCTAAACACATTTAATTCAAGATGAAATTCAATAGTTTGAAAAGAAGTTGATATTTGAGAGTTGCAACATATTAAATTATTTTTGATATGTATATCTATCGATAATGAAATTGTGTAAGTTCAAACTAAGTTGTAGGCTATTTATATCAAGTTGTTAAATTATAAAATTCTTCCATACTACAATTAATATTATAGTTTTTTAATAAACTATTGATAACTAAGACTATGATCATACAATTAAAAACACATTTCATCAAAGTTGATATTCAAATTATTATAAAATAAATCTCACAGGTCTAATCAACCATGATGTACACTTATAACATGTAATATCTTTTCATGATATTCACTATCTAGTCTCCACTTGCAACGTACAAAGCCTAGTAGCAATGACCAAGTGGTTGTATTATAAAACCTTGTTGTCAAGTTGATAATCAACAAAGTGTATTCCATGTTGGACTATTTTTTCTTTCTTCAAATATCTTCCCTCTACCACAACAGAACTTCTACCACAAATTTAACTATTTTAAAATTTGATAGATATAAAGTTACCTAGATATATATATTTATTTAAATATGTATGTGCATGTGTTAGTATCAGAATGGTTTTTGACACTTGAGTGCCAACACACTTAATAAATTTCTACATTGGAGCCAAGTACACTACATATGCCAAGCCACAACATGAGCTGAGTCAGAAAATCCAACAGGTGCTAAGTGATGTTCAGGTGCCAAGAAGCCTTCAGGTGTTGAGTGAAGATTAAGTGCCGAATGACTTTAGGTGCCGAGCATGATACATGTGCCGAGTGATATTTAAGTGTCGAGTCATAGATGATGTTGAGCAATACAGAAATGCAACAGGAGCTGAGTAAGCCAGATTGTTATGAGTCTCGAGCATCAGGAATCAGTAAGTGTTGAGCAACACAGAATGCACATATGAGTTTGTAACTTCACAAATTTAGATGTAAACCATTTTCATGGCCAACATATGATGAATCTCAAAGGATTAAATGATAAGATCAAATCTTTTGTATTTCCTATGCAATCTACATGCAACCAATAAGAAAAATGATGAAGGCATGCAACCAATAGAAAAAGTGCAAGCAATGAGAGGGAAACAGAGATTCATTATGGATCGTAGATCCATACCTAACCCTAAGTCCTCAAATGTCTTTATAAGGAAGATAAAATTTCATTGTAAGAGTATGAGAGTGGACAAGGGTGTGTAAGGAAAACTATTTTCAGAGTGAAGAGTATCAGATCACAAAGGATCAAGATTAGAGAAAGTAGATCAAGTGCTTGTATTTAGCAATCGAAGGATTATAATCTATCAGGTTTATTATACCTAATACTCTCTAGCAATTGTATTAGAAAGAAAACCCTATGGTGATAGGTTAGCTTAACAGCTATTTTGTAGAATCCTTTAAATAGGTGATTAAATCCTTTAATAGGGTAACAGTTCATGTAAAGTGTTTGAAATCCTTTAACCAGTTCACTATTGATACAGTGTAAAGCCTTTAACAGGGCAGACCTTTAACAAGGCAGACCATTAGAAGTGGTTAAACATTATTACTGCAGTGATTTTGTGGGTATCTTCCCCTCTCTAGCTTTACCTTCTTATTTCTAAAGGGTTTTTGGGTTACCAAATCTCAAATGTTATGTTGTGATGCATGTGTGTTTCTCATAATTGTTTGGTATGTTTATATGCATGCAATCTACTCAGTTAAAAGGTTTTAATGCTAAAAGTATAGTACTTCTGATTCAAACCCCCCCCCCCCCCCTCTCAGAAGCATTATTCCTATTTGAATATTTCAACAATTGGTATCAGAGCAGAGTCCTCTCAAGAAGGAACCGTAATAGCTTGGAGGAAAAGATCTCAAGATGGAAGTTTTCAAACTTGGGAAGATTATTGACAATCAAGTGATTGATGTACAACTGGGTTTACACAAAGTAGAGAAAGCAAGGGAGGAACTGAGAAAATACTTGAAAAGAAGGAAGGATATAGGCATAGCTGAAAATGATATAAACTACAAGGAGATAGATATCACAAAACTATTTTCCAATGGAGACACTAAAGAGTTTGATGCAACAATAGCATAACTAATGGAGAAAAACAACAGAAGAGATAATATCTCTCAAGATGGAACATGAATCATAGGCCATAATGTTATGTGAAATCACTTAACAAAAGAAAAGAGCAGTTGAGGATACAGTCATGATGGATGATGACAAAAGAAATCTTGCCAATAGACTAGAAGACAAATGTACCGAATTAACAAGGATCTCAAACATGCAGATGGATACACTTGCCCAAATGATGAACCTTCATCATGAACTCAATATCAAAGATATTGAGATCTCTACTATGAGGATGTAGAATGAAAAATTGCAAAATGAATTGAACAGGGAAAAAGAGATAGCAGAGAATCTCAACAAGTCAAGTGAAGCCATCAAGTACTTTGAACAGTTGATGAAATTTCCACAATCAACCCATGATACATCAAGACTTGGATACAATAGCATTGAAGTTGGAGAATCATCAAAAAGTGTTGAGAAAATAAGTGACAAAGGTAAGGATTCTAAACCCATTTGTCATTACTGTAATAAAAAGGGGCATACTGCTAATGTTTCTAGGAATAGAAGAATCAGTCAGCCTAACACATCCAAAAGTAAGAGTTACTGTCACAATTGCAACATGCAAGGACATATGACACAAGATTGCAGATCCAAAGTCACAAGGACACAAAGATTTGATGGACATTGTCATAATTGTAAGAAGTATGGACATAGAGCCTTTGAATGCATATCAAAGCCTATGTGGACATCAAATCAACCAGCAAAAACAAAAGAAAATGAAAATCATTACAATTAGGACTACAATACAAGGTATAGTTGTCATGATTGTTAGGAATATGGACATATACCCCAGAACTATATAAGAACACATTTCAAGGTGAACTATAAAAGATGGTTGAACCAATCTACTTGCTTCAGTTGCTTGAAAACCAGACATGTTAGCAGGAATTGTCCAACAAAGGCAAAAGCACCAAAAATTGAATCCAACAAAAAAAAATAAAAGATTGATGTTGATAAAATAAGAGGTCAAATGAATAGGACTTGGAAGAAGAAAGAAGAGTGGAGCACATAAAGTGAAGGGATCACTTCACCCAATGGGTCAAGTGATCACACTTCATCCAACTAAGCATAAGAGAAGTGTATGGGACTAATATACTAAGTTATATCATACATTAGTCACAAGACAAAGAAGTACTAAAAAGGAGAAATAAGCATAAGCAAAGATGCCAAGTCATAATGTGAAGATTCTCACAAAACTGCCAAGTTGACCTCTCAAGCCGAGTAAAACTCAAGTGGATGCCGAGTTCCTAACAGTGACCGAGTTGATTACTGATGCTGAGTTGAGTAACTCCTATGGAAGCTGAGTAAAGTGGAAATGTAGTGCAAGCTGAGTAATGTTAAAATCCTTCAAAAGCCAAGTTTGCAGTTGAGCATTTAATGCAATGGAAATAGGGTATATTATCACGATTCCAATCATTTTTCCTCATCGTGATCAAGAAGTAGAGAAGATAAAGAGAGCAGAGTGACTTCATAGCAGAGAATCTAGCATTCCAAGTAGATTGCAAGCTCTTACAATGTGTTTTCATCGATCTTGAGGTATTTTCATTTGTGTCGAGCTATGCAGTTTCATATTTATGTGTAAAGGAAACCCTAGTTTGTATAAATGGCTTCAAGTTCTAAGAAAACCCAAGACAAAGAGTCGTTTGAAGTCCAGCTAGTATCTAATGAGGTTAGGCAGTCTAATTTTTTCCCTATTCCTAAAGTTGCATACAAGAACGATCCAGTCGAAGCCCTTTCTTGCATACCCCCAAACGTTGTTATGGTTTAAGACATAAGGAGATGCTATAACTGCAAGACAGGAGCCCTAGGAGACATGGAAATAAGAGAAGCCTTTGAAAAGTTGTGTGTTGATGGAGTCTTGAAAGATGAATTCAAAATAGTTGAAAGGAAGGGTTTGACACAAGTTTTGAGTTTTCCCATCGTATTTAAAATAGAGTGGATCAGACTTGTATTGAGCAGAATTTTCATGATGGTAGTTTATGGTTAGAAGATGTCCCTGTTAAGATCACAAAAAGAATCATTCATAGGGTAACTGGATATCCTACCCTAGATTAGACTAAGACTTTGAGAAGTCAATCCAAGGAGGTTACTTAAAAGAACACAAGTGCTCAATGGAACAAAAGAGGAATGACAATTCACACCATTCAGTATCCTCTAGTTGAGTTTGTTGTTAGAGTTATTGCCCACAAATTCTATCAATCCAGTAGACTTAACAGTGTGTCATGTATTGCAATGGATGTAGGTTACAAATTGGTAAAAAGGATCATACTTATGATCTTGTAGAACTGCAACTACAACAGATAAATGAAAACCCAGCTGCTATAAGAAGGTTAAAGGGTGCCCAATGCAAATTTGGAGCAATTTTAGTTTGTATATTCTTTTATGTTCAAAATGAATTTCCTTCTTTTGGGAAAGTTAAATGGAGGAATGATAGAACTATCATATCCCAAATTGATGAAGATATAGAACAGATGGGAGATAATTTTGATACCCTGATGACTGGCTATTTTGAGGATTTCAAGAAATCCATGAAGCGAAGGGTATGAATAACATTTTCCTTAGTATAAAAATATATTAATGATATATGCTTCTTAGTTGATATTGACTTCACCTATATCCAAGCAGCAATTCCAAGGGTGAGATGGCTAAGGCCATTTGGTTATGAGATCAACATTGATGAAGCTTCTCTGCAATAACTTCATTGTTGGCAGAAGAGATAGACAAGAGTGCACCACACTTTGGAACTTATGATGTGGTAAGGTCAAAGGTGAATATGGAATTAAAGACTGCCTCTGTAATGAAAAAGAAAGATAAATTGGTGAAGAAAATTAAGAAGAAATTTGGTGAAGGAATTGAGGCTGAAGCAGAAGATGATGATGATGATGATGATGATAATGAGGATGAACAAGAGCAAGGACAAATGGAATTAACTCAAGGCCTAGGTGAAGATAAGAAGGAAGGTGCTAAGGAAGAAGAAGCTAAGGAAGCACAAACTAAAGCCGAGCCAAAGAAAAGAAAGGAAATAGAACAGCCTACAGCTCAGCCTAAACCAAAGAGAACTGCAATGCCATCACCTCAAAAGCCAACAACCAGAGCTGCAACAAGGGCCTCCACACAAAAAGCTAAAGAGGAAACTACAAAGAAGAAACCAATCAAGAGAAGACAGGAAGAGCCAAGGAAAAGAAGAAAATATGTGGCTCAACCTGACACTGATGAGGAAGATCAATCTCAAAAGGTAAGCCATTTTTTAGTTGATGCATTATGTAAAAATATTGGAAATGGTGACTTAAGCAACATAAATAAAGTTGATTTTAATAATTTCACTAAAGAAGAACATAATAGAATAGAAGAATCAGTTTATGGAATGATGGCACAATTCAAGTACACTCCTCTTGAACTAGATGGACAACTGCTAGATGAACTCTCTAAAATTGTAGAAGACAGATGGCATTTTTGTTTAAGAATGGAGAAGGAGATGAGAGAATCAACCCTAGCAAGATTACTACCTAATTTGACTAAGGAGCAAATAGAGAAAGCGGTCAAAAGGCACAATACTAGGTTTACACCTAAGTATAGGGCATTCTTCGTTCTCCAAAACAAAATGGAAGAAATTGTACAAAGAACAAAAAAATCGTGGAAGAATTTGTACAAGAAGATTAAAGACTTTCTTGAAAAAGAATACAAGGAAGAAGCTACTGCTCCACTAGAAGAAAAAAGAAAAAGGAGAGAAGAGAAGACAAAAGTAGAGCAAGGTGAAGAAAAAATGAAGAAAGAAGAAAAGAAACAAGAAGAAGAGAAGAAGGAAGGAGAGGAGAAAGAAATAGAGGAGGAGACACAAAAGCAAGATGAAACGACAACAACTGAGCAAGAGCAGCAACAAGACCAGAGTGTGCAAGACACACAATTGCCACCTTCTAGCCCTCCTCATGTACCCATCACACCTATACGGGATGTTCCTGACACTTCTTCTCAGAACATCAATCCATTAACTGCAGAGGATCTCAAAAGAATCATTGACCAATCCACACCACAAGCAAGATTATGTATAGATCTATTATTGGTCAATGTGGATGAATTGAAAAAACTAGTAGAAAACACTGTTAGTGATAAGGTGAATCCACAAGAACCACCTTCCAACATCTCTATAGCTACTAGTGGTCAACTTGAAATGCCAACAGTTGTTTCATCAAGCATAGTTGACACCACAGTATAGAAGCCAAGTGCAGCAGGAGAAAAAGCAACAGAACAAACATGATAGACTATTACATTTGATCCTACAGGACAAACACAAGATGTACTTCCTAAAATTACAATAATTGATCAAGGTAGACAGCAGGAGGAGAAAATAGAGGAAACCCCTAAAGAGCAAGAGGCGATACAAACATTGATAATTTTTCCTACCTCGGGAACTCCTTCACAACAACCACTGCAAATATCAGCACTAGGATCAAGTTCTACCAAAGTTGCAAGGGTACTTCACTATGGAGACCCTGAATTAGATGAGGAGATAGTCATACCAAGTTATGACTCAAAAACAATAAACATTGATCAAATCAATGAGGTACAAGAATCATTGCATAGAAGAAAGAGGCAAGAAATACTCAGGAAGGAATATAAACAAAAACAAACAATGCATGAGATTAAAGACATACTTATGGATGTCTTTAGTATTCAGTCACCAGATGAGTCAAAGAATAATCTATTAGGTTTATTATATACCTAATACTCTCTAGCAATTGTATTAGAAAGAAAACCCTATGGTGATAGGTTAGCTTAACAGCTATTTTTTAGAATCCTTTAAATAAGTGATTAAATCCTTTAACAGGGTAACACTTCATGTAAAGTGTTTGAAATCCTTTAACCAGGTCACTATTGATATAGTGTAAAGCCTTTAGTAGGGCAAGCCTTTAACAAGGAAAACCATCAAAAGTGGTTTAACATTATTATGAGTTACAATAATTTTGAGGTATATATTGTAAGTTACAAATTTTTTTTTCAAGTTTTCTTTAAACTATGTATATACCAAACAGATTAGTGAATGTACTCAGAAGGCCAGTTAAGTGTTTTTGTCACTCATGTCAAAGGGGGAGATTGTTAGTCTTAGAATGGTTTTTGACACTTGAGTGACAACATGCTTAATCACTTTCTACATTGGAGCTGAGTACACTACATATGTCAATCCACAACATGAAACGAGTCAAGAAATCCAACAAGTGTTGAGTGATCTTCAGGTGTCGAGCAGCCTTCAGGTACCAAGTGAAGATTAAGTGTCAAGTATGATACAAGTGCCGAGTGGTATTTAAGTGCCGAGTCATAGACGATGCCGAGCAATACAGAAATACAACAGGTGCTGAGTGATCTTCAGGTGTTGAGTGAAGATTAAGTGTCGAATGACTTTAGGTGCCAAGCATGATACAAGTGCCAAGTGATATTTAAGTGCCGAGTCATAGATGATTCTGAGCAATACAAATAAATCTCAAAGGTCTAATAAACCATGATGTACACTTATAACATGTAATATCTTTTCATGATCTTCACTATCTAGTCTCCACTTGCAGTGTACAAAGCCTAGCAGCAACGACCAGGTGGTTGTATTGTAAAACCTTGTTGTCAGGTTGATAATCAACAAAGTGTATTCCATCTTGGACTATTTTTTCTTGCTTCAAATATGTTCCCTCTATCAAAATAGAACTTGTACCACAAATTTAAGTATTTTAAACTTTGATAGATATAAAGTTACCTAGATATATATATTTATTTAAATATGTATGTGCATGTGCATGTATATGTATAATTTACCTATGGGGAATAGCATTCCATCACTTTCTTTAGGGCCATATAACTTTGTCCTCTTTGCATTACATCGCAATAAATAATAATTGACACCTTCGTGATTTCCAGGCTCAACAATCACTGCAAAGACATCTCCTACATAACAAGTATACATGAATGTATGTGTACAATATATATAAGACTATTGAAATTGATAATTAAATAACAAGTTGAGATTAATTTTTATGAAACTCACCCTCTTTTACCAATCTAGAGATATGGTCTAAAAGAAAATTTCAAGGGAAAGTTAATGAGAAAATATCTAGTGAAATAAAACTTTCACAAGTTGAATTGGCAAAGGTAATAGACAAAGTGAAAAAGGTACTTGAGAATATATTCTCATTGTACAAAAAGTTGTGTGACTTTTCTTACTTCACACAAGAGACCAGCCAGAGGCTAATGAGCTTGGAAAGGAATCTGAATATTTCAAGCATGCAGCTACCAAAAATTCCAGCTCAAAGTGAGAAGCATTTTGCTCTGATGCTTCACACTCAGAAAGAAATAGCTGTATTAATAGAAGAAGAGGCTACAATCAAGGCAAAATTGTTATAGCTCCAATCCTCCATTAACCCACATTTAGAAGTACTCCATAAAGAACAAGTCTATGCAGAAACTATTCCCAAGAAAGATCATAATATTTCTACTTCAGATGGACTTATTCGCCTTGCTGTAAAGACTGCTATCTAGCATAAGTCATTAGAAATTGCTTTGAACAATTGGGATGCAGCTCTTCAGATGATTATGGAGGTAAACAACACATTTTTTGCAAAATATGGTCTTAACCCTTAGTGCCCTTTGACATAAGTGTCAAAAAGGGGGAGATATTATAAGATGAAAGAGGGAGAGCATGATAGATAGCACAAAATTTTGGTTACCAAGATAGCACAAATAATGGCACAATCAACTTAGGGGGAGTTACAATAATTTTGAGGTATATATTGTAAGTTACAAAATTTTGATCAAGTTTTCTTTAAACTCTATATATACCAAACAGATTAGTGAATGTACTCATAAGGCCAGTTTACTATTTTTGTCACTCATGTCAAAGGGCGAGATTGTTAGTCTGAGAATGGTTTTTGACACTTGAGTGCCAACACACTTAATCACTTTCTACATTAGAGCCGAGTACACTACATATGCCGAGCCACAACATGAGCCGAGTCAGGAAATCCAATAGGTCCAGAGTGATCTTTAGGTGCCGAGCAGCCTTCAGGTGCCAAGTGAAGATTAAGTGCTGAATGACTTTAGGGGCCGAGCATGATACAAGTGTTGAGTGATATTTAAGTGTGGATTCATAGATAATGCTAAGCAATACAGAAATGCAATAGGAGCCGAGTAAGCCAGAATGTTATAAGTGTCGAGCATCGAGAATTAGTAAGTGCCGAGCAACATAGAATGCACATATGAGTTTGTAACTTTACAAATTAAGATGTAAACCATTTTCATGGCCGACATATGATGAATCTCGAAGGATTAAATGATAAGATCGAATCTTTTGTATTTCCTATGCAATCTACATGCAGCCAATAAGAAAAATGATGAAGGCATGCAACCAATAGAAAAAGTGCAAGAAATGAGCGAGAAATAGAGATTCAATATGGATTGTAGATCCATACCTAACCCTAATTCCTCGAATGTCTTTATAAGGAAGACAAAATTTCATTGTAAGAGTATGAGAGTGGACAAGGGTGTGTAAGGAAAACTATTTTCAAAGTGAAGAGTATCAGATCACAAAGGATCAAGATTAGAGAAAGTAGATCAAGTGCCTGTATTCAGCAATCAAAGGATTGTAATCTATCAGGTTTATTATACCTAATACTCTCTAGAAATTGTATTAGAAAGAAAACCCTATGGTGATAGGTTAGCTTAACAGCTATTTTGTAGAATCCTTTAAATAGGTGATTAAATCCTTTAATAGGGTAACACTTCATGTAAAGTGTTTGAAATCCTTTAACGAGGTCACTATTTATACAGTGTAAGGCCTTTAACAGGGCAGGCCTTTAACAAGGCAGACCATTAGAAGTGGTTAAATATTATTACTGTAGTGATTTTGTGGGTATCATCCCCACCCTAGTTTACCTTCTTATTTTTGGAGGGTTTCTGGGTTACCTAATCTCAAGTGTTATGTTGCGATGCATGTGTGTTTCTCATAATTGTTTGGTATGTTTATATGCATGCAATCTACTTTTAGTTAAATAGTTTTAATGCAAAAAGTACAGTACTTCTAATTCACCCCCCCCCCCCCCTCTCAGAAGCATTATTCCTATTTGAATTAAAATAAATCTCGAAGGTCTAATAAACCATTATGTACACTTATAACATGTAATATCTTTTCATGATCTTCACTTTCTAGTCTCCACTTGCAGTGTACAAAGCCTAGTAGCAACGACCAGGTGGCTGTATTGTAAAACCTTATTATGAAGTTGATAATGAACAAAGTGTATTCCATGTTGGACTATTTTTTCTTGCTTCAAATATGTTCCCTCTATCACAATAGAACTTGTACCACAAATTTAAGTATTTTAAAATTTGATAGATATAAAGTTACCTAAATATATATATTTATTTAAATATGTATGTCCATGTACATGTATATGTATAATTTACCTATGGAGAACATCATTCCATCACTTTCTTTAGGGTCATATAACTTTTTCCTCTCTGCATTACATCGCAATAAATAATAACTAACACCTTCGTGATTTCCAGGCTCAAAAATCACTGCAAAGACATCTCCTGAATAACAAGTATACATGAATGTATGTGTACAATATATATAAGACTATTGAAATTAATAATTAAATAACAAGTTGAGATTAATTTTCATGATACTCACCCTCTTTTACCAATCCAGAGATATGATTATAATCATAAGAAATCAATGAAATATCATCAAAATTTTCATCATCTTTATCGAATGTATCGGTAACATCAAGTGGTACCAAAATCCATGCACCTGTATATACATGTGTCTGATTGATGAATTCGTCATAGTCTTCATCAATGCAAATGTCACAAAAATATGAGTATTCTCTTGTCTTCAATGTTCAATTGCAATTATCTATACTCATGACTGAATGTAAGGAACATGTCTTTTCTATCCTCTTGCAACCATGCATGGTTTTTCTATTAACACCTAAAAGTTCATTAAATTGAAAATATAGACAAATTAAATTTAAACTTCAATGAATTCAAAAATAAAACTTAACAATAAAATTTTATAACTTAATTGCATAAAAGTTAAATAGATGTACACATCCATACTTGTTATCTCCTAGAAGACTCTATATGGTACCTATCAACTCATCATTGATCACGTCCTGGCCTCATCTAATGCAAAATGAGTCTTACACCATTCAACAACATAATGTGCATCATTTACATGAACTCCTTGATAATTCATTTGATACTTTCACAAAGCACATTTGATGCAAACACCAACACCATCATGTTCACCTTTCCCATGGCCACTCTCGAAGAAATTCCATATCTATTTTATATTCTCATTGTGATGATATCTACACAATGCATAAAATGGTCTACATGATTTAAACTGTGTGGCACATCCATCAGATCAAACATAATGTTTATCAGCATTTATGTTTCTTTCTTTCAAATAAGAAAAGAACATATTGAAGGAATGTTCTACATAGTGAATGTCATGTTCTTTATCATCACTTATATAAAAATGATATTCCTTTATAATTGCTCATACTTAAACTATACTCTGAACACCATCCAAATCTAACTGTGCATGTCTATAAAAAACATGTACCATAATAGTGACCTGCTTATTAAAGTAATAATCTTAGTGAATTACTTTTTGATGAAAAAATGAATAGTTCTCTGCAAAATCAACAATTGATACAATTATTTCAAGTGGGAAATTATTTTTGAGAGTTTGAAACTATTGTACTTGCCACTTTGCAAAACATGCGTGATGAATATAAGGTTGAATCAATTTCTTAAATCTGTCCATAAATGTTAGAACGGGCAACTCCTCTTCAAAATATTCCAACCTTTTTGTTTCTTTCCCCAACTTTGATTCATTCTTGACATACTTGTAACTTTGGCAATTCAATATTTTTGTTACATCAATATTTTTAGTTTTCAAAGGAAGTAGAGTCAATTCACCACATGTTTCACATAATCATTTGATGTAATTTATTTGACCAGCTGGATCATCTATGTTGTCACACAAAATGGATGATATAAACTCACTTCTCCTAGTAGGAGGAGCAATATGAAAATCATATGTGTCTTCTACAAACTTTCAAAATCCCTAATAGTGGAGATCAAACTCAATATGATGATGGCATCAACACGTTTCAAACACTTTGTTTGACCTCATGAAGTATGGCTTCAATTTTTCAAACAATGTTTTCCCAAATTTTACATTAGGATTTTCACTAAAAAATGACACATATAACTCATGTTGTGTTGTATCCAACCAATGTTTTGTATGATGTTCATATTGACCAGGTGCAATCCTATGCCTAATAACATCTCTACTATTTGATGAAGGACGAGTGTTATCAATCCAAAATGATATGACTAATTTTTTTAATAACTCTTCAATCCTATTAGAATGAGGTGCTCTACACATGATTTCCTAGTTTCCCTCCATAGTACTATCATCCACAATTAATCTCCTCTTAACATATTGTCTCATTATTTTCCTACTAAAACCCATTTCAGATGAAATTGAAGATATTTGTCTATTTTGGGTCCTTTTCTTACTTACAACAAACATCAACATCACTTTTCTTGCCATAGACTTATCTTTAGTTCTAGAGTGTTTTCTTATGTTTCTCAAACTTTGTTTAAGATTTTCAATCAAATTAGTTTGCATGCTAGAAAATCTTCTCTTCTTTGATGTTGTATCTACACCTAACAATTTCATTGCCTCTTGCAACTTTTTTTGTGTAAGCAATAGTGAAAGCAACTAAGCTTGTTCAAGTGTTTCAGTGTTATCAAATTGACTCATAATTTCTCTTATATTCTTATTCATTGACCTTTTCTTAGAAAAACTTAATGGTTGAACACTAGCTACAAGTTTTCTCAATTTATCCATATCCATTTTAAGTAAATGATCTAAATTCTTATGAGAAATACCATTCTTTACAGATTGGGCAATATTTAAGAGTTCATCCATACCAGTTCTTGCACCAGATCCTAAACCTTCTCTAACTTCTATTAATTGAATTTCTACAAGAACCGATCTTGAGCCTTCTCCAACATCCATTGTTTGAGATTTCTAAGGGAAAGATTCTGACCCTTCTCCGACTTCTGTTATTTGAACCTCTGTAGGGAGTGATCTTGAACCTTCTTCAACATTCATTGTTTGAGATTTTGTAGGGAGTGTTCCTGACCTCTCTCCCATATGCACTGCTTCTACTTCTGTTGACCCTTCTTCAACATTTCCTTCACCTTGTTTAATTTGATGATAATGTGCCACAGTCTTCTGAATATTTTTTTTTTCTGCTTCATCAAATCTCTTTATTGCATATTTTTTTTTCCTTCCTTTCTTGTTTCCCATTATAAAATCAAAAAAAAAATTATCCCTTGGCTCAAGATAAATTTTGTGTAATAACTAGATAAAAAAATTGTTATATGGATTTTTCTATTGCTGTCAATATTTTTAAATGGTATGTCAGAAGCTAACATCAATTTTTTCTTTTTTTGCATGTTTGGGCGAACATAAAAAAGCACATGTTCACCTGAACATGTCTTGTTAACTTTTCGGCCATTGGGAAAGTTATTAGCACATGTTCATGAGAGTATGCATTCATACAAACATGCCTAATATGTTCGTGTGAATGCCATGTTCGCTCAAATCCTACAAACTAGGAATTTTGTAACCCTTTTTTCATATATATATATATTTTTTCTATTTTGACACCCATAATTGCAAGAGAATAATCTCCTACTGTAAAATAAAAAATATCAAAATGTGCTGCTCAGAGAAAGCTTGCCAACGACTATAATTGTAATACATATTTTAGTCATTAAGACTTTCAAATATGAGTTTAACTCATTATGGGTTCATTACCGATTGAACATTAACTGACTTCGACACCTCGGGGAATTTCGTAAATTAGGTCAAATTTTTTTTTTAAAAATATGTAGGAACTAGCTTGTTGAGATAACATTCTATTAAGAAAAAAAGGTTTATGATAAATTGACTTCAAATTATCTGTGTCAAATGGAACGTATGTCTGAATTACGATCTATGTCACTTCAAAACTTCATAAACTATACAATATTCAACCAAAATGAATCAAACCAAATGCATCCTCTAGATATTGATGTTAGAAATTTAGTGCCAAAATAATTACTTAATTATCATTTTTAGAAAAAAACTTATGTGTGTCAAACGGACTGTCACTCTTTAAAAATATTGAATTTTATTATGTACCACTTTTCGGAGGAGATGAAAAAATTGACATAAATAATTTTTTTTTTAGATTAAAAAATATGGTTACAAGGTAGGAATAGAGTATTGAAAATCACTAGTGTATGTCATCTTAAAATTATTTATAGTTTTGGAGATATAGTCACTTGAACATGATGTTTGTTGCAAAAATATTGATTTCAGTGTCAAAATTGGTCAAAAAGTGGAACCCATTATTGTGAAATCACATTTGATACTCCTCTAGGCTTCATTCCAAGAATAATTTCAAAAGGTGTCTTCTCTATACTTCTATTCTTACAATTATTATATGCAAACTCAGCTTGTGCTAGTACCATCTCCCAATTATGTGTTTCATTTCCAACTAAGCATCTTAGCGAATTACCCAAGCTTCTATTCATAACCTCTATCTATCCATAAGACTATGGATGAAATGTAGAACTAAACTTCAACTCAGTACCCATCTTCTTCCTCAAAGTCTTCCAAAAATATCCAACAAACTTACTATCTCTATCAAAAATAATACTTCTTGGTAATCTATGCAATCTCACAATCTCTTTCAAGAAAAGTTCAGCAACATGCTTAGCATATGATGTCTTCTTACATGGTATGAAATGAGCCATGTTAGGAAATATGTCCACTACAAAAATATGGAATCATTCCCCTTCACTATCTTAGGTAATCCAAGAACAAAATCCATACTGATGTTACTCTGACATTTTTCAAAAACAATAATAGGTGTATACAAACCAATATTTTGACTCACTCCTTTTGCAACTTGACAAACTCCACAACTCTTCAAAAATTTCTAAACATCCTTATACATTTGTGGCCAATAATACTTCTCTTTTAGCAAACTCAATGTCTTATTAATTCCAAAATGTCTAGCCAATCTACCGCATGCTTTTCCTTAATCAGAGTCAACCTCATAGAACTTCTAGGAATACAACTAAATACCTTTAAATAACATACCTTCTTGAATGAAATACTCATCATACTTACTTATGTGATCTGTCAAATTTGGTTCTCTACAGTCTCTCCAATCCTCAAAAAAATTAGGATCAACATCATACAATTCTTTCATTTCAGTCAGCAAAGAGCATCTTCTACTCAATGCATCAACAATTATGTTAGTAACTCTACTCTTATTCTTAGTAACAAATTTGAAACTCTACAAGTATTCAACCCACTTCATATGTCTCTAATTCAATTTATGTTGACTTCCCAAGTATTGTAAAGCTTTATGATTAGTATACAATGCAAACTCCTTAGGGATCAAATAATCTCTCCACTTCCTCAATGCTTGAATAATAGCATAAAATTCTTGATCATACACATAATACTTCCTTTTAGCATCATTTAACTTTTCACTAAAGAAAGCAACATGTTTAACTTCTTAACTTAATACAGGTACTATTGCATTACCACTTGCATCACATTCAACTTGAAATACTTTGTTGAAATCAGGTAAAACCAATACAAGTAATTAAGCAACCTTTTGTTTTAAAGTCTCAAAAGTCTTATCAACTCCATGTGTCCACTTAAATTCCTTTTTATCTTCCCTCATTGTCTGAGTCATAGAATTACAAATAGAACTAAAATTCCTTATGAACTTTGTGTAAAAACTAGCCAAACCATGAAATGATCTTACCTCACCAACATTCTTAGGTGTAGGCCATTCCAAAATTTCTTTAACCTTATGGATTCATCTTCAATCCATCAGCTAAAATCACAAATCCCAAATACATAATCTCCTATTGCATAAAAGAACACTTTTTTATATTAATCAATAACTTTTCCTCTTTTAGCCTCTACAATACTTGTGTAATATGCTCAAGATGGTCTTCCTTAGTCTTACTAAATATCATAATATCATCCAAATAAATAATCACAAACTTACCCAAAAATCTTTTCAAAACTTCATTCATCAACTTCAAGAAAGTACTAGGCACGTTAGTCAAACCAAAAGGCATAACTAACCATTCATACAAACCATTTTTTGTCTTCAAAGTAGTCTTCCATTCATCACCTTCTCTAATTTTGATTTGATGATGGCCACTCTTCAAATAAATCTTGGTAAAATACTTTGCTCCACTCAAGCAATCCATTATGTCATCCATCCTTGGCATAGGAAACCTATATTTCACTATGATCTTGTTAATAGCTCTGGAATCAGTATAGATTATCCATTCTCCATTCTTGTTAGGTACTAATACAATATGTACCACGCATGGACTCAAAATTTCTTTGATTAATCACTTTTGCAAAAATTCATGCACTTGCCTATTAAGTTCTTCATTCTTTGTAGGTGTCAATCTATATAGTGCTTTGTGTGGCAAACTAGCTCCAGGAATCAGGTCCATACAATGACTTATATTTCTTACTGGTGGTAAACCATCATGAATATCTTTAGCAACAATATCTTTTTATTCATTCAACAATTCTATAATTTCTTCTAGTACTTTGTCATTATTAGCTTTTGATATCACTTGATCATTGTTGCCAACACTTGGTTCTCTAGGAATTATGGAAAAAAAGACTTGATTCTTCTTCACTTCTTTTTTAAATTGCTTTCCATTAACAATACAAACTTTTATTGTAGTACAACTGACCTCATCTAGACTTTCAATCAAAGGTAGCAATATTTTTTTCTTCCCATTTACCCAAAGATTATATTAATTCAATATTCCATCATGCACAACATATATATCATATTGTCAAGGTCTACCCAACAAAATCTGACAATAATCCATTAGCATAATATCACATAAGACTTCATCAAAGTAATGTCCAAATTTGAACTTCACAAGGCATTGCTCACTTACCAATATCTTATGCTCATCTTTGATCCATGAAACATGATAAGGTTTGGGATGTTTCAGCCTCAACAATAGAAACTTTGTAACTAGCTCTTTTGATGCCAAATTTGTAGAACTTCCACTATCAATGATCACCTTGCAACATTTTTCATCCATCTTTCATCTAGTCTTAAAAAGACTTCTTCTAAGGACAAGTTCCTCATCACTTCCTTTATTACATAGGGTTCTTCTCACCATTATATTTTATCTAGCCTTTGGTCCACTTGATGAACTCTCAATGTCTTCTTTAATCAAAACATTTCTATTATTTTGCTCACTTTTAGAAGATCTAAGTTCAAAAGATCCATGCCCTCCTTTACCACATCTAAAACAATTACCATGAAAACCTCCTCTAGGGTAAGAATTAACTCTTCCTTGGTAAGATAAAGTACCTCCATCGTAAGAATTACTACTTTTCCATTTGGTCTTGCCTTTTTCATCATTCTTCCATTCAGATTTGCCTTTATCCTAAACAAAACTTTTAGATTTTCTACCTTCACCATAAGATCTACCTCTACCATCAAGAATCTACCACCTCTACCTCTTTCTCTTTGTTCATGCTTCTTTGTTAAGATCTCCCCAACTTTCAAGGCATATTGGTATGCTTCTTCCACACTTTCCAACTTTACAAAACTTATTTCATCTTGTATTCTAGATCTTAATCCATTTATGTACCTTGCTATTTTCTCAACATCATCATCCACATGTCTAGATCTGATGTCCAATTTATAGAATTCCACAGTCAGGTCCTTTTGCTTCAAATTTTGAATCTTTCTCAACAAGCTAACTTCGTAATCAGCAAGAAGGAATTTTTTCTTTACCTTGTTCACCATCTTTGGCCAAGTTCTATTCTTATCCTTTCCTCTCCTTTGTCTATCAATTGGAAAATTATCCCACCATAGCAAAGCATGAACTTTCAACCTAGTGACTGCAATCTTCACGTTTCTATTATCAGGAGTGTTTTCATACTCAAATAACTTCTCCATATCATAGATCCAATCTAGCACAACATTGGTATCCAAATTTCCATCATAAGGAACAACTTCTACAACATGCTTTGAATGTGCCCTAGACAATACTCTCGATAATACTTCCTTATCTTGATCTAATTTAGGTTCTGGATTATGGTTTGGTGTTGCTGCTTCATCATCACTTAGATCATCAAGATGTGCTCCTCTCCTCTTGGCTGTCACCATAGCATCTAATATAGTTATAATTTGTCTCAATTTATCCAATATAACATTATCAAAATTATTTCCTCTACCATGAACCATGTTTACAAATTAGGTTCCTACAAGATTGTAGCTTTCTACAAGTTAAAGGTCAAATTCGTAGATTTGCCACCCTACTACCAGATCCAAATCAGGGTTCTACATGATCCAATCTCCACAAGGATGAACCTCTAGCTTTGATACCAACTGATGCAAGGAAGAGGTGAATAACTAGGGCCAAAAGGCTCACCCACCTATCCAAACCACCCTGCAAGAGTTAGCACAACAAAAGAAAACATAAAGAACAACAATCAAAGGAGGAAGAAGAGTAAAACATTTTCATTAATTCTTCAAATATTCATCATACATGCCCAACTCTAAGGCCTTATGGGTTATTGCCAAATATGAATACATTCACATTCAAAGATCTAACATCAATTTTGCACTTTCTAGTTTTGCTCGCAATCCTCTTAAAATTTCTTTACTCTAAGCCTACACACTCTATATATACTTGTCAAAATGACTTACAAATCATTCTAGAACATTGTGTAAGAGGAAGGCCAACCCAACAATGGTCAGGACACATCCCAAGAAAAGATCTTAACATAAATATCATAATTGAAATAAATCCCACAAGTTGGCTCACATAAATCATGTCCAAATGCTGACACTCGGCATAAATAGGAAAACTCGGCACATGAAGGCATACACTGGTAACTCAGCATATGAAGTGTCACTTAGCATACACTAGGTAACTCGATACATGAAGAGTCACTTGGCATACACTAGGTAACTCAGCACCAACTAAGTGCTATAGTAACTTGGCACCAACTAAGTGCTGTAGTAACGATACACCAACTAAGTGCTATAGTAACTCAGCACCAACTGAATGCTATAGTACTTCAACACCAACTAGAAAAATGAATAAAAATGGGCAATGTTGGATCCTAATTTAAAAGTGATTATTATTACTAGTAGAAAAAAAGATCTATTACTCCCAGAGGTAACCAATACTCATGATTAGTATAATACACTATATCTCCAGGCCAACAACATGAAGCACAATTCTTCCTACACTTCTAGCTCTATAAAACCAATGGGAGTACCTTAGGAATTTAATTAATTTCTTGAATCTTATCCTTAACCCCTAGGAATAGTAGATGTAGTCCATTTTTCTCTTATATATGGAAAACAAACATGAACTACAATAGCTAACAATACTTCATGAATTTCCACACAGAGATAATGACCACCCTTAGACACTTGATAAAATACTTAATTGATTTAGATTTGAATATAAATTGGATGTTTGTACAGTAGGATTTACTTCAATCTATCTCTGATTCATATGACCAGTGCCTTATCCATTGTTACACAGAGTCCACTATTAGTAGGGGATCTAATTCAGATAACTTGCAAATGAATTTATCAACTATAATCACCAACTCCCATTCTTATGAAATATCCTTTCTATAAACTCATATACCCTACTAACTTATTGAAGGATTTCCTTAATTCCTTGAATCAAAAGAAGTAATAAATTTAGTATAGAACCCTTCTAGATTGCATTTAATCAACTAGACCTTATTTAACTAATTGCAACTTAAACAAGCTCATAAAATTGAGACAAAAATTAATAAGACAGACATATTGTAAGTACCCTTTTGTATTATCCATTGAATAGACTGATACAACCACCAATAGGAACTCAATGGAATTCTAAATAAATTGTTGATATTGTCACTAATATATATAGATACAAGAGGATAGAAAACTTAAAAGTAGACTCCAAAAAAAATTACACACAAGTGGACCAACTCTATTTTTCTTGAACAAAGCAAAAATTATAAAAAAATTTAGACCCTTCTCTAGCCTTGGGATCTCACTTATATAGGGTGAGAAGCAACAAGCTTTAGGCTCATAGAAAAAGAAAATTGTCTACTTAATGAAAGACAAAATTTTGTGTAATAAAAAACTAATACATCATAGTATTCCTTTGGTAGATCCCATTTCTATTGCAGCTAATAAACTAGCCAATGATGAGTATCATTCATGTACTTGCAAACCAATTTCAACTCGAGGGTTTTCACTATTTTCATCATGAACTAATAAAACTATCTTTATTCTTTTTTTTTCCTCTATCATTTCATCATCTTGGGCCTCTGAACCTACAACTAAAATTGGTTGCTTGCTTTTATCTTCTTCTTTCCTTTGATCCTGTGCAAGTGTATCAATGAATCATATTTCATCTTCATGCACCTCATCATCATCAATTTTAGTTTCTTCTAACTATTCATCAAAAGAAATATATGCCATCCACTTGTCAAGAAGTGTGTCATCTAGCCAATTGAAATGCATAATATCATGTTGCTTCTTAATAACATATTCAACCTCCTTATCAATATTAACAAAATTTTGTTTTAAAGAATCAAAGAACAACTAAACCTTCACCAATTCCTCAATTGTGGTGGCCCACCATGTATTTCCTTTTGCATTAATGACTTTATTCATTCTTAAACAAAATATGTCATCTAATTTCTTGGTCCATTCATTTTTATTTTTAAGTTTTTTTTTCTTGTCTGGAGCATGTGGGAATAAATCAAATTTCTCCCTTTTGTACTTACTCAAGTAAGAAACAACCTTCCTCTATAATCCAACTCTTCTATCATCAAATTCTGATAGATCATTAGGAACATCAAAAGTTTTTTCAATATGGTCATCTGAAGACCTTATGATAGAATAACATAAAAATGTAATTTATTTTCTCCTTTTAACCCACTTATTGATAGTGGGTTTCAAAGTTTCTTCATTTGCTTTCATTTCTTCCCATATGTTTATTACCCTGGCTAACTGATCATAGAACAATGGCCATCCAATATTTTCCACTAGATACATAAGAGCCTGCCTTAATTTTCCTTCATATTCCACATTCAGCTCTACATGCAATGCCCATAGTTTTCTCTTTTCTTCCTCAAAATCTTCAGTTGTGTAATATTGTGGCCTTTGTGGAGTCTCTGGTATTTTTATGAGAGGATTGGATTTAAAAGGTTCCACTAGAGGGTGAGAATATGTAATCATTGGCCTAGCATACCTCCCCATTACCTTATTTTCAAGTTGAATTCTTTTTCAAACTTCTTTATTAAGAACCTCCAAAACTCTCTCATAATTAGCTTGTAACTCCAATCTTTTATTCTCATCCTTCTTTGCAGTAATCAAATTTAATTGGGATGTCCCAACATTTAAATGTGCAGCCTCCACAAAAGTTGTATCCTCTACCCTCTTTACAATTATGTTGCCAATCATCCTAATATTATATGATTGCAGAGACATTATTCTGGATGCTTTTTTGATTGACCAAATAACCAAAGTAGCTTGTTTTGCCCTGAATGTAGTGTCTTTCATCTCCTTTTTTCTTTGATCTAGTGCGTCTAACTTATTAGAAACAAAATTAAAAACTAGAGCATCTACTATATCCTAATTAGGTAGCAACAAAATACTTAATGCTCTCACAATTTCTCTCCTTTCTTTAGGGGTTAGGCTTTGAAATTATTTTATCATTTCATCTTTTATTTGGTTTTGAATAGCCACATCTTCAATTTTTGAATGCTCAATCTTCAATTTATTGCACCTTTCTTCATATTTTCCTATGTTTGTTCTCCATGCAAACTAATGGAAGGCTCTAGACTTAAAAAAAACTATCATCTAACAAAAATTGATGACTAGCTTGTTCTATCACAAGAGCTAGTTCCCTTCCTTTATAATCTACCACTATCAAATCAAGGCTTGTCATAGGAGGCTTTTGGGGGTTTCCCTCATCTATTTCTTCTTGGGTAATAAAAACTCCTACTTGGGACCCCACCTGTTCAATTTTCTCTCTAGTGAGTTGTTCCTCTCCAATCCACAAAGGGGATTGTGTAGGTGAATATTCCTCAATGTGAGGACCTTGTTCTTTCATTATTTTTTGTGTCTTAATAGAGGGCTCATCAAGTTTTTCTTCTGAGGTGACACTAGTGGATCCTTTTTTTTTTTCCTTTATCCATAGTGGCCTTCTTATTTTGGATCACATTATAACCTAACCTTTTTTGGATAATCAATTGTCGTACCCCTAGATTGGGAGTGAAAGCCAATCTCCTCATAAGCTCTTTGGCCTTATCTAGATAAGCATTAATAAAAAAATGTATTTTATCATTCATAGTTTCCATTATTTCAGGAAAAGTAATCATGAGTTTATTGATTCTATTTGCCTCTGTAGTGGCATTACCCAAAGGATTATAATCTTCGTCAAAACAATGGATAAATTCCAAAACCCTTGAAAGAACTCTCCATTTTTCTTTCTTGGTTTCTCGTTCCTGCAAAGAGAACTCATTTCTTATTATGTCCTTAGGGTAATATGGCTCATGTTTTATTTTACCAAGCTTAGCTCTATGCCTAAAAGCCAAGTCATAGAATCCCTCAGTGTCACAAAAATAGGAATGAGAAAAAACCATCTTATACTAGTCTAGTACTTTATAAAGGAATAACCAACCACCTTTTGTAATGAAAAATTGTCGGGTTGTAGTGCAAGTTGGGAAAATTGACCTTCTTCCCATTTTCACCAATAACTTTCCTCCTAGCTCCCATAAAAACTCAGCTGCCCCTACCTTTAATGGCACCTAGTAGGGCAATACACATGGAGTTCCTTTGAAACCATAAATCCTAAAAATGGTTCAAATAGAGTATGGGATAATGTCTCCCCAATTATGTGATGCTTTCAAACCAATAAGATTATCCATGGGCCTAATAAGATCTACTAGTGCCTTAGGGATTCTAGGATTGTCCCTAAATAATAGGCATCTCAATTTTGAAGCAAAGTACCTATCAAATTTGAAAAAACTAGCATTCTTTGCATCCCAAGTCATATTTGCACTCCATAGATGAACTAGTAGTGCTTCTCCCTCCTACTCTCTATTTAGATTCATCTCCTTACTTAAATATGCTACTCCTTTGAACAAAAAAATATGCATCAGCAAAGAATAGCGACTAAAAGTTTAATCTACCTTGCTTTTGGCAATCCCAACTAGGCCTGTGTGAATTTGTTCTACTAAATAGGAGGCAAAATAAAAAATAACATCAACACCAAAAGAAGAAATTTGAGTAATCATATAAATAAAACTTATGGGCATAACATTCTATTCATCTTCACCAAAAACTCTACACAGAGTCATGTATGCCTTTATAGTCCAGGAATTGAAATATTCCTTTTTAAAGGGTTCCCTAGAGGATGCTATGATCACTGGAAAATTTCTAATTGTGCCTATATGTGTCCTTAGTGCACCCTACCTAACTACATCCTTCTTTGATAAATATTCCTTTTATAACTCTTGTAGGTCAATGGGTAGATGATATTTCGCTAGTGGCTCTAGGCCAAATACCTCTCGAATTTCCTTAGGGCTGATTGTGACCAAAGATTCACCATCAATTCTCCTCACTACTCTGATTGTTGGATCATAATTTTTGTAACAACCTCTAAGAGGTTATAATCCATAAAGACACTAGGAACTACTAGCTTTCCCAAGTCAAAGTTCTAGATATTTGCATTAGGGGCAAATAAATTCCATTCCAAGAACCATTTTTTAAATAAAGAAAACCTAGTTTGAGAAGTTTTAGCATATAACCCGTCCACAGTTTTGAGTCTAGGGTTTAAAGGGGTTAATTTTTTCACTTTAACAATTTTTTTTGTAGACTTAGGTAGTAATTCAAGGAGATCATCATGAATATTTCTAGCCAAATAATCTTCTTGACTAGAGGAAACTTTCTTTGGAGGCATGGTGAATACAACTTATAGAAAACTAGACTACTTCAATACTTATATGGTGCATAGGAACTTGATGTTCTGGTTATCTTTCTCTATAATTCTATGATGTTTTGCGAACAAAAGGAAATTGTTTCATGTTTTGATTATGCCCAGCACAAATTCTCAATAACTCTTCTTTGGAGGCCTAAAATTTTGTTTGCATAGGATGGAAATGGAAAAACAGTCTACAATATACTCTATTTTTTCTTGCACAAGGAGCTTTCATTCCTGATAAATGAACTATAAGGGAAAAAGAGTGGTACCGCCTTCTACCTTCAAACTTGCACCATTGATCCCAAAAAATTTGAAGATTCAGGAGTGAAAACAGGAATGACTCATTTTCCACTCACCATGTTGGAAGTCAACCCAATGAACGTTCTCCACATGTGATTTTCTTTCACTGCTATCAACATAGACTAGACCCACTAGTTCTCAAGGACATGTATCACCAAGTCGCTACATCACTATGCATAAAAATGAGGATGTTGTCTATGTGACATAGCGACAATCAAAGATTTCATTTCAATCTGACGACATGCATTTGATTCATGTTTTAATACAACTATAGTGGGTCCCTCCTTTCCTTCCTTTGGTTGCTATGTCACTACCCTTAAAGAGGGAGAAACTCTCCATAGTAACGAAGTGACTATCAATTATCTGAACTTGATTTGACGCTGAGGAATCTACATTGATTTTATATTAATTATGGTGGGTCCACGCATTCTTTCTTTTAGTCACCATGTCATGTTGAATAAAAAGTGTGTAGCTCTCGATAGTGACTTGGAAATGAGTGTTGATTTAAATTTAATCCAACGATCACAGTTATTTATCTGCCCTTTCCTTTTGATTGTTGGTCCATGTCACGTATGACTTGGAAATATCTTGACAAGTTGGCAAATGATTCAATATTTTAATTCTTTCTACGACATCATAGGATTGGGCTCTATCATGTCCCATATTTTCTAGCAAGGAGCTATGTTGCTACTACCATAAAACAAGAACTTTCCAGTCATGACACAATGACCTCCCATGTTTTTAAAATTTTCAGTGGATACATGTTCTTGAAGGATGCCAACATGTCAAAGTGATTACATGGCTCATTGCTGATGCAGGGAGTGTTTGGGACCCACCTTTTTAGTTGCTACTACATTCCCATTTTCCATCAAGGAAATATGTTGCTACTAGTGGGATTCCTTATTTTCCTGGTTATGACATAGTGACCTCCTTGATACTATTGGAAATCTAGTGCTGGGAAGACCTCTATGTTTCCCTCATGATTACTATAATCAATGCCTCTAATAGTGTATTGAAAGAAAATTACCATATTATTAACTAAGAACTTTATACTTTCCATCCTTTCCAAAATATATCACCCTTCATATTCTTTGGTAAGGTGTTATGTTGCTACTAGCAAAGCACTTTCATTTTTCAGTCATGACATAGCGACCTACTGGAAAAAATGAAAACCTGGTGATGCAAGTTGTAACAAAATCTAGCTATTACTTTCTCCGGCACTAACAACTTTGGCATCAATCACATCACCAAAAATTTTGAATCAATCAAGATTCTAGTGCTCACTTTCCACTTCTCAACATTGTCGGACTTCTACTTCATAGTAGTCACTATGATGCATGGGTTAAAAACCTCGCATTTCTTTTGTGTGACATAAGGGCTATCGTAGATCCTACATAGATCTGATGGTGCAAACAACTTCAGGAATAGGAAGTGGAAAAGTTGTAATTTAAAATAGAACTGAAATAATATTCAAAATTCAAAATAGCTTCACACCCAATAAACATTTAAAATACACAAAGACCTAACAAGTTTAGCTGGGACATAAAACTTATTGGAGTAGCGCTTCTTATAGGGTTTTAAAATTGCAAAGATAGAAGACAAAACCATATTGGGAAAGAAATTAAACTTATTATGATCTTTATACCTAAATTTAGAGAAATTTTACCTTGTGAAAAATTAGACCAACAAGCAGAATATCAAGGTAACCTAGGAGGCTCTTGCATCAAGGTATTGATCATCGTGTTGGTGTTTTGAAATGTCAAGGTTTCAAATTATCCCAATGAGAATAAGATATATCTAGGGGTAGCTACTTCCCATCTACAACATACCCTTTTAGATGCTAGGCCAACTATATGGCTAGACCCTTCTTCTACTTTAGGCTCTGCGAGACCTAGGTGAGTGGACCTCAGATTCATTTATATGGTACTAGTGCTAAAACATACACTTGAATCTAACAAATAATATAAAAACCTTAATATTCTAACACATATGAAAAGATCCTAGACATGGAATAGCTAATAACATGACCTAAGAAATTGATAAGCCAAGTGAGGGCAATACTTTTTAAGTCCTTCAACATTAAAGGGAAAAAATATTTGATTAATGATGTTGATTTCAGAATAACCATGACATTAGAAACATAACATTTTGATCTATAGTTGATTACTGCCCTATCTATTGGTAAATCCCATAAACCCCTAACACACATCCTTGAAAGTCATTGACATAGCACATACATCAAGACTTTTTGATATATCCATTCACCTTGTGAATTTGACATCTGCATCTTTTTGAATCTCATACTAAACCTATCCCTTTATGAGATCTACAACCCTATGATGATAAACCAAGCATTTACATGACTCCTTGAATCATAAGCAAAATATATCAACATATAAGCTCTAAAATATATTTGCAACTTGACAATATGCACCTTGCACACATCACAAAATATCACAAATCGCATGAACAAGAGACAAAACTCAGATAGAAGATTAACTTGCTACTACACTCTATTTATTTCCTTGAAACAAATACATAAAGGATACATGAAATTGAAACATAAAACTACCTAACAGATATGAACTATTTGTATTCTCATTACTTGTTATTCATTACATGAGAAATGTTGTAGAAAATGGTGGAATCATAGTTCTGGGTCCAACAATGTGGTCTCATGGACAAACTAGAACAAACTAGCTTTACAGTGAAAATTGCCAACCCCTGAGAAAGAAGAAAGAAGAGACTAAATAGAAAAGAAGGAATACTAGATCAGATCAGATGTTCTCATTTGTCTACTTGGAAAACCTCCACCTGTAGATGCAAAACATCTCTCTACTCTTTCTACACTTGAAAATTAGATATTTTCTTTGTTGTTGTTAAAAGCTTTAAAAATATCTTCAAAATGATGAAAAAGTGTAGCTAATTTTAATTCTAGATCTAAGATCAAAGGAATGGAAAAACACCCATCAAATGAGTTCTAAAGGCCAAAAAAACTCTTAGAATCATTTTTACTCCGAATCTAGTAGCTACAAACTTTAATGACTACTTTCCAATTAATTTTGATGCTCAATGATGAATTCTACGCATTCTAATGAGAATGCCCTAGAAAACACAAATCTTCTTATAGACTATACTACTAAACACCTATGAAAATTGCAACTATAGATTCAGATAGCTCATCTTCTCCTAGTTCCAATGGTATACTACACTGCACATTTTTTACAAAAATCACCCCTCTGGCATGCATTTGAAAATCAGGATGCCATTGTAGGTTCAAAGCATTTTAATGAAAAATTAAAAATTTTCTACAGTTAAAACTATAGAAAAACTTTAAATGCATTAAATTTTCAAATGAGGCTTTGCACACTCAATTTTGCAAATAAAAGTTGATGAAAATCAAATTTTCAATTTTCATATTTTTGGCGTTCTTTTTTCATCTGAGTCAACCCCTAGTTGACTGCCACGTTGTTTTCACATGTCAATCTCTGATTGGCCAACTCCTGCTACATCTTTGCCACCTCATCAATGCCCTTGCCACATGTCATCTTTTTGCAGTGTCATGTGCTTAACTCTTGGTTCCACCTTAACTCCAGTGACTAAGGTAAATAAACATCATCTCAACTTTGAAGCTCCTTGACCTTAACCATGGTTAAGCCATGCGAGGATGTGAAACATCCCTTTTTGTAACATTGGGACCTCATATTTAACCTTAACACTTCTTATTGCAACCATGCGCCTAGCAGTTAGTTAGCATTTTTGCATCTTTTTAACTATGTCCACTAACCATGTTGTTATCCTTGTGAGGATCCACTTGACTGCCACATGTCCTTTACTGATTTCATCATTCCTCTTCCATGGTGTAGACTCCTTCAATCTTGATTAAAATTTAGTTTTGAATGTTGGTAGCTGGCAACTTCGACCACATGCCCCCACCTCCCCCCCACATCAAATGAGTTCTAGAGGCCAAAAAACCTCTTAGAATCTTTTTTTACTTTGAATCTGGTAGCTACAAACTTCAATGACTACTTTCCTACAAATTTTGATTCTTAACATGATGAATTTTGCCCATTCTACTGAGAATGCCCTGGAAAGCACATATCTTCTTATAGATTGTACTGCTAAATACCTATGCAAATTGTGAGTATAGATTCAGATAGGTCATCTTCTCCTAGTTCCAATGGTATACTGCACTACACATTTTTGACAAAAATCACCCCTTTGGCATGCATTTGAAAATTAGGCTACCATTGCAAGTTCAGAGCATTTTAATGAAAATTTTAAAATTTTCAATTGTTAAAACTAAACAAAAAATTTAAATGCATTAAATTTTCAAATGAGGCTTTGCACACTCAATTTTGCAAATAAAAGTTACTAAAAATCAAATTTTCAATTTTTATATTTTTGGCCTTCCTTTTTCATCTAAGTCAACCCCTCATTGGTCTCCACATTGTTACCACATGTCGATCTCTAATTGGCCAAATCCTACTGTATCTTTGCCACCTCATCAATGCCCTTGCCACATTTCATCTTTTCACAGTGTCATGAGCTTAACCCTGGGTTCCACCTTAACTCCAATGACTAGATGAAACAAACATCTTTGCAACTTTGGAGCACCTTGGCCTTAACCATGGTTAAGCCATGCAAGGATGTAAAATATCCCTTTTGTGACATCAAGACCTCATGCTTAACCTTAACACTTATTGTTGTGACCATGTGCCTGGCAGGTGGTTAGCATTTTTGCATCTTTGTAATTGTGTCTAGTAACCATGTGGTTATCCTCATGAGGGTCCACTTGACTACCATGTGTCCTATACTAATGTCATCATTCCTCTTCCGTAGTGTAGACTCCTTCGATCTTGATCAAAATTTGGTCTTAAACATTGATAGCTGACAACTTCACCCACATGTGTGCCCCACCGCCCTTCCCCCCCATGTAGGGCCTAGCTTCTAAAAGCCAATTTCTTTGAAGACAACTTCAAAGTGTGTGATGATGTGTTTAAAAATTTAAAGAGCCTTCTGTCCAATGCACATGGGACTAAGGGTTTTCATAATTTTCCCTTAACATAACATAGATCTAGCGCACATCTTTGGATTCACAACAAAAGACATAAAAATTTGGATACCTCCTTGCGCTCTGACAAAATTGGCTAAATACTCACAATTTGAGTGAGTAGGGTCTCTTGGAAAGCCTATTCTACTCTACAAAAAATTATGGAGAGCTAGACAACTTACCCTCTATGGTAAAAATGCCTCCTCTAGCCGATTACATTTTGGACTAGTGAGCAAGAGTGGGGTTCAATGTAGATCTTTATTTTTTGCATCACGCTTCTCCTCGCGATTACCCTACTTTACATATCTACTACTTCATGGTGTCAAATCCTATGAACATATCAAAAAAATGCTACTACTTATTCCTACTTCCTTTAATTGCAAATTTCTTATCTTGTAATCATGTACAACTAATTGATTATTAGGAACATCTTCTCGTAATTTTCACAATGATGCAACTACAACCTAGCATATACTAGTGAGAAATTTTTGTGTCTCCTCACATTGTCTTTCATGTACTCATTTATCAAGTCTCAATTTATCCTTTTGCAATGGGTAGACTTTGAAAATGATTTTGAATGACATCTTAAAATATGCCATGAATCAGTCAACATAAGGGAATAGTGTGGCTCCCATCTAATCTTCCCCATTGTGTAGAGCAATACATCCATCTTGCTTCAGGTTTCTTGTAAGGCTCTCCCTCTAACCCTTCTTATGGCATGCAGTCTCCATATTGAATTCAATGTTACTATGGGTTCTCCTAGTCATCTACCAAGCCCTCATGCTAAAAACCTTGCATTTAACCTTTAACTTTCCAAATGTAGAGAGTTTTAAACTTGATTGTAGCTTTTCTTCAAAACATGAAGATGGTATAACTACCACTTCAACTTCGTTGCATCATGTAAAAGAGACTCTTAAAATATATGGCTAAAATGACAATCTTTTAAGAAAGTATCTTAAGAGAATACATTTGTGAAGTGGATATCAAGACTTCCATAGATAGATGTCATCCTTGTGTTCACTAGGTGCATATTCCCACAACATTTTGACAAGAAGTGAAGACAAATGCATACTAAGAAGAGAATACAAATGCATACTTATGAATTACAATAATTATAACCATTGTATTATCTTCAATTTCCTAGAATTCCATCAATCTTGACAGTATTACTAGGGCCCCAAAGTGGGTCTGACTAAAAAAAATTCATTATCAAACAACTGATATTGCAAACTGATCCGCTAATTCACTCGATGTTGATTTTAACCAAAAGTAACCATTGAGACATCATTTCTTACTCAATTTTTAAGCTTTTGCAAACTATCAATTTCATGCCAAAGGGTCCACTAACTGGTCTTAAAAACTGACCAAAACCCTTGATTGAGCCTTGAAATTAGACATACTAACTCTTTTCTATGTATTCTCTTACATTATCAAATCTCACCTTATGAAAACTTTGGGGTCAAAAGGTATTGACCATCAAATTTTCCTTCCTAAAACTACTAGCAAGAAACCATGTTAGAAAACCATAAAATGCATTCTATTTTGGCTTTAAAAATAGGTCAAACAAACACATGGAGGCACAAAGACTAGGGCATTGTTTCACTATCATGAGGAGTGTATAAATCGATGATTAGGGCTCATGAAAAATAACTAGGTGAATTTGGTATGAGGGAAAAGTGGGCTACTTACATTTCCAAAACTAGGAACAGTGGTAGAAAAGTGGTTTTCACAAATAAGATGGACCTAGGAAAGTGTGCAGACAGATTTGTCAAAACCTGCATACTGGCACACTTTAAAAAAAAAGAGTAGAATGTAATGGTACAATCCATTTAATCTCACCTATCACAAATTCAGAGTTGTTTCATCTCGAATATGGGTACCAATCACTCTACATTTCTTGATGCTACAAAAACTTTACAAAATGCATATGGAATTGCATTCGAGAACTAATCAAATAGATTTGTCAAAAGGTCAAATAAAAAACATAACAAGTCTTCGACCTCTACAATATACTACAAAATTAATATCTCATTTCGATCAACTAGGTCAAAATTTTAACTGGTCAAACAAGGCCTCCTAGAATTGTAAACAATTTACATGAGCAATACAACAATAAACAATTGACTTTGAGGGATTTGAAACCTAGTCAAAACATGTCAAAATGATTTGAAATATGAAACATAAGTTCTTTGAAATTCATATTAAACATTCCCAAAGTGGAGAGCCATGAAACATAATTAGGTGCAAGATATTCATTTGCAAAATAGGCCTCTTGTCATTGTTTGACACTTAAGAAAAAATGTAGAACTGAACATTGCTCAAAATAAAGCTTTGCGGATCGCCTTAGAATGGAAACATAGAAATAAAAGGTGCATGAAAATTTTTTAGGGTGTTAGAAACATTAAACAAATCTTAGGCCTCAAAAAGGTAGCTGAGTACACATGCGTTAAATGTGCTCTAAGGGCTCAAAAAACATGACTTGTACTCAAATTGGAAAGCCAACTTTTAGTCTCATCAGTGGCTATGGCTGGAGATGCATGTCCCTTGTGGAAATTGCAAGGATTCAAAATCTCTGGATGAAGCAAACCACACACTTGACAACAAAAACTTCTCTCAAATATCTTATTAAAAGAAAGGAAATCTACTCCTAAAGTGTACAAATGATGGCCCCAAGCCACCGCACTAATCAAAACTTCTTACCTCTATCATATATCTAATTTTCATCTCCACATTCAGGAGGTAAGATGAAAACATATTTTTCATGAGTTTCACCAACATAATCAACATTGTACATTAGCTCATTTGGAAAAACAAAATAACTTCCATCACTCTCCGAATGCATATACCAATCAACATTTACTTCTACATCATGCTGACTATGAGGAAACAAATCAGCATGCTCATATAAACTATCCTCAAACTTGAAACCATCATGAACAAATGACGGATGCATGAAGTCAACTAGGAACATGATGGCTTCATACTCTTCTTTAATCAAATGGTTGGATGTAGAAAAAAAATTCAACTCACCTTGTGTGATTGGGTATGAAGACCATTTCAAATCTAATCTTTCTACCTCATTTATAGTCCTAATACTCATCAGATTAGATTCACCATTTGCTAAAATCCCTTCACACTCAAATAACTGATTAGTCACCAAATCTAAAAAACTATCATGAAAGTGTTGATACAAAACATGTTGATCATAATCTTCATCAAACAACTCATTAGAATGAACTTTGAATCTATGAAACTTATCATCATCACATAATGAAAACTCTAAATCAAATTTATCATTTCCACCCCTTTCTTCTTTGTCACATGGCCAATTAAAAACAACATCAACATTGTTAGCATGACAAGAATCTGAAAAAATATGGAACTTACCCTAATGGTATTTTCCTCATAAGAAAAGTTGTCATGTTTATTGATACTTGGTCTATCATCACCTATACCTCAAAAAATTGACAATGGATATTCTATTTTTATATCAAATTCAACATCAAACCTTGGGGAAACAACTCCATCTTGAGGGGAATCATAACAAGGGACAGTATGAGCATCTAGAGAAACATTCACATAAATTTTGAGATAATAAGCTAGTAGTTCTTAAATTTCATCAATGCTTAACAAGACTGCATCACAAGTTTTTTCTCCAAAACTCTAATCATAATTCATGTGTTCTAAAAAACTTATAGCAGTAGTGTCATTAATATAACAATCTAAGAAATTGGAATCATAACTATAACATATTACCTCTTCTTCATGTAATACCTCTTCACTAGGTGTTTCATTTTCATTTTCATCAAAAGAAGAATTATCTATACTATGGTTAAAACTTTCCACACTCTCATGCATACTACCACATGATTTATTTTTAGTCATATAACCATCTTCACCTTTCTAACTAAAATCATATAATTTAGTAGATCTAGAATCCATCTCTTCATAATCACAAGAAACATTTTTTTAATCTATGGATTCACTAGAATCACTATTACTTTCAGCACATTCACATTTTTTATTTAAATTACTCTTAAATTTCTTGAAAAGATTGTCGACATGAAAAATATTTTGTAGTCTTAAACATGATGGCCAATTAACTAAATTAGGCATAAAGACTTCTGGGAAAGTAATAGGCCATGAATATTCCTTGGGTCTTAAAGACATATGGAAATCCATAAGTGCTGATTTAAACTTTTGATAAATGTGATCATCTTCTAGACCTTGAACACTTCCTACCATATTTCTTATAAGTTTGATAATCTTATTGTGGATTTCCTTTTTAAACAAGGCAATATTGTTGACCACAGTTTCCAAATTTTTAGAACTTGGAAAACTAACCTCAGATCTGAAATTTGAATACATATGTAAAAATAAAACTCCTACCTACTAAAAATCACTAAATAGAAGCAACCATTTTTTAACACTTGACTTCCATGGAAACAAAACATGAAAATAAAAATACCTTCAAGTGTTGATGTTGAAATTTGATCTTCTGATTTGGCATAGGTGTAAGCATGCAATTCTTTTACACCATTAATCAAAACATGTAGATTCACCACCTCCTTAAAGAGGACAAAGACATGAGCAACAAAAAATTTTGATCTTGTAGTTGAAAAGTGCCTTATTTATTGGGAAATCCCATAAACCCCTAACACACATCCCTGAAAGTCATTAACATATCCCATACAATAGGACATTTTGATCTATCCATTCACCTTGTGAATTTGACATCTGCATCTTTCTAAATCTCATACTCAACCTATTCCTTCATGAGATATGCAACCCTATCATGATAAACCAAGCATTTACATGACTCCTTGAATCATAAAAATAACATATCAACATATACAATATAAAAAATATTTTAAAATAGCCAATATGCACCTTGCATACATATCATAAAAGATCACAAATAGCATGAACAGGAGATAAAACTCAGATAAAAGATTAACTTGTTGCTACACTTTATTTATTTTCTTGAAACAAAGACATCAAGGATACATGAAATTAAAACATAAAACTACCTAACATATATGAACTATTTTTATTCTCATTACTTATTGTTCATTTCAAGGTAAATTCTGTAGAAAAATGGTGGAATCATAGTTCTAGATCCAACAATGTGGTCTTATAGACAAACTGGAACTAGCTGGTTTTATAGTAAAGCTGTCAATCCCTAAGAAAGAAAAGATTAAATAGAAAAGAAGGAATCCCAGACCAAATCAGATGCTTCCATTTGTCCACTTGGAAAACCTCCATCTACACATGAAAAACATCTCTCTACTCTCTTTACAACTAAATATTAGATATTTTCATTGCTGTTGTTGAAAGATTTTAAAAAATCTTTAGAATGATTGAAAAGTGTCACCAATTTTAATACCAGATCTAAGATCAAAGCAAGGGGAAAAGACCTGTCATATGAGTTCTAGAGGCCAAAGAAAACTCTCAAAATTATTTTTACTCCGAATCTAGTAGCAACAAACTTCAATGAATGCTTTTCAACTAATTTTGATGCTCAATGATCTGAATTCTTTCCATTTTGCTAAGAATGTCCCAAAAAAAAAAAATTCTACTTTTAGACTTAGTGCTAAAAACCTATGTGAATTTTGACTTTAGATTCAAATAGCTCATCTTCTCACAGTTCCAATGGTATTCTGTACTGCAAATTTTCAAAAAAAATCACCCCTGTGGAATGCTTTTGAAAATCAGTTTCCCAGTTCAAGTTTAGAGCATTTTAATGAAAAATTAAAAAATTTATATAGTTAAAACTATAGAAAAACTTTAAATGTATTAAATTTTCAAATGAGGCTTTGCATACTCAATTTTTGAAATAAAAGCTAATCAAAATCAAAATTTTAATTTTCATATTTTTGGCCTTCTTTTTTCATCTATGTCAACCCCTGGTTGATCGCACATTGTTGCCACATGTCAATCTCTGATTGGCTAGCTCCTACTCCATCATCACCACCTCATCAGTGCCCTCACCACATGTCATCTTTTTACAATATCGTGGGCTTAATCCTGGTTTCCACCTTAACCCTAGAGTGATTAGGTGAAATAAACATCTTCACAACTTTGGAGCTCCTTGGCCTTAACTATGATTAAGCCATGCAAGGATGCAAAATATTACGTTTCATGATGTTGGGACCTCATGTTTAAACTTAACACTTCATGTTATTACCATGCACCCAATGGTTAGTTAGCATTTTTGCATCTTTGTAACTGTGTCCACTAACCACACAATTATTCTCATGAGAGTCCACCTGACCACCCTATGTCCTTAGGTAATGTCATCATTCCTCTTCCGTAGCTTAGACTCCTTTGGTCTTGACCAAAATTTGGTTTTAAATGTTTACATCTCGAAAATCCAACCACATGTTGGCCCCCCATGCAAGGCTTTTCTTCTAAAAGCTAATGTCTTTCAAGAAAACTTAAAAGTGTGTGCTAACATTTTTACAAACTTAAAGAGTTCTCTACCCAATGCATGTAGGACTAAGAGTTTTCATGGTTATCCTTAACACAAGGAAGATCAAGTGCACATATATGGATTCACCACTAAACAACTTAAAATTTTTAATACCTACTTGTGCTCTGATAGAATGGGCTACATACTCTCAATTGAAGTGAGTAGGATCTCTTGGAAAGCCTATCCTACTCTATACTAGATTGGTGATAGTTATACAACTTACCCTCTATGGTCAAAATGCCTCCTCTATCCAATTATGCTTTGGACCAATGAGAAAGAGTGAGTTTCAAATTGAATCCTCCTCATTTTTTGCATTTTTCTTCTCCTCATGATTACCCCACTTTACATATCTACTACTTCATGGTGTCCTACCTTGTGAACATATCATAAAAATGCCATTGATGATTCCTAGTTCCTTGAATTGCAGATTTCTTATCTTGTAATCATGTAGAACTCATTGATCATTAGGAACCTCTGCTCGCAATTTACACAATGTTGTAGCTACAACCTGGCATATCTTAGTGAGAAAGTTTTGTGGCTCCTCAAATTTTCTGCCATGTACTAGTTTCTCAATCTCTCAATTTATCCTTTTGGGATGGGTAGACATTGAACATGATTTTGAATGGAAACTTAAAATATGTCATGAATCAGTGAAAACACAAGGGAACACTATGACTCCCACCTAATCTTCCCTATTGTATGGAGTAATATATCCATCCTACTTTAGGTTTCTTCTAAAGCTCTCCCTCTAACCCTACCTATGGCATGTAGTTTCCATATTGAATTCAATGTTGTTGTAGGTTCTCCTAGTCATGTACCAAGTCCTCACACCAAAAACCTTGCATTTAACCTTTAACCTTCCAAATGTAGATAATTTTAACCTTGATCGTAACTTTTCTTTAGAACGTGAAGATAGTATAATTGCCACTTCAACTAGGTTGCATCATGCGGAAGAGAGTTTTGAAATACATGGCTAAAAGAAAAATCTTTTTAAAAGGTATCTTAAAAGAATACATTCATGAAGTGGATATCAAGACTTCTGTGGATAGATGTCATCCTCGTGTTCACTAGGTGCATATTCCCACTATGTTTTGATAGGAAGAGACAACAAATGCATGCTTATGACTTACAATAATTATAACCATTTTATTATCTTTAATTGCCTCATATTCTATCAATCTCAACGGTATCAGTCGAGCCCCAAAGTTTGTTAGGAATAGTAAACAGCTCTTACACCTAAAAAGGATAGTCGGGTACAAAATGTGCTTTAAGGGCTCAAAAACTTGGAATGGTACTCAAATCAGGAAGGTGATTTTGAGACCCATCACATCATAGACTTTGAACTGTCGTGTGCTCCTTCAAAACACAATGTTCAAACAACACACATGGTCAAATAGAATGGAGTCTTTAAAATATTTGAAATGAACCTGATACCATATAGAACCTATGATTTATAAGGACAAAATATACAATATGAAAATTTAAGATTATAAAGTCAACCATGTATTAAGATAACAAAACTAAGTGTATATATCAATATGAGTTTCTTGATAAAATGTGGAATGGACTCATAAAAGAGTGGTAGTGAAACAACTCATAGAAATAGGGCATTGAGTCAAAAACACTTTTGACACTACTCACAAACCTATAATTATGTAGATATCTCACAAATGTAGGTGTCAAGTTGCATACTTAGGTGTATAAATATATTTGGACATATAGGTGTAGAATAATAATGTGCAATAGGAATTAGGAATATGAATATAAAGACATTTTGTTAGATTAGGTGAAAAACTAATCTCCCAAGAACACCTGCATGCATAACCCTGTCACATGGATGAAGCAAAGAACAGAAGCAAGAAAAACTCAAGGAGGCCAAAAGGCCGGAGACATCTTATGAACATGAAAAGAGAAATCTCTATTATGATCAAATAAGTGAATGAAAAAATACAAAGAGGTGAATCCTTATAAAAGGAATCACAAAACACTAACTAGGTTTGTGCATTATAATTAATATAAAGTATTAAGTATATGCACCTAAAAGCAAGCTTAAGAACTAGAGTAATAAACCACTTAATTAATTAAATCAAGATGATCTAATTAATAAGTGAAACAAAATAATTACTCTAACACCCCCCCTTAAGTGAAGCTCAGGAGGAAGCTAACCTAGCAAAGCTATGAAAGCAGAAAAAAATGGGTCCCGACAACAAGAACTGATCAAGTACCCAATACAAGGAAATGAACTAGATGAACAAAACAAAGCCTCCAATCTAGGAAATGTCCCAAAGAAAGGAACAAGAAAGAGCATGAAGTATCTTTGATGCATGAAGCTACAAACACTGTTAGAAGAAACTGCTAGAACCCCCACTAAAATAGTGCATGACCAAGTAGAGAAGACAAAGTTTGAAGAGCTAATCAATCAAAGAGGTGACCTCCAAAAGTAGGATTGGATGAGTGTCTATATAGTAGATGAACCATCTCATCAAAATGCATAGGTTTCTAGCCACTTCATCCGCCTAGTACATAGGAACAAAAACTGAATACATAGATCACTCAACTGAACCAAGGAAGCAATAGAGCCAATAGAGGAACCCCCCCCATAATGCTGAATAGGGAGAGGGGTGACAGGAACACTGAAATGCAATGCCAAAAATATCTACAAGAAGAAGAATCAAGAACATCAACAGTGCAATAGAAGTACAAGCACATGATAAAGGGCAGTATCACCAACACACTGCATGGGCTAATGTTGTGGAAGGAACGCTCACTTGACAAAGGTGGATGAGCACAAAATGGAAAAACATCATGACCCCCCATGGCCCTTTAAAACTAAGTGCGAGTACAAACAAACACAAGGTGTACAGGATCCCAGATATGCAAAAGTAGGCACTTTATCTCAGTGCGTTTACAAAAAAAAGAATGCAACCGAAGAGAAGCATAAAATTCTCAGAAGAAAGAAAGAAGAGTGAGCCAAAAGAACAGAAGAGGAGATCCCAGGACCTGTAGAATCCAAGTAATCTGCTAGAGTGCAAAAGTGAAAAACTCAAAGAAGAAAGAACCTAGAGTAGAATCTAGATAAAAGACCTCTACAACTGAATAACTCATAGAACCAGCTTTCCAATGATATTTGGCGAGCCCAAAAAAGAGTCTGGATGAGCGAGATATGGCTCCCGAAAGGCAAAATAGAAAATCTAGCTTTGACTACCAAAATAGGCAACCAAACTACAAGAAAAACCAAAAACACCTATGCCAATATCTCCATCTCAGAACCAGCTTTCTGGCACATTTTTTGGATTGAAAAAATACATCCATATGCTCAAGTTACAGAAGAAAAATCGACAGGGCCTCTGAAAATGCATGAAAATTTATATTTTTTAATAAAAAAAACAAAAAACTTTTTTAAAAATGTACCACCCAGGCTGGCTGAGGTGGAGTGGAGGAGGTGGCAGAGCTGTTGGCAATGGAGGAGGGCAGGAGGTGCCACTACGGCGGAGCCGCTATGGAGCCACTACGAAGCCGCTAGTGGACCGTTGAGGAGTAACTGCTAGTGGACCGCTAAGCGGTAACCGCCAACGGTGACCACAGCAGTTAACTAACCACTACAGGATTTAAGCTGCAAAAATATATATATTTTTGTGATTATTTTGTAAAATTTTGCCTCATACTACATGTAGAGGCCGTACAGCCCTGTACGACAAATTTTTTTTCCCTCTTGGATCAACATTGTCCAAAATGGACAAATTTTATATGGATTCTAGGGTTTTTGGGTGCTCTAGAGGCAACGGTGATGTCTGTTTGCACCCAAAGTGACCAAAAAAAAAGGTCCCCCTAAATCCACATAAAAAGCTTCTAAAACCCTTGAAAAACTCCTGATTCTGAAACACTTCAACAAAACACAAACAATGAGCGGCAAGATGGCTCTGATCCCATGTTAGATTAGCTGAAAAACTAATCTCCCAAGAACACCTACATGCATAATGCTATCACATGGATGAAGCAAAGAACAAAAGCAATAAAAAAATCATGGAGGCCAAAACGTCGGAGACATCTTATGAACATGCAAAGAGAAATCTCTATTATGATCCAATAAGTGAATGAAAAAATACAAAGAGGTGAATCCTTATAAAAGGAATCATGAAACCCTAACTAGGTTTGCGCATTATAATTAATATAAAATATTAATTATATGCACCTAAAAGCAAGCTTAAGAACTAGAGTAATAAACCACTTAATTAATTAAATCGAGATGATCTAATTAATAAGTGGAACAAAATAATTACTCTAACACATTTAAGTGGTTAATTTTAGTGTATAAGAACAATTTATTCTAAATTAGCACAATTCAACATTATTCGACACTAAATATACTATAGAATGTGTAACCCCATATAGAAGCATTAAATATCATGGTAAATGTATTTTTTCATTTTATTTTAATGAAAATGAATAGATATTGAATATAGACAAAATAATTGGGCATTTTATCTTTTATGTGGTAACTACTTATATTTGATTGTTAGAATGAATTTGTGAATTTAGAATTGCATTTAATTTATTTTTTTGAGGAGACTTACATTATCATGTAGATATGTACACACTACATTATGATTTTTTCTTATAAAAAAATTCAAAGTGGAAAATGAGTATATAATTTTGTGGATATTTATTTAAAAATTGCATATGTTTTAGAATAGTATAATATGAACATGGAAATTTAGATTAGAAAGATAATTTACTGTGAAATTATCATATACAAGTGTGGTTTATTAAAAAATGACAAGATTCAACATAATTAAACACTAAATTTCTAAATTTCTAAAGTCAATATATACTAGATGTCTTCTTTTCTGTCATTTACCATTCAATAGTTAACAAAAATGGCTCATAAATACCCATAATACTAAGAAAAAAAATTAATTATAAAGTAATTGTATTGGGCCAACTCACATTTCCCAATTTATCATTGGGAAGAGGCTTTTTGAAAATCATTCAATGCTTTAAAAAAAAGTCCAACATATAAAAGGTACAGATACATGATTAATAAAATGTAAACATATTTATTTGTTGAATTCCTTTATGTAGATTTAGTATTTGCTTGAATCGGTAACCTAATATAAAATAGAACTATGAAAGACAAGGTTATATTTCCCAAGTTGTTGATTATCCATAAAATCATGATGAATATAAGATTGTGTTCCATAGTTCTTGATTATCATTATCACATCTTTTGATACTGATAATTCTTATTCCCCCTAACTTATACAATCACTATTATTAATCATTGGAATTAATTTATTATTATTATTATTAATCATATATTTTTTGTTGACAACCCTAAAATATATGTTTAGTTAGTAACCAGAATATATACATTTGAAATCACAATACAAAAAAGCTAGATTGGGGCTTTGATTCCAAAGAGACTTAGATAAGAAGGGTTCAATGTAAAAGCATACATGTTTGGGTAATAATAAAAACATTCTTTTTTGACAATATAACATAATATTTTATTTTATTTTCATGTATGTATATGTATAAATTATGAAAGAGAAAGATAATTTAACACTTCACTAAAATCCCTCAACACCCTTTCAAGTGTGGGTATACCTACTCAAGTTTGAAAATTATCCTCAATAGCGGTTGGCTATTATCAAGAATATTTAATATTATTATTTTCTATAAGATAAAATTTAAAAGCTTTTTTTAATCCTAAAATTAAAAGGACAAAGAAAATTCTTTTTCAACCTAAACCCTAAAAAAAGTAATAATGTAACTTGCACAATAATGTAAACCACTTACATTTGATAATTTCAAAAAAAAGCTTCTAAATAGAACAATTTAATCTTCTCCTTATATTCATTTCTATGTAATGTTTTTGTATTTCAATGCAAATGAAATTGTTTCTATGCAATGCTTTTGTATTTCAAAGCAAATGAAATTGTTTCATTCAAAACCTTGACCACATACATAGAAATAATACAACAATACATCAAAAATAGAAAGTGTATGTGTAGAATATAACGAGGCACTCTAGGGAGAAATAATTCATAAAATATTGAAAAGCTAAACATTTTAGGGTTCAATACAATTGTATAATAACTATTAAATCCATACCATCAGCTACAAAGAGAAAGGACAAATGATAGGTGGGGATTTTTTAATTATGGAGAGCATATCTAATGACTCATCATATCTAGCAATTGTCACATATTTTTAAACATGTTATATTTGATCATATAAAAAAATTAGAGAACTTCAATAATAGTATAAACACGTAATATTTTGAATGATTAGTAAACTAGAGATAAGTAAATAGTGTACACAAATAATAATTTAAAAACTCAAAGCTATAAACCAAAAATAAAAATCAACTCTTAACAAGTTAATTTTAATAAAATTAAAATAAAAAATTCATGAGTGCATAGTATTTTTTTTGTGGGTCATCATTCCAAATTTGAATTCTACAAGAGTAAGATATGTTAGGTGCCTCCTAGAAGAAATAAAGAATAATATTATATTATTGCCACCATATAAATTCAAAAATAGATGAATGTTATATTCTAAAAGCTCCTTTCCTTTTTTCCTAACATGAAATGTGACTCTAAATCTTTATTTATTATTTCTAACCTATTTGACTTCACGCCTTGGTTTTTTATCCTGCTAGAAGAAAGATGTGGACTAGATTTTTTGTCATGAGTAAGACTATTGAATCCATTGCATATAATAGTCTCATGTTACTACAACCATATGTACATTCAAAATAGATGAATGCTATCCTAAGATGTCCTTTCCTTTTGTTATAACATTTAATACTATTTTGTATTGATATTAATTGTTTCATTCTATTAGATGCACATAGAATTTTTTCTAATTAGAGGAAAGACTTGGACTACTTTTAAGTCTTTGTGAAGGCTACATAATGTATTGCAAATAGTACATTCATATTATTACTACCATATGTAATTTCAAAAGTAGATGAATGTTTTTGTAAAAGCTTCTTTCCTTATCACCTACAATGAAATATGATTCTAAATTGATACACATAATAATTTTTCCTATCATATTTGATTAACTAGAACTTGAGACTTATCAATGGTAAAGTATTACTCAAACACCAAAACACTAGAGGTCAGTGTTAGTGATGGACCTTATATAAATAGCTAGTATCTTGAATGTGTTTGACCACTAAGGCAATGGTATGCACAACTGTAGCAATGTACCCCCACACATGGGTCATTGGAGCACAAACCCATAGGCCTCTCAATCCGATGACCACACAATGGGAGTTGGGGTTTGACCTTGGGACTTATTAGTGGTAAAGTATTACCCAAACACCAAAACACTAGATGCGAGTCTTGGTGATGGACCTTATATGAATAGCCAGTATCTTGAATGTGCTTGACCACTAAGGAAATGGTATGCACTATTGTATCAATGTACCCCCACACATGGGTCCTCAAAGTAAGAACCAGTAGGTCCCTCAATCTGATGACCACACAATGGGGGCTAGGGTTTGAAATTGAGACTTATCAGTGGTAAAGTTTTACCCAAACACCAAAACACCAAAGGCTAGTGTTGGCGATGGACCTTATATGAATAGCTAGTATCTTGAATGTGCTTGACCACTAAGGAAATGGTATGCATAGCTACAATAATGTACCCCACACATGGGTCCTTGGAGCATGAACCCGTAGGCTCCTTAATCTGATGACTACACAATGGTGGTTGGGGTTTGAACTTGAGACTTATCAGTGGTAAAGTGTTACCCAAACACCAAAACACCAAATTTAAGTGTTGGTGATGCATCTTATATGAATAGACAATATCTTGCACATGCTTGACCACTAAGGCAATGGTACATATAATGGCCCTTAAAGTACAAACACGTAGGCCCCTCAATCTGATGACCACACAATGGGGGCTAGGGTTTGAACTTGATACTTATTAGCAGTAAACTATTACCCAAACACCAAAACACTAGATGTTGGTGCTAGCGATGGGCCTTAAATGAATAGCCAGTAAATTGAATGTGCTTGACCACTAAGGAAATGGTATGCACAACTGCCATAATGTACCCCCACACATGGGTCCTCAGAGCACGAACCCTTAGGCTACTCAATCCAATGACCACACAATGGGGGATAGGGTTTGAACTTGAGACTTATCAGTGGTAAAGTATTACTGAAACTCCAAAACACTAGATGCCAGTGTTGGTGATGGACCTTATATGAATAGCCATTATCTTCAATGTCCTTGACCACTAAGTTAATGGTACATACAAGTGCAATAATGTACCCCCACACATGGTTCCTTGGAGCATGAACCCATAGGCCCCTCAATCCAATGACCACATGATGGGGGTTGGGATCTGAACTTGAGAGTTATTAGTGGTAAAGTATTATCCAAACACTAGAGACCAGTGTTGGTGATGGACCTAATATGAATAGTCAGTATCTTGAATGTGCTTGATCACTAAGATAATGGTGTACACATCTGTGGCAATGTACTTGCACACATGGGTCCTCAAAGCATGAATCTATAGGCCCCTCAATCCAATGACCACACAAACATAAATTACTTTTGTGTATAAGACTAGTGAATGTGTTACAAAAGGAAAAGTCTCATATTTTTACTACCATAAGTAAGCCTTAAAAAAAGATGATTGTAATCTTAAAAGCTCCTTATCTTTTCTCCTAAATTCTAAAGTTATATTCCCATTGGACATAAATAGATTTTCCTCTAAGTGGAGTAAAGACTATAGAATACTTTGAGAAATGAGTCAGGACTACTTTATGTGAAGAGTTAACCCTATAGTGTGCATTGTGGGTCATTCACATGTTCATATCTTTTGGATATATTAGATCCATCTAACATCAAAATCCAAATCCGTGTTTATAAGTGAGCACCGTGAAATTGCATTATCCCTGATGTGAGAAAGAAAAGTAACATATCTAAAATACTTCAAACAAAAGTGCTACACCAAGATTTATACGTAGAAAACTCTTTTCTTATTTTAATTTCATGTTATGAAATATAAGAGAGTCAATAATTATGCTTTGCCTAGCTCTTTCCTTCTTTCCATTTATTCTCACTTGCCTACTTATAGTTCCCCATTGTGTTTCTTTCTCCCCAGATGGCCAAATCTAGCTAAAAATCAAAAAGGAAGATTGTAGGGATGATGATTATTCTTTGAGAAATTTGGACGACCCTCAACAAAATCTATGTGCTTGGAATTATAAGGAAGCTAAGGTGCATGGACTCACTTCCTACACAAATCTTTGAGGAGAGGGTTATGCAAATTCAACTAACTATTGTAGAGATCTCAAGAAATGCATAGTAACGTAATAAAAATAGCAATGAATGTATAACACGATGATTACTGTGAGGAAACCCTCCTAGGAGAAAAAACCCACCTTCCAAAACCTGCATAATGTATTGTCAAATTTGGAAGATTAAATACAGTTGCAATGGAACTTCTTATAGGAGCACATCACCACAACTCAAACTCGTACTTGGACTTAGAGAGACTCCTTCTAGCACTAGTTTTAAAAACTAAACTCGATGATTCAAACACCTCCCCTAAGCCCTCCTTTTATAGTGATTTTCCACTTGGAAACTATTTGTAGTTTTACAAAACCATGGGGGCAAAACAACCATTCCACATGTTACCCACTTGTAAATTGTAGCTCTAAGAATAACATTTTCATCCATAATTTTATCCTCTAGTTTAGACCCCCATAAAAGCATATAATGAGTTGTTTATACTGTAAAAAATCCCTTCTACACTTTTCTAGAGACTAGACACATTTCTAACAAAACATACACCTTTTTCCAACTCATCAACATGTGGAAAACTACCACAAGAAAATTCTAGAATTTTAAAAATAAATTCTAGAGTTTTTTGACTAAAATTTTTTAGAGGTTTCTAGAAAAACTTACAAGTTTGAGAAACAATTATCAACATTCTCCCCCTTTTAGAGCACCTTGCAAGAGTCAGGGGATCCACAGTGTCACGAACCTAATTTCTAGGGGCCAAGAGGTCCATAGACTCTAAACACCATCTAAACTTCTTTGTGCTCACGAGCTTAGTTAATGCATCAGCCAAATTCACCAAAGTCTCCACCTTTTCTAGCTTCACCTTGTCGTCCTTGACCATATCTCTTACAAAATGATATTGTACATCAATGTGCTTGGTCTTGGAATGAAATGTCGAGTTCTTTGCTAGGAATATTGCACTCTAACTATCACTATAAATTATCACTACATCACGTTTGAACTCTATATTTGAACATATCCTTTTAAACTAGATTGGCTTCCTTATAGACATGAGTAGCTGCCATATACTCTACCTTGGTAGTGGACATAGTGACCACAATTGATTGCACCACCAAATAATGTAAACACATATGCACTGGTAGATCTTCTTCTACAACATCGCTAACCCATTTTGAATCCACATAGCCTTGGATATCCAAGGAATGCCCATATATTGTTACATGAAAACATATAGAGTACTCTGAGGTACCTTTCAAGTATCTAAAAACTCGTTTTACTACATCCTAATATGCTCCTCCTCGATTAAACATATAATGGGAATGTACTCCCACTGCTTGGGCAATGCTTGTTCTTGTATAGACCATAGCATACATCAAACTTCCAACAAGACCCTGATACGATACGATACTCATCTCTTCCATCTCTAATGGATATGAAGGACATTATGAGTTAGAAAGATTTGTTCCCTTAGTAATAGGAACACTCAATGGTCTAGAATATTGCATATTGAATCTTCTTATAATATTACCAACATTCTTAATCTTTCCTACCCAAATCTTTCTATTTTGTCTATCTTATAATCTTCATTCCCAGAATGTACCTTTCTGCACCAAGATCTTTCATTTCAAACTTTGTTAAGAGCTGATATTTTAATTCTACAATCAAACCTTTTCCTTTGTTAATAAACAACATGCCATCAACATATAAGGAAATAACCAAGAAATAATCACCATCTGACTTGTAGTATATACAATGATCAGATTTGGATCACGCAAATCCCAAACTCAATACATATGTATCAAACTTCTGGTACCACACCCCAAGACTTTGTTTTATACCATTTAAGGATTTCTTCAATTTACAAACTAAATGACTTTTACTTTTCACCAAAAAGTTTTTTGATTGTGTCATATAAATTTCCCAAATATCCATGAAGAAATGTTGTCTTCACATCCATCTCCTCAACTTCTAGGTCATAAGTTGTTGCAATAGAAATTAAAAATTGAATGGATTTAATTTTTTCTATAGGTGAAAAAAAATCATCATAATCAATTCCTACAACTTGGAAGTAACCTTTTGCAACCAATCATGATTTATACTTCTCAATGTTTCCATTTGAACACCCATTTACAAGCAACATGCTTCCATCCTTCAGGCAATGGTGCAAGGTCCCATGTGTCATTCGTCTTAAGAGTTTCCATCTCTTCTTCCATGGCTATCTTTTAGGACTCTAAATAATTCTTACCAAAAGCCTCTTCTATAGATTTTGGTTCATCAATATTAACATTCAAAGAAAATATACACCTATAATCACTAGGAAAATATCCATACCTTTCTAGTGCTTCCCCTATCAAATAGACCTTTGAACAAAATCTAGATCAAGTTCAGGTTCATGATTAGGTTCTCCCTCTTCCTTTGATGATTCAAAACTCATAGGGCTCTCTTCAACAACTTGTCTTTCTAAGGGCCTCGATTCAACTTTCTCATTTGTAGCAAGAAGTTGAATCACATATTTCTAGTCTTTTATTTGTTATGGTTTCATTGTAATAGAAGAAGATCAGTTTCTCTAAAAATAACTCTTCTGGAGTAAACTACCTCTTGTGCAACAGGATCCCAAAGCTTATATCTTTTCACACCATTACTATATCTAAAGAAGATACAACTGATAACTTTTTTGTCTACTTTTTATCCACTTCTCCTTTGGCACAATAGCATATTCCTCACAACCAAAAACTCTTAGATGTCTAAGTGAAGGCTTGTGGCTCGACCATGCTTCTATTGGTGTCTTATCAACAAGAGATGATTTAAGAGACCTATTTGTCAGATAGCAGGCAGTGGCTAGAGCTTTAGCCCAAAATTTTTGTTCCAATCTAACTCCACTCAGCATCCTCTTAGCCTTCTCCATCAAGATCCTATTCATTCTTATTGCAATTCCATTCTACTATGGAGAATGTGGAGTTTTCTTCTCTCTTTTAATACTACAATATTCACAAAATGTGTCAAAATTGTTGGAGCAATATTCACCACCATTATTACTTATTCTTCTTTCCAGCCTACAACTCAACCATTTCTTTAAATTCTTTGAAATGATTGAAAACATTAACTTTACTTCTAAGAAAATAAACCCATGTTCTTCTACTGAAATCATCTATGAAAGAAACATAATAAATTGATCTACCAATAGAAGGAACATCAACTAGAACAAATACATCTGAATGGATTTGATCCAAAATACTGAGGACTTATGAGAACTTGAGTAAAATTGAACATGATTTTGTTTACCATAGATACAATGCTCAAAAAAATCAAAATCAAGAATGCAATCATTCAACCCATCAACAAGGTTTTTATTCTTTAAGGTTCATAGACCTTTCTCACCCATGTGGCCAAGTCTTCAATGCCATAACATAGTATTCTCTACAGGTAACTTTGATTTAGTAGATAGAGCACCCTTGGGTACCCAAAAACCATGATCATCTATTGAAAGAGAAACCCTCTCCTTCTCCAACAAAGTATTCCTCTTCACAATCTTATCAGAAGTACTATTGCACTCAACCATGCATGCATTAAGTTGGTATAATGTACCCAATATGCTTTCTGTTTCTATTACCATAACACCTCTCACCATTTTCACGCCTGCTTCAGAAAACTATACATGCACACCGGCATCTATTAGTTTATTAAAATATAAAAAATTCTTCGTCGCTAGTCCCACAATATACAAGACACCATCAAATATTCTAATTCTACCATCATAAAATTTCACATGAATACTTCCACAACCAATAGTATCAAGAACTAAGTTATCACCCAAATACACCTTACCACCATCAAACTTTTCATATTTACTAAACCAAATTCTATTAGGAGTCATGTGAAAAGATGCACCTGAGTCTATCAACCATGTATTATCACCTATGTGAGTGATCGAGGCTAAATGAAAGAATCTTCATATTCCTTCTTGGACTTAAAATCATAATATTGATTCTTTTTCTTTTTCTTTTCCTCTTTGCAATCCTTTCAGAAGTGTTTAGTTTTGCCACAATTCCAATAGATCACCTTGGACTTACCACAATATTTTGATCTCCCCTTATTCTTGGACTTAGAATGACCATTCTTTTTCTCATTCTTTCCTCTTTCCTATGGTCTTCCTTGAACACTCAAAGCCTCTTTGGCATTTAAAGAGACTTTCTTTCTCATCTCTTCAAAAAGTAGAGAACCAACAATGTCTTCCATCTTCAAGACAACTAAACTGCTCCCTATGGCCATGAAAATGTTGTCCCATGAGTCTGCCAACAAACATAGCAATATTTGGCACCTTTCCTCTTCATCCATCCACAACCCAACTGAGGTCAACTGAGTCACCAACATATTAAAACTTTCAAGATGTTCAAAAATCTATCCACCTTCTTCCATTCTCAAGGAATACAACTTCTTCCTCAAGAAAATATTGTTCACAAGTGACTATGACTGATAGATCTCACTTAGCTTCTTCCAATGCTTCTTCCTGGTAGGTTCTTCATGGACATTAATTAGTATAGAGTCTGTAAGAACAATCTAATGACACATTTAGATTTTTTGTCTCTCACATCGTACTCTGCGACTAAAGTTGGATCTATGCGCCTTAACTTCTTTTCATCGACTACATCCCATGGATCTTGATCAATCAATAGATCTTCCATCTTTAGCTTTCACATTTCAAATTTTGTGCTTGAGAGCTTCTCTACATCAATCCTCCCTAATGTTCTTTCCATCTTTTTAATCCCACAACACATAAATAAAATCTTTCCCCAAGCTCTCACTAAAACCTTGATTAGCTCAAAAAACCCTATACCCAAAAAATAGAACCAAAATTATCTAGGCTCTAATACCACTTGTAAGAAAGCTAAGGTGCATATAATCACTTCCTACACTAATATTTGAGGGGCCAATTATGAAAATTCAACTAACTATTGCAAAGATATTAATAAATGCATAATAACATAATAAAAATAACAATAAACACATAACTCAATGATTACCATGGGAAAACCCTTCAGGTAGCAAAGCCTCACCCTCAAAAACCTACAAAATGTATTGTCAAATCCGAAAGATTACAATACACTTGCAATGCAAGTTCTTACAAGAGCGCATCACCACAACTCAAACTCAAACTCAAAGAGACTCCTTCTAGAAATAGTCTTGCAAATTGAACTGATTGATTCAAAAAACTCCCCAAGCCCTCCTTTGATAGTGATTTTCCACTTGAAAACTATTTTTGGTTTTACAAAACCATGGGCCAAAACCATGGGCAAAACAACCATACCATATGTTACCCACTTTTAAGTTGTAACTCCAAGAATACCATTTTTGTCCATAATTTTGTCCTCTAATTTAGAACCCCATATAAGTCATATAATGGGTTGTTTACACTCTAAAAATAGACCTTCCACATTTTTCTATTGGAAAATGATTTAAAAGCTCATGGTTGAAGAATGATGGTGTTGATAAAGAATTTTTTTAATCACTGTTTTATCATTGATGTCAAACTTGCTATTTGCTAGAATGACAATTGCTTATATGATCCAAGTACTATCACTTAGTTGATTAATAAGGAGGAGTTAATCAATAAGAGGTAACAAGAGAACCTAATTGAAAGGTTGAGTTATGTTTTTGTAATAAAGTATAAGGATCAGTTAAGACATTGGTAAAATAATGTATTGATAACATATTCTAAGGTACAGAGGATGGACACACTTAGAAATATCAGAAGTGTAAGTTGTAACAAGGTTGACTACAAAGCTTAACTAAGATCATCAATGAGTGCCAAGCAAGCTAGTTGAAGTCGAGCAATTTTTTAGTTGGAGTTGAGCAAATGCAAAATCTAGTGTGTGTCGAGTGAACTTCAAGTGCCAAGTGAAATTCCTTCAAGTGCTGAGTAAAGTTCAAGTGTCGAGCATTAGTAAAACTTAATGGATGCTGAGTGAACCCATAGTAGGTGTCAAGCATCAATAAAACATAGTTGATGTCGAGTAACATAGTATGTGCCGAGCACTAGTATTTTAATAGTGCTGAGTTGCTGCATTATTTGGAAATTCAAAGATTTGCTAGATCAAAGATGATAAAGTTTTTACATTGAATTTTGTGAACCATGTGGATGATACAGATGATGAGTTGGTGTCACAGAGTATTATGCTAACTATTTTTAGGTGAATTTAAGTGGATTTACCATGAAATTTATAGAAGAAACAAATTGGAGGGAAAGGTATATCATATCTTTCCAAGTCAATTCAAGCTATGAGCGAAAAGAATTGAGTAGGAAATAAATTACAAACTTGTACATGAGTTACAGGATAGAGATCGAATAGTCTTTTTAGTTAAGAGTATCTACAAGAGGCAGAGTGTGGAGTGTCAAGAAGAAGATACAGTGAGGAAGAATAGAGCACAAAGACTAGATTTAATAAAGTGACAACAAGGGGATTATTACATTGGCATAAAGAGCAGAAGACTCAAGGAGATAGAACTTGTAAGGGTGAACAAGCTATCAAGACTGCAAAGGAAGCTAAGCAAGGTTGAGAGCTGAACTGTGATCTAAGATTTGCAAGGTTGAGTTGTAAGTTAGATCAGGTCAAAGCTTTCTAATACTCTCTAGCAATTGTATTAGATACTAGAAATCCTATATTGATAGGTTAGCTTAAAAACTAGGTGGTGAAGCCTTTAACAAGGTGATTGAAAGTCCTATGGAATTAGGTGGGCCTAATAGCCTTTTGTAAATCCTTTAATAGGGTGACATTCCAAGTTGAATGTTCTAAGTCCTCTAACAAGGCACACTCTTAATAGGGTGTTGAAATCCTTTAACAAGGTCACGTCTTACAATGTGTTGTACCCTTTAACAGCGTAGCCCTTTAATAGGGCATCACTTCAGAAGGGTGAGAAAGAAGGTAGCATGTTGCTGGTGGTTTTTCCAAATTGGATTTCAACATAAATCTCTGTGTCATGTGTTGATTTCATGTGTTTCATTACTGCATATTGGTTTATGGTAATCTACTAGGACAAAGAATATAGCTTAGACGAATGGTAGTGTGAATGGGCCCTTTATACTTAGCAAAAAAGTTTGAATTGGACATATTGGACCCTGAATAACTAATTCATCTCCCCTCTCAGTTGTTCTAAAATAATTCTAACAATTGGTATTAGAGCCAATTGCTTATTTGTTTTAAGGTACTAGCAGCAAGAAGATCAAGATGTCAAAGAGAGATGTTTCTGAGCTCAACAAGGACAACTTTGCAGCATGGAAAAGTCTAATGAAATTGCACCTTGGATCAATAGGTGACTATGCAAATATGACAATTACAGTTGAACATACGGATCCAGCAGGACCCCTCTCTATTGATGATATGAACAAAAATAAGGACCACAATTAGGCAATGTTGGAGATTGCTTTTGCACTCAACTATGCTGAATATGATGACATCAAAGGATGTGATACTGCATTCAAAATGTGGATGGCCTTACCAACTATCTATGGAGGATATCAGAATGTTCAAAGAGCTAAAAGAGAAATCCTTAGAGGAAAGTTTGATGACATGAAGATGGAGGAAGGAAAAAATGCTACTCGATATGGTGTCAAATTGAAAGAAGTGGTTAGTGCACTAAGAAGTTTGGGCGGTTAGCTCGAAGAGGAGACTGTTAGTGGAAAATACTTAAGAACTGTACTCCCAATCTATGCTATTAGAATTTTAACCATCCAAGAGCTAAGGTGTGTACAAGGAAATACACTAACCTTTGAAGGAATAATTAGAAGGCTTACTACATTTAAATTGTCTAACTTTGATAACTACATACTTGAGAACCTTGAATCTACTTTCAAGGCTAATATCATAGTGAAGTACACTGAAGAAGTGAAATCAAACAAGAAGAATAAAAAAGGAGAGCATGTATCTAGTGATAGCAACACTCGTGAAGAATATGTAGAGCAATTGGAAGCATTACTAACTAGAAGATTTCATAGAGGCAAAGGTAAGTTCAAAGGTAAATTATCTATTATTTGTTTCAATTGCAATGAAATTGGTCATATTGCAGCAAGATGTACACAAAAGAAGAACCAAAAAGAAGGAAACAAGTACAAGAGCAAAAGAAAAGATGATAGCATAAACTACAAGGACAAAGGCAAAAGATGCTACATTGTTGAAGAAGATTCTGCTGAGAATGATGATGAAGTAGTCTATGTAGCTATAAAGGATGAATCAAATGAAGATGAAGCAAAAACCCTAGTAACCTGCATGAAAAAAAATGACAAGTGGATCATAGACAGTGGATGCTCACATCACATGACTGGAGACAAAGGTAAGTTCATTACCTTTACTCAATATGATGGTAATAGTGTTAGATTTGGTAATGATGCACCTTGTCTAATCAAAGGAAAGGGTAGCATTAAACTTACAGACAAGATATCATGTGATAATGCATACTATGTTAAAGGCTTAAATTATAATCTACTAAGTGTATCACAATTAGGCAACATAGGATGCAAAGTAGAATTTAAAAATAGAACTGCCAAGATCTATGATTCTCATGGAAGTCTGATAGGAAAGGGTGACTAGACTAGGAGTAATCTATTTTATCTAGATATGGAAGATGCCTCTTGTCTTATTGTACAACTTGATGATGTGTGATTGTGGCATAAGAGGTTATGCCATGTAAATTTTGATAATCTTATTAGCATCAACAAAATAAGGAAAGTCGGGGGATTGCCAAAATTGAAGAAGCCTGACAATATAATGTGCATGCAATGTCAACTAGAGAAGATGTCAAAGTCTAGCTTCAATAGCAAGACCTATACCTCTAGTGAAGTATTAGAGTTGGTTCATACTGACTTGTGTGGTCCAATTGAAGTACAAAGTTATAGGGGAGATAAGTACATAATGCTATTTATGGATGATTACTCAAGAATGATGACTATCATGTTCTTGAAACAAAAGTTTGATGCACTCCAAATTTTCAAGTGGTACTTGACCAAAGTTGAGAAGGAGACAGGAAGAAGCCTAAAATTTCTAAGATCTAATAAAGGAGGTGAATTCACATCAAAAGACTTTGAAGAGTTCTGCAATGACAAAGGAATGAAAAGCCAAACATCAGCACCTAGAACTCCACCATAGAATGGTATAGCAGAAAGGAGAAATAGATTGATGATTGACTATGCCAAAACTTTGATGATGAAAAAGAATGTTGTACTGAAGTATTGGAGAGAAGTTGTAAGAATAATAGTTTAGACCCTCAATAGAGTTCAAATCAAGAAAGGTGCTCATGCAACACCTTTTGAACTATGGTATGGTCATTCATCTAATGTTAAATATTTCAAAGTATTTGGATGTAAATACTATATACTCAAAGAGTCTAGGAAAGGCAAGTTTGATGCCAAAAGTGATGAAGGCATATTTCTTGCTTATTCCACTAGAAGCAAAACTTACAAGTTTTTAAATGTTAACACTAACAAAGTTGTCAAAAGTGCAAATGTGAACTTTGATGAGCTTGTTGAAGTTCAAAATAATGAATGCACCAATAAACTAGAAGAATACAAGTCATTTGTATGCTTCTATGAAGAAATGACTGATGAAGGAGATGTTGCAAATCAAATTATAAATCTACAACAAACTACAATATCTACTGAGTCACAACCTGTGAATGCCAAGCTACATTCAGATGTTGAGCTGCATAATGTAGGAAATACACATTTTTATTTTGAGATCAACACACATGAAAGAGATGAATACTTACCTGATAGAGATGTGCATAGTGACTCTGATGTTGAGAGGCCTAACATGGAGACAAGGATAGAACCAAGACTAGCCAAGTATTTAAGAAGACACCATTCTACAGAATAAATCATTAGTGGCAAAGAGGTTGGACCGATGACAAGAAATAGACTTAGAAGTTAGACATGTCTGTTAAGAAAGGTTGAACCTAGGATAGTGAGTGAAGCTCTACAAGATGATCATTGTTACAATGCAATGAAAGAAGAGATAGAGAAAATTAAGAAGAATAAGATTTGGACCTTAGTTCCAAGACTAGCAGATAAAAATGTGATTGGAACCAACTGGGTGTTCAAAAATAAGTTAGATAAAAATGGTGAGATCACAAGGAACAAAGCTAGATTAGTCTACAAAGGATATGCACAAGAAGAAGGATTGAACTACGGTGAAACATTTTCCCTTGTTTTAAGGATGGAAGGAGTGAGGACCTTACTTGAATATGCTGCCTATAAAGGTTTCAAAGTCTACCAAATGGATGTAAAGTCAACATTTCTGAATGGTATACTAGAGAAGGAAGTCTACATAGAGAAACCAGAAGGTTTTGTTGATAAACATAACAAAGATAAGGTTTACAAACTTCATAAAGCTCTATATGGTTTGAAGCAAGCTCCTAGAGCCTAGTATGAGAGACTTCATTTCAAGTATTTTGTGAAGATACGCTTTGAAAGAATAGACGACAATAGCAACATGTACATTAAGTCAGAAGAAGGTAAGGATATCTTGATATTAGAAATCTTTGTGGATGATATAATTTTTGGAGGAAATGAAGTTCTAAGAAAAGATTTTGTTGATAAGATGAAGCATGAATTTTAGATGTCAATGTTTGGAGCGATAAAGTTCTTTGTTGGATTACAAGTACATCAATTAAAACATGGTATATTTGTGACCCAATCAAAATATATCAAAAAGCTACTCAAGAAATTTGGTCTAGAGGATTCCAAACCTATAAGCACACCAATGGAAACAAGACACAAGCTATCCAAGAACGATGAGTCTGCTAAAGTCAATTAGACAATATATAAATTCATGAGTGGAAAGTTACAATATGTTGTACATAGTAGACCAGATATTGCATTAGCAGTTGGGATAGTGGCAATATTTTTTGTTAATACTAGAGAAAATCATCTCATGGCAATGAAGAGGATAATGAGGTATCTTAAAGGGATAGATGATTTTGGTTTTTACTACAAGAGAAATGATAAGTTTGAGTTGAATGCCTACATTAATGCAGATTGGAGAGGAAACATTGATGATAGAAAAAACACTATTGGAGGAGCACTCTTCTTAAGAAATAGACTTTTTATCTATACTAGAAAGAAAGAAACATGTACCTCACAGTCTACAACAGAAGTAGAATATGTAGCATCAACTATCAATTACACAAACATTGTGTGGCTCAAACATTTATTGAAAGGAATGAAAGAGGAGATTACTAAGCTAGTGATATTGTATTGTGATAATACAAGGCTATCAACATATCAAAGAACCCTATAATGCATGCTAAAACCAAGCACATTGCAATCAAGTATCACTATGTCAGAGAGCTAGTAGAAGACAAGCAAGTGAAGATGGAATACATTCACTTAAATGAACATATTTCTGATATCTTCACTAAACCACTACTTAAAGATGCTTATGAGTATCTTAGAGGTAAGTTAGGGGTAAAACCCCTATCCCAGGCTACTTGAGAAGCATCAGAGTTTCCTTGCATCAAAAGGAGTTAATTGCTAAACTAATGAAAGTTGATATAGAGGATACTGAAGTGGTAAAATTTCAAATTAGTCACAAGCATGCTGACAAAGGGAGAAGATTGGAAGATGCAAAGTCCATATCGAGAATAATCAAAGATGCTACATCTTTGGCATTGTTGTCAAAGAGGGAGATATATGACAATTGATCAACTAGATCAGAGGGAGATATGAGAAACTGACTAGAATAGAGGGAGAGATGAAACTGATCAACAATATAACAGAAATAATAAGGGATTAGAGGAAGAAATAGTAGAAATAGATCAATCAAAAAAATAAACAGAGGGTTAGGCATATAGAAAAGAAAGAAAGGAAATAGCAACAAAGAGGGAGAACAAAAATAGAGAGATCAAGATAATAGATCAGAAGAATCAGCTTGTATCAGCAAAAGAGGGAGATATGGAATGAATGAAATCAAGTTTTATTTTTTCCATACAAGTATGGTGGTGACTAAGTTGATCAACTTGATTAATCGATTAGTTTGGCTTTCTATTAGTGTCAAAGAGGGAGATTGTTGGAAAATGATTGAAAAGATCATTGTTGAAGAATGATGGAGTTGATAAATAATGTTTTAATCATTTTTTTGTCATTGATGTCAAACCTGCTATTTGCTGGAATGACAATTGCTTATATGATCCAAGTACTATCACTTAGTTGATTAGCAAGGAGAAGTTAATCAATAAGAGGTAACAAGAGCACCTAAGGGAAAGGTTGAGTTATGTTGTTGTAATGAAGTATAAGGATTAGCTAAGACATTGGTAAAATAATATATTGATAACATATTCTAAGGTATAGAGGATGGACAAACTTAGAAATATTAGAAGTGCAAGTTGTAACAAGGTTGACTGCAAAGCTTAACTAAGATCATAAGTGAGTGTCAAGCAAGCTAGTTCAAGATGAAAAAATTCTTAGTTGGAACCGAGAAAATGTAAAATCTAGTGTGTGTCAAGTGAACTTTAGGTGCCGAGTAAAATTCCTTCAAGTGTTGAGCATCAATAAAAATTAATGGATGTCGAGTGAATCCATAGTAGGTGTCGAGCATCAGTAAAACATAGTTGATGTTGAGTAACATAGTATGTGTTGAGCACTAGTATTTTAATAGTGCCAAGTTGCTGCATTATTTGAAAATTCAAAGACTCACTAGATCAGAGATAATAAGGTTGTTGTCATATCCCCTTTTCAAATAATTAAAAAATAATAATCTTTGCTAAGGCAGGCAGGCCCAAGAAAGTGAAGTTTCTGAAAAAGGGGGTTAATCTTTGGAAACTGTTGGACTAATAAATGAAAATTATTATTAAAATATGTTTCATTAACCTCTCTTGGATGTGAGTTACAGTTATGCCCTCTTTTAAGGATTTTGGAGGCATTTTGGGCTCATTCCATAACTTGATTTTGCTAATTTCTTTGTTATTCTTCAGAGGCTGCCAAACCTGTGGAGAATGAGACCCAAGAACGGGATTTTGCAGGTTTCCAGGGAGACCCAAGAACGGGAGTTTTCAGGTTTGCAGGAAGGCTAAGGATGGGAGTTTGAATCCATTCCATGTGCATGCTCATACAGAGTTTTCCTTTGTGCTGAACAGTGTAGATTTGTGGGTTTTTGGGTGTGTTTTTTGCATGAGTTTGGTGTTTTCGGTTGAGCATTTCATATCAGTTTTGGTTGCTTCTGTATTTCAGACTTTAAGCTATTAAAATAGAGCTGAATATATGTATTTGGACGTGATTAAACTTTTGAGATAGTTTATTAGTTTTTTTGTGGTGTTTTCGAGCATTTTTGTGTTAATTTCAGGAGCCCGATGAGCATAGTTTTTGTCCTACATTTGAGAACTGTTGTGTAAAGGCTATAAAGATCTGGAAATGTTATTTTGTAGGCTTTTATGCTACTGAAATTTCTGTAAAAATGTCCACTTTCAAATTTATTAATAATAGGTGAAGCTGTGAAGCTTTTGGCACAATTTCTGGCATACCCGATTTGGGGTTTCTTGAGAAATTTGGTGGATCTTTGTGATATTAGTTGTTTGATCTTGAAAATCTGATTAGAAGTTGGAAATATCATACAAAACCAGTAAAGGGACATTTCAATGGTATCAAAGCCATGATCTTGCCAGCCTAAGGGTTTGTAGAAGTTTGCAGGTCAGTTTTGACAACTACCCAGATCTTGTATTTCAGTTTTGAGAACTACCCAAATCTTGCATGTCATAATTTGTGGTTGCATGTTGCTTCTAATCAGCTGCATGTAAAAATTTATGGTTGCATGCTACTTCTAATCATTTGCATGTTAGTTCTTGGTGAATTTGGTGGTTGTAGAAGTTTGCATGTCAGTTTTGACAACTACCTAGATCTTGCATGTCAGTTTTGACAACTACCCAGATCTTGCATTTTTGACAACTACCCAGATCTTGCATGTCATAATTGATGATTGCATGTTGCTTCTAATCAGCTGCATGAAAAAATTTATGGTTGCATGCTACTTCTAATCATTTGCATGTTAGTTCTTGGTGAATTTGGTGGTTGCATGTTGCTTCTAATCAGTTCCATGTCAAAATCTATGGTTGCATGCTACTTTTAATCATTTGCATGTTAGTTCTTGGTGTTTGAAGAAGTTATATCCTATTGGGGTTACACTCTACTTGATCCAGAATGGACAGGTATAGTACAGAGTCTCAAAGGAGACAATCTTGGACAATTGATATCCAGAGTCAAAACAGTAGAAAGGATGGTTATTTAGACATTCGAGATAAACTTATGAAAATAAGCCATGACATGTCTGAACAGTTGGTTGAGCACCACCGTATAATGAATGACATGTTGTCCGACCCAGCTAAGGTGGATATGTTGACTAGATTTCTATTTGGCAAATTTTCTCATAGGACAGATGACACAATTCCCAAGAAATTACATGAGGAGTTTGAGAAACTAGCTGATAGCCAGGTAGAGGTCTCAGATTCTACTCTACCACAGGAGGTGGTGGGAAAGGATATTATACAGATTGATTGTAATGGTCAACTTGATACTCAAATTGAGACAATTGTTTACAGGTCGTCAAAGGGTGAAGCCACGGGTATTCAGGATGGTATAGTTACAACAGGCAGTGACTATAGTGTAGTGGGTTCAGATGATGATTATGAGTATGTTGTTGTGCAGGATGGTGAGATACCTGGTAGAGATGAGCAGACATTGAGCATTCATGACTTTGCTAAGAAAGAGTACCAGGCACAGTTAGATGCTTCATCACATGAGGTTGAGGCTGGTAGTACTTCACATGATTTGTCCAACCAGCTGAAGGTGAACAAAGATAGTATTGTGACTTCATTATCTCATCATGACAGGTATGTGGAGTTAGTTGGTATTGGTCATATTACTCAGGGGAGGAGTTTTCTTGAGTTACCAGTTGATTCTAGTTTACAGATATGGACTCCAGATTGTTATATTCGCATTTGGGATTCAGTTGACTGGAGATCTTTAACACTTTTTGGTAGCAATGTTTGTTTGGGTGCTATCATGGATTTGATTAGCAGATTACACGGTGTTGTCTTTTCTTGTGTCAGTATCTTGTCTAATGTTGGTATTAGTTTTTATACACCGATGTTGGGCTTTGTTCATATATCCAATCGACCATACTTGTTAGAATGTGTTGATGATATTTCATATTTGGCAGTGTGTATAGATGAGTCCCAGAATCATATTGGCATTGATGACATCCAGGAGGATGCAATGGGCAATTTTGAAGACTTAGTTTCCTTGGGTATAGAGGAGTTGGACAGCAATGCTAATGTTTTTGATACTTCGTATGTTGATATGAGTTTTAGATTTGATTCACAGGATATGGATGGTAATACTCTAGAGACTAGTAACTTTGAGGATACTCCTTTAAACAGGTCATCAGAGGAGGTTTGTAGGAGACAATCAAGCCAGTGCCATCATGTGTCTAATCAGTTGAGAGTTAGTGACTGAGACATTGCTATCACTTGCCAACATTTTGATGCTGCTCGTCAGTTGTTAGCAATTTATGGATGGGGTTCTCCTACTAGTGATGAGCAGGGAGGCAGTTATCTTTCCTTGACAGAGTTCCACTCTTTATGGGAGGCTATCCAGATTCTGAGACAGGATTATATGCAGCTGGTAGCCGACAAAGATTATCTTATGAAGTGGGGCAGTACAACATATGATGCATTGTTGGCCAAGGAAGATGAGGTGAGTGAGCTTACTGAGCAACTTGAGGTGACTTCTGAGATTCTTGAGAGTACACAGTTGGCTTTCAAGGAGTCACAGTTTCATTTGGCTAAGGTGACCATGGAGTTAGAGCGACTACGGTCTTTACCTGATTCTATACAGTCACAACCTATGGTGTTTGGTGATCCGAGGATGTCCATGGCCGAGATTGTCAGAGACGGTGGAGATGGGGATGCATCCATTCTTGATACTAACATTGGCATATCAGGTTCATTCCCACTAGAGTCAGGTTCAGTTGAGTTGGGTGTTGTAGCAGATTGTTGTATGCCTGACATGGTGGTGGCCTCTAGTATTGATGGCACAAAGGCTAGAGATGTATCAAAGATCATGTGTGATGTTGGTGAGTCGGCAGTTGGTATGGTTCCTACTAGTAATACTGCTCCCTTGGTGATATCTTCGGAGGTAGTAGTCAGTTCCAAAATGGTTAATGATCAATTGAAGTTAGTTTCATCTAGATTACAGTTTGAGCCACTCACTAAGATTGGCGCATTCTATCACCATTACACTGTGAGGTATGCTCATCAATTTAGCTTTGATGACCATGTTGATGAGATAATGATACAGAGATGTACTTTGGTTCCTAGTGCTTATCATCAGTTATGGGACAATTTGATGCCTCAAGATGAGAGTTGTGATGGGCATGACATGGTGAAAAGTTCTGCAGTTGATAGCTTGATAATATGTGACTTAGAGCAGGATTTTGGGAGTGATGCTTCAGTGGGTGTTGTTATTGATTCTACTCCTTTGGCTATGACATCTCCTGACTTAGCTAGTGATCAGTCACAGTGGGTTGTATCACTTGTTCATGGTGAGCTGTTGACTAAGGTTGGTTTTTTTAATCAACATTATATTGCAGGGTATGTGCATCAGTTAGCATTTGATCCTTGTTTTGAGGAGTTGATGGCAGGCAAATTTGGTTTGGATTCCATTTCTTACTCTTTATCTTGTAATGTCTTTTCACCATTAGCAGTGCATGGGAGTTATGGTTATGAGATAGTGGCTGGTGATTTGCAGAGTTGTGTTGACTGCAGGAGTTGTACAGTGTGTGGATTCTCCATACTTGGTACAGTTTCATTTGAGAGTATTCACTATTGTTGCAGAGTTGGATTGTACATTCCGTATAGGCTAGTGGGATGTGTTGATGGTATTTACTGTGTTGGTAGTTTTATTTGTCCACTTTACTTGGGTTCTGATGTTCAAAGAGTTTGTGTCTCATGGGTTTTTGACTATGGTAGTGGTGATTTTGGAGTTTGGTTGAGCTATAATTGCCAGTTTGATTATGGATACCTCTTGGTCATATTGCAGAGGATATTGCAAGAGCCTGTGTTAATTGGTAGTAGTATAGTTCATGACTACATTTGGGATCTAGGTGGATTGATTGGTTTATTGTTTAGCCATTTCTTGAGGACAAGCAATGTTTGGGAGGGGAGGACTTGTCATGTCCCCTTTTCAAATAATTAAAAAATAATAATCTTTGCGAAGGCAGGCAGGCCCAAGAAAGTGAAGTTTCTGAAAAAGGGGGTTAATCTTTGGAAACTGTTGGACTAATAAATAAAAATTATTATTAAAATATGTTTCATTAACCTCTCTTGGACATGAGTTACAATTATGCCCTCTTTTAAGGGTTTTGGAGGCATTTTGGGCTCATTCCATAACTTCATTTTGCTGATTTCTTTGTTATTCTTCAGACGCTTCCAAACCTGTGGAGAAGGAGACCCAAGAACGGGAGTTTGCAGGTTTCTAGGGAGACCCAAGAATGGGAGTTTGTAGAATTCTAGGAAGGATAAGGATGGGATTTTGAATCCATTCCATGGGCATGCTCATACAGAGTTTTCCTTTGTGCTGAACAGTGTAGATTTGTGGATTTTTGGGTGTATTTTTTGCATGAGTTTGGTGTTTTCGGTTGAGCATTTCATATCAGTTTTGGTTGCTGCTGTATTTGATACTTTAAGCTGTTAAAATATAGCTGAATATATGTATTGGGACGTGATTAAACTTTTGAGATAGTTTATTAGTGTTTTTGTGGTGTTTTCGAGCATTTTTGTGTTAATTTTGGGAGCCCGATGAGCATAGTTTTTGTCCTACATTTGAGAACTATTGTGTAAAGGCTATACGGATCTGGAAATTTTATTTTGTAGGCTATTATGCTGCTGAAATTTCTGTAAAAATGTCCACTTTCAAATTTATTAATAATAGGTGAAGCTGTGAAGCTTTTGGCACAATTTCTGGCATACCCGATTTGGGGTTTCTTGAGAAATTTGGTGGATCTTTGTGATATTAGTTGTTTGATCTTGAAAATCTGATTAGAGGTTGGAAATATCATACAAAACCAGTAAAGGGACATTTTAGTTGTTACATTGAATTTTGTGAACTAGGTTGATGATAAGGATGATGAGTTGGTGTTACAAAGTATTATGCTAACTGTTTTTAGGTGAATGTAAGTGGATTTATCATGAAGTTTCTAGAAGAAACAAATTGGAGAGAAAGGTATATTATATCTTGCCAAGTCAATTCAAACTATGAGTAGGAAGAATTGAGCGGGAAATGAATTACAGACTACAACATAAGGAGTTACAATTTAGATATCGAATAGTCTGTGTGGTTAAGACTATCTACAAGAGGTAGAGTGTGAAGTGTCAAGAAGAAGACACAATGACGAAGAATAGAGCACAGAGACTCTGATTCGATCAAGTGACCACAAGGAGATGATTGCATTGGCATAATGAGTAGAAGACTCAAGGAAACAAAACTTATAAGGGTGAACAAGCTATCAGGACTCCAAAGGAGACCAAGCAAGGTTGAGAGCTAAAGTGTGATTTTAGATTTTCAAGGTTGAGTTGTAAGTTACATCAGGTCAAATCTTTCTAATATTCTCTAGCAATTGTATTAGATACTAGAAATCCTATATTGATAGGTTAGCTTAAAAGCTAAGTGGTGAAGCCTTTAACAAGGTGATTGAAATTCCTATGGAATTAGATGGGCCTAATAGTCTTTTGTAAATCTTTTAATAGGGTGACATTTCAAGTTGAATATTCTAAGTCCTCTAACAAGGCACACTTCTAACAGGGTGTTGAAATCCTTTAATAGGGTCACATCTAAAAAATTTTTGTAGCCTTTAACAGGGTAGGCCTTTAACAAGGTATCACTTCAGAAGGGTGAAAAAGAAGGTAGCATGTTACTAGTGGTTTTTCCAAATTGGATTTCCACGTAAATCTCTGTGTCATGTGTTGATTTCATGTGTTTTATTACTACATATTGGTTTATAGTAATCTACTAGGATAAAGGATATAGCTTGGATGAATGGCAGTGTGAATGGGCTCACTATATTTAGTGAAAAAGTTTGAATTGGACATATTGGACCTTGAATAACTAATTCACCACCCCTCTCAGTTATTCAAAAAGAATTCTAACATTTTCTAAAGACTAGACAAATTTTTAACAAATTTTACACCTTTTTCTAACTCATAAACATGTGGCTAACTACCACAAACAAATTCTAGAATTTTCTAAAAAAATTCTAGAGTTTTCTGGCTAAAATTTTCTAGAGTTTTTTGGAAAATGCTTGCAAGGTTGAGACACAATTATCAATACAAATGGAAATTTTGTGATAAATTCAACACCTTTAAGACTGTTGATCTCGCTAGTGACTCCATTTCTAGCAACTTGACTTCTACTACTTGCACCCCATCTAATTTCACTATCTTGACTCTCCATCACAATGCTTTCCTCAGCCCCTTCCCACTTGGCCTCTTATACTGCTATTATTTGTGCAAGCATGATTTATCACTTACAAGTTTGTTGGAATGTTTCCCTCTCATATCCCCCAATTGACTAAGTTGAGAGTCTTGAATTTAGCAAATAACACTTTCAATGACACCATTCCTATATCTTTCAAAATGTTGTCAAAGCTAGAAGCTCTCTTGTTGCATGAAAATTGTTTGAGGGGAATATTCCCTTCATTTGTTGGGAATTTGGAGTCCCTAAAAAAATTCACAGTTGAGAGTAATCCTCCAAAACCTGGCACCATACTGAGGGAGCTTGGCAAGTTAGAGAAGCTACAAGAGTTAGGGCTATAAAACTGCAACCTTGTAGGAAGAATTCCATGATTCTTGGGAAATTTAGTGTAGCTGAGGTTGTTGTAAATTTTGTAAAATAATCTCTTGTGTGGTATCCCAACATTCTTAGGAAATCTAGCATATTGGAGGAGTTGGATATCTCATTGAATCATCTCCAAGGTGAGATTCTAGGTAACATTGACCAACCAAGGAGCTTATCCAGTTTGAATTTTTGTGGCAACCAACTTAACGATACAATTCATCAAGCAATTACCAATCTCACAACTCTAAATCTTCTTGAACTGTGCTCAAATTGGCTTACCAAGATGATATCTAATCAGCTCGAAGAGCTATGTTACTTGAGTAACTTGATGCTCTACAAAAACAAGTTCAATGGTTGGTCACCTCAAAATTTGGGTACATACTCAAATCTAATTGTAGCTAATCTATTGAGAAGCAGACAGGAAGGCCCTCTACCAACAAATCTGTGCATGCGAGGAGTGTTTATGGATTTGAAATCACTTCAAAAAAATTCAACTATTCTCTACCTTCTACTTTTAAAGACTGTAAGTCTTTGCACTTTCTCTACATTGAAGAGAACTAGCTAAGTGGTGAGATTCTTTCAAGATTATAGGGTGTTGTTAATCTCCAGGGATTGTTCTTAAACAACAATAAGTTTTGAGGTAAGATTTCACCTGCAATAGGCCAAGCAAAGGAGTTGAGTTGATTGAAGATAAGAAACAATCTATTCAAGGGAAGAATTCCTATTCAAGTCAAACAATTGAAAAGTCTTATGGTATTTGAAGCTGGCAAAAATCACTTGTCAGGTCCCATTCCCCATAAACCTATGAGCTTGAATTTGGTAAATATTCTTATGCCTGACCATAACTTTTTTTTAGATGAGATTCCAAAGGAAATAATGTATATGAAGAATCTCAATGAACTCAATTTGGGTCACAATCGCCTTACTGGGGAAATCTCGGCATTGTTTCTGAGTGACATGACTAGTCTTGATTTGTCAAACAATTTTCTTTCTAGAGGGGTTCCTCCCAAATTGGGACTATCAAATATTTATGTTTTCAATGTTTCAAACAATCACTTGTCTAGACATATTCCTGGTGGCTTAGACAATCTAGCTTACAAGGACAACTCTGTGGGCAACCCAGGGCTATGTGGAGGTCAAAATTTGATACTTCCCTTGTTAGTTTTGGTAGCTTTGGATAGTTGTTTGTCCATATGTAGTTAATTAGCAAGTAATTGGTTTTCTAACTAAATGGTTTAGTATAAGGACAAATATTTTTTAATTAAATGACCACTTTTAGAAACAATTAGAAATTGACTTGGTTAAGGTTGTTAGGTTGTTTTAGTCTTGACCTTTAATTGAGAATCAATCTCAGCCATTGGTTTTCCAACAGGAGTAGTATAAAAGGGGGTCAGAGGGGGCATTTGGAGCATAAGAAGCTTTGAGAAGCTTGGAGAAGCTTGAACAAGAAAGTAGAAGCATTTGTAGTGTTAGCAAGAGAGTTTGCAGTGATAGAAAACTATCTTGCAATGTTAGCAAGAGCACAGTGATAGCGTAGGGGATAGCAGTGGAGGAATATCAGTATGAGAAATTAAGAGGTTGCCTAAGTTCTTCTAGTGAGAAGTAAGGAATTTTGTATCTCTTGATTTGCTGAAGTTAATATAATTTCCTCATCTATAGAACTGGTTTTCCTTTAAGGGTTTTTCCAAAGATGATTTGTCCAAAAAAAAAAATTATTCATTGTGTTGTGAATTTCTTTTTGTACTTTATAGGTGAAGTTACAATTGTGTTATTTTTCGATATTAGTTCAAAATTTATTTTTGGTAGTTTAATAATCTTTTAAGATAGGAGATTAATAATCAGTGATTGGAATAGGAATTTTCACATGGTATCAGAGCAATGTTGATGGTAGAAGAATTTTTTCCTAAGAAATAAATTAAGGGTTTATAAAACCTAGATTGATCTCTTTAGATTTATTATTGCTTTAATTCCTTAAGATGGCTTCAGTTGGTTTGAAAGATCAACATAGATTAGATGGTGCTTCCAATTTTGGTGTTTGGAAGGCCCAACTTTCTTTATTGTTGAGAGAGAATGGTATCAAAGATTATGCTACAACTAGTATAGTTGTACATATAGATGCTATACGACTTGCAACATATAAGAAGGATCATGCCAACACAATGAGGATAATCCTTGATGGTGTAAAGGATCATATTGTTCTACATATCTCAGACCTAGATACAACAAATAAGATGTGAGATGTCATTCTAAATTTGTACCAAAATGCTACCACCAATAGGAAGATAATTCTTAGAGACAAGTTGAAGAATACCCAGATTAACCAGGGAGAAGATGTCACAAGTTACCTCACCAGGCTTGGACTTGTCAAGGATGAGTTAGCAGTTGTTGGAGATAGCTCGATGATGATGTGCTAGTGAGAATAACCCTAAAAGGATTTACTAAACAATGGAGTGTTTTTATATAAGTTGTTAGTAGATGAGACATCTTACCGAGTTGGAATCAACTATGGACCAATTTCACTCAGGAGGATTTAGACTAAGTCTTGTCAATGGGGTCAACAAGAGTCAAAGAAGTGGGGTGGAATAAGAAAATGTTGCCCTAGCGAGGAAAGGGAAAACAAAGAAGGGGTCTAGCAAAGGATGGAATTCACAAAGTAAAAATAAAAAGGACCTTTCTAAGGTCAAGTGCTTTGGTTTTCATCAGTATGGTCACTATGTTAGTGATTTCCTAGAAAGGAAGAAAGCAAAGAAGCAGGTGAAAACTTCAATGAGTGCAAAAGAACTCTCCAATAGACTAGAAGATGAGTTTGCACTTATAGTTTGTATGGTGAGCTCAACCTCTTAGGCTATTTGGTATATATATAAAGAGGTATCATTTCATATGATAGGAGTTACAAAGTACTTCTCCAGTTATAAGAAGGAGAACACCAATATCCAGATTTCTATAGGAAACTTGTCCAAACTCAACTCAGTTGGGAAAGGGATTGTTCAATTTCAGAGGGAGAATGGAAAGATAATTCCACTTTGTGATGTGTTGTATGTGTCAGGCTTAGGTATGAATTTGGTTTATGTATCTATTCTTTACGATACATGGTACAATGTACTCTTTAGAGTGACACATGTATTGATTAGGCGCAAGGATTGGAAAGCACCCATAACTATTAGACTTAGGAGTGGTTGCCTTTATAGGTTGCAGTTTGATGCTCCTAAGGCACTCATGAGAAATTTTAATCCTAGAGATCTTGGAGAGCTATAGCATAGGAGGATGGGCCATATTCATCACGAAGAACTCAAATTGCTTCATGAGATAGTGATAGGTGTTCAAGAGGTGAGTATAGAGCATGATGATGTATGTAAGGGATGCATGTTGGGGAAGTCTGTGAAAGAATATTTTCCAAGGAGTAACACTAGAACCGAGGGTGTTCTTGATCTAGTACATTTAGATGTATGTGGACCAATCTTTAAAAAGTCTCTCAGACGATATGAGTACTATGTTACTTTTATCAATGATTTCTCTAGAAATACCTGGATATACTTCTTGAAGACCAAGGATGAGGTTTTCAGTCAATTCCAAGAGTTCAAGGCTCTTGTCGATAACTTGACAAGAAGAAAGATAAAATTTCTTCAATTAGACAATGGAGGTGAGTACAAAGGAAATAACTTCTAGGAGTTCTATATTAGGGAAGGAATCAAGACAGAGTGGACTCTTCCTTATAATCCACAACATAATGTTGTTGGGAGGACTTAGAATTGTTCTATATCGAAGGTGGCAAGAGATATGCTATATGACCAGAATATGGCTCGCTACTTATGGGTAGTGGGGTGTAGTACAATAGTCCACATTCAAAATAAGGTTCAACACAAGGTGTTGGGTAAAAGTACAAAGTTGTGTCACCTTTCAGGCTAACTTCTGAGAACGACTGAATTTGAGTATTTCTATCTAAATGTTACAAAAAAATTTAAACATATGATCTAAGATAAATTCATTATTGCTAAGTTATATATGGTCTTAAGATTGTGCAATTGAAAATGTCTATTAAATGTATATTTTATACTAGTTTGTATCTAATTACTAAAGAAATAAAATTATTTTATAAAAGTGGTATTCTAGTAGCTCATACTATTTTTTATGATTTTTTTAATAACATATGAACACCATTTTATAGACCTCAGAGTCAAGAATATTCTCATATATATTTTATAGTGTTTTAAAATTAGATATTGAATATTGCAATTAAAAAATTCTACAAGCACGAATTTTAACACTTGAAAAGATGTCAGATTTAAGAAAGAAAGAAATATTAAATCATATCAAAAAAATCTAAAAATTATATGACATTCTAGAGGAGAGAGTCCTCTTCTAGAATGTATATTTTTTCTCCTAGTTAGAATAGATTTCTTTTTACAAATGTGGTGGGAGATGAAAACTATCGATTTCAAGTGAGTCGAAATTTCAATCATTATAAAAGATAAAATATAGGTCTAAAGAATTTTTTTTATTTTTGACTATTGTGTGTGTGTGTGTGTGTGTGTGTGTGTGTGTGTGTGTGTGTGTGTGTGTGTGTGTGTGTGTGTGTGTGTGTGTGTGTTATCTATACCATAGTCTGAGATCAAAAAAATATATGTTTATTTCCATACATTTTTGTGGTGGAAACTAGACCCCTCATTTTTCAGAATTTTTTAGTAGCTACAAAATTATCTATAAAAAATAGGAAAATATATCTATTCTTATTCCAAATAATTGTTAAAAACTATAATTCTAAACTTCATCCATGACACATTTCATTACTTTACTTCATTTCCAATTCAAAATAATAACACCAATTTCATGTCATTAAAGTTGAACAATTATACTTTTGTTAGCTTTTTCTTTTACAAAAGGGTGACACGGGTTTGTGCTTTTACCCTACTAGGGAAGATGAGAGCAGAGGAAGTTTTTATAGGAAAGAAGTCAAATGTTGGTCACTTCAAAATATTTGGCAGTTTAGCACATTGTCATATTCTAGGAAATACATGTACCAAGTTAGACCAAACTACAGAGATGGGGTACTTTTTTGGGTACATTGAAACCTCAAAGGCATATATGATTTTTATCCTCAAGACCAAAAGACTTATTGTCAGACATTATGTTAATTTCATGGAGGACAAGGCATTTAGAATAACTAGAGACTTGCTAGTAGATGATCAGAGTGAGCTGCCAACAGAAGCTCCAAGGCCTAGTCAAGGGCAACAAAGCACAAGTATAGTTACTAATACAAGTGTAAGCTTAGGTGGTGAAGATTTACAAAGCATGGAGTAACAGGTGCAATAGGAAATGCATCTAAAAGACATAAAGGTTGATATTTCATCCTCTACAATTGGCAGTAGGAACCATGGGGTTCAAGAGACACAAAGGGATACTTAGGAGTTTGTGGAAGCTCCTAGAAGGAGTACTAGAGAGTGGAGACAACCAACCAAGTTCAGTGACTATGTGGCATTAGTTAGTCAGTTCGTAAATAGTGAACCTTCCAGCTATTAGGAGGTTGTAGAGCATCAGGTATGGCAAGATGCTATAGTTGAGGAGTATAACTCAATTATGTAGAATAATATGTGGGAGATAGTGCCTGGACCAACAAATAGAGCATTAGTTGGATCACATAGGATCTATAAGAAAAAGTACAATGCAGATGATAGCATCAAAAAATACAAGGCAAGATTCTTGGCCAAGGGGTTCTCTCAGAATGAGGGAATAGACTATGAGGGGACATTTGCTCCAGTGGTCAGGAATAATTATATATGAGATGTGATCTCATGTGTAGCACAGATGAGATGGTAGATCAATCAAATGGATGTCAAGATAGAGTTTCTTAATGGTAAGTCAAAGGAGGAGGTATACATAGAGAAACCACAAGGTTTTGTAGCACACAGTAAGGAGACCCACGTGTGTAGATTGAAGAAATCCTAATACGAACTCAAGAAGACTCCCAGAGCATGGTATGTGCACATTGATACATACTTGTAGGAAATGTGTTGTGTGAAGAGTGAAGCAGATACTAACCTCTACTACTTGGTGGTTGGTGGTGAGGTTATCATTCTTGTTTTTTATGTGGATGACTTGTTTCTTACGAGTTCACTAAAGCTTGTAGAAGAGTACAAGAAGGACCTTGTAGAAGAGTTTGAGATGACGGATTTATGACTTATGCACTACTTTCTAGGCATAGAGGTGTGGCAGACAAATAGAGATCTATTTTCCTTCATCAAAGAAAATATTACATTGAAATCTTGAAGAGATTTAGGATGGAGGATTGCAAAGTCATGTCTACACCCATGATCACGAATTGGAAGAAGGTAGACACATTTAAGAAAAAGGATGTTGATCCCACTTTATATAGGCAGTTGATTGGTTCACTTATTTAATTGATCAACAACAAGCCAAATATTGCATTTGTAGTGAACTCACTTAGTCAATTCATGGTTGAACCAAATATAGTGTATTGGACAACGACCAAGCATGTGTTGTGTTACTTGCATGGTATAATTGAGTATGAGATCAGATATTTTCAAGGTGAAGGTATCAGGTTAATGGTCTATACTGATGCAGATTGGGCATGAAGTACAACGGATAATAGGAGCACTTTAGGGTGTTGTTTCAATTTGGGATGAGGAGTTGTATTTTGATTTAGTAGGAAGCAGAAGTTTGCGGCTCTAAATTAAGTAGAAGTAGAATACATAGCAACTAGCATGGTAACATGTGAAGCTATATAGATTCAAAAGTTGTTAGTAGCCTTGTTTGGTCAGAAGGTTGAGACTACTCTGATATACTGTGATAATTAGAGTTGCATCAAGTTGTCTAAGAATCTAGTATTTCATGATAGGTCTAAACATATAGACATTTGATATCGCTTCATTATGTACACTGGGGAGTTGTTTAGCTATAGTACATACCTACAAAAGAGTAGGTAGTAGACATTCTAACTAAGGCATTGGGGAAGACAAAATTCATCTTCTTTAGAGATAAGTTAGGTGTCATGTAGAACAACTTCCTCACTAAGAGGGAGTGTTAGTTTTTGCAACTTTGGACAGTTGTTCATCCATATGTAGTTAATTAGCAAAAAACTCAATGGGTTAGAATAGGGAAAAAATGTTTCTTAATTAAATGATCACTTTTAGAAACAACTAGAAACTAGAAACAATTAGTATAGGGACTTCGTTAGGGTATTAAGATATTTTAATCTCGACTGTTGATTGAGAATCAATCTCGACCATTGGTATTCCAATAGGAGTAGTATAAAAGGGGGTCAGGGGGGGCATTTGGAGCATAAAATTTTTTGAGAAGCTTCAACAAGCAAGTAGAAGCATTTGCAGTGTTAGCAAATGAGTTTTCAATCATAGAAAATTGTCTTACAGTGTTAGCAAGAGCGTAGTGATAGTATTGGGGATAGCAGTGAAGGAATATTAGTAGGAGAAATTAGGAGGTTGTTCGAGTTCTACCAGTGAAAGGCAAGGAATTTTGTATCTCTTGATTTGTTCAAGTTAATATAATTTTCTCATTTGTAGAACTGATTTTCCCTTAAGGGTATTTCGGGAGCTAGTGGCTACATAGCCATCTAGATTACCTTTATTGTAATTTGTATATTAAATAGAAAATAAAAAAGTTGTTTCAAATAATTTTTAAATTGTTAAAAAAGATTTATTCCCAGAATTTAATCGGCTGCACAGATGCTTCCTTTTTGGGAGACGATTTGTACAAAAATATTGTGTTTTTTGTGTTGTGAATTTCTTTTCATATTTTATAAGTGAAGTTGCAGTTCTGTTATTTTTCCATATTAGCTGGGAATTTATTTTTGGCAGTTTAATAATTGTTTAAGATAAGAAATTAATGATGAGTGACTGCAATAGGAATTTTCGCATTCTTTGTGTTCCTCTGATCAGCACAATCTCCCGCCTCGCAGTTTGGCTACTCTTCTATCGATCTGTTTAGTTGTAGTCCTCATTGCCTTGTGTTCCGTTTGTCTGTATCGTTCGTTGCATTACAAGAAGCCAAAAAGCACGCCATTGTGGAAAGTAACTCCATTCCACTCGAGATCACTGAACGAGCGATACATCTTGAATTTGAAAGAAGCGCTGGAAAAGTTTACAAGGTCCATCTGCAGAACCAAGAAGCAGTGGCCATTAAGAAGGTCTGTAACATCGGCAAATCGGTTGGAGGTTTGAAGAGAAAAAGTGACGAAAAGAAAAGTAAAATGGGGGAAGTGGAGGTGAATACCTTGGGGCACATCCGGCACAAGAACATCTTGAAGGTTCTCTGTTGCATTTCGAGTGAAGAAGCAGATTTCAAGCTGTTTGTATACATGCCGATTGGCAGCTTGTTCGACCGTTTGCACCGGCAACCGGCGGCAAGGCGCAGGACAAGGAAGGGCAGGATAACGGTGGATAAGATATCAAATTGCTTTTGGCGCAGCTCGGGGACTCAGTTATATGGATCAAGATTGTCGCCCTCCAATATTGCACAGTGATGTAAAATCGAGCAACATCTTGCTGGACGCGGATTTCAATGCCAAAATTGCAGATTTTCGCGTCTCGACAGTGCTTGACAGCTTGGGGAAAGTTCATTCGGTGTCTGGCTATGTGGGCTCGCACAGATATATAGCCCCAGGTACAAAACTCTCTCTTTGCACAAATCACCTCATAGTTTCTTCCCGCGTATGAAAATGTGATGTTTAGAATACGCGGAGAGGCTAAAAGTGAACGAGAAGAGCGATGTATATAGCTTCGGAGTGGTGTTATTAGAGCTAGTCACCGGTATGAAAGCTACGGGTGAGGCGGAATATTGAGAGGACAGAGGCATCGTTGATTGGGTCTGTAACACAATACGAATGGGCGGGGAGAAAACGGAAGTGCTGGATGAACGAGCAGTAGAAGATAATTATATAGAACAAATGTTACTAGTATTACATATGGGATTGGTTTGTTCCAACAGAGTGCCAAACTAGAGGGCTTCTATGAGAGAGGTGTTAGAGAGGTTAGAGGCATGCGGCGGCCACAGCCTCAAGGAGACAGTACTCGGACTGGAAAGAATATCAAGTAGCCACTCCGAGTCTGAGAACGAAATTGTTTTCTTTCCAGATCAACGGAGCTAGGAAATTCTTTTAGCTTTCCCCCGTCCCATTTATCCTGGTCTGTTTTGTTGTATGAATAACAACGTAGCCTCGCAACGTACGAAAATGACTTCCTCGCCTACTTTCCTATTCTCTAGACAGTCAACTGAATGTCTTCTAAAAGTCTGCGAGACTCTCATTCCTTGTACTCAATTTTCTTTCAGTATTATCTATCGATAATCAATTAATTTTTTTAATAAAGTTAAAAATAAATTAATATATATTTCCAAAATCGTCATGCCTCTTAGTTTTCACAAAGTTTTCCACATTTCAATACTTTGGCTTAGTACTTATGTTTTGACTTTGAGTTAATATGTTTTTGTCGTATGATGATAGACTGTTAGTCAAAAATTGTAAGATGACTTATGGTGAAATTATTTTGTCCTAGACTTATTGATTGATGATTTGATGCTCGTTATCTTACATATTAGACTAATGACACATATCTTATGTTTAACACTTATTACTAATGATGACCACGTTTGTACAAAGTCCTAATGATTGTGACGTGATTTATTAAGCATGGGAACTGCTTATATGAACATATTATGATGATGATTCATGCATGTTTAATAATTATTAAGATGCACATATGATGAATTTTTTTTCTTATGGATTATGACATTTCTTAGATATTAACTAATTGCCATGTTGTCTGGTGTTTGAGTTCTGTTGGGGAGAACATGAAAGTGTAGTTGGGATAGAGGAGGCTAGTTCCTCTGTAGGCTAGTCCCTTCATCAGATTGATCATTATTTATAGATTGTGTGTCATACCTTAATCTTTAATTCACTATGTGGGTGATGTTAACTAAAGTTGATTGGAAAAATTATTCTGTCGTATCAAGTAACATACTAAAAGAAAGTTTACTAACCAAAAGTCAATGTACATAGGAAGTGCATATATTATCCATTGAATATGTGAATAAAAGAATGAATAACAATTAGTAATGTAAGATTTATTTAATTTGATATTAATAAGAAAATAGTAAAATGTAGTAAAAAGGAGAAGATATGTTTTACCAGAACCATAAACACTTAGGATGAGGGAGAGTGAATAATAAATATATGTAACCACTTCTAAAATGGGGGACACTTATCCAAAAAAATTCGTAAAATAATATAAAGTAGAGGAACTAATGATTCTAAATGGGTGGGAAAGCAAGAAGACGGAAAAGGTTGTTATGAACTATACTATTTGAAGGATCTGAAAATCTACAATCTACAACCTATCATAAATCAGATTTCCCCCTCCTAACTTACACTATTGGTCATGTATCCTTATTGTTGTAGAATTAGAAATTGAGAAATAGTTGTGTGTTTAAGATGAAACATGGTATGCTTGATACTAAAGTTTATGGAATACATATACATGTGTGTTTAAGATGAAAATTGGTATGCTTGATACTAAAGTTTATGGAATACATATACTTGTAGAATCCAAAATATAGGAGAATTATTAGTGTATCAGACTATAAGTGAAATAATATTATGAATTATCCTCATGATAAGAAATGAAATATAACATTGAATTGTTATCAAGAAATGCAGAGAAGTAATATCTATATTGTATATGTTGAAGGCACAAAAGACTTGTGTATTTTTGTGTTCATTTTGCTTGCCAATCAGTGGAGATTAAGCTTTATATACATGAGGGCAGACAAGGAGTCATGACCGATAGGCATGACTCATGCTTGAGCCATGTCTATCGGTTGTAAGTTAACATCAACCCCGATACCCTTTTAAAGCCAACGATACAATAATGAACCTACATAAAGATTAACAAGGTTTTCGATCACATTGGTTTTATTCAAATATGTTTGTAATTTAAATCTGCACACACACACACACACACACACACACACACACACACACACACATATATATATATGAATATCTAAACATATAATAATAAGATAAAAATTCACAAGATTCATTAAAAAATCTTTATAATTTATGTTTAACTAATCTATAAATTAACATTCCCTCTTAGATAAGTAAGAAAAATACACAGAAGAAGTCTTTGATTAAAAGACTTCTTAATGTCAAATAAAGGTTGATTCATCAACAAAAAATGATATTCAGTAACTTATATTTAACATCATATAACATGAGAGTTGGCCTATCATAATATCAACAATATGATATTCACCAAGTTCTCTAGAGTAATGGCCTATCAAAAACATCATTTGAATGATGATCACCAAGTACTCAGTGTGGTATTGGTCTATCAGAATATTAGGGAAAGATATTAACCAAGTACCAAAAAATATATCTATACAAGAAACTCGTAGATAACCAAATTAATGATATCTAATGCCTAGTTGTTGATTTATAAGATAAAGCCTTTGCATGAAACAATTTCACAAAATGAATCATGCTACAAGTTATTGTAAGGATATCATTTTACAAAGACTTCTCCTAATACAAGTGAAATCATTTTGAAGTCATCACTTCTTAATGATTAACATAGGTTTTATAAGTTTATAATATATAGAGTGTACAATAATCAATTTCTCTAAGACATTTCCTCACATTTTACAATCATACCAAGTTCTTTATGAAAATGCTCCACTTTTGCCTGAGCAAGTGGTTTGGCAAGAGTGTCTGCAATTTGATCCTCTATACCGATATATTCCAACTTGATTACATCCTTCTTAACCATGTCTTGAACATAGTGGTATGGTATCTTGATGTGTTTTGATCTGTTATGAAATACTGGATTAAGAGAAAGCTTGATGTAGCTCTAGTTATCACAATAAATAGTAGTAGGTAGAAGTGGCTTCCCAAACAATCCAAATAGAAGTTTTCTCAATCATACAACTTCTCTTGCTCCCAAAGATATAGCTATGTACTTGACTTCTATAGAACACTGTGCTACTGAAGACTAGTTCTGACTAAACTAGGATATCATTGCCGAACCCAAGGTAAAACAAAATCCTCAAGTGCTCTTATGATTCTCTAAATATCTTCTAAGGTTTAGTTTAGTTTTAGTTTATTTGAGACCATATCCAATTGTACTGTTGAGATACCTAAGAATGTGTTTTGCTACTACTAAATGAGTTTGTTTAGGTTTGGACATAAACTAACTAAGAACATTTATAGTATAATAGATGTTAGGTCTTGTGCTTACCAAATACATTAAAGAACCAATTATCTATCGATATAGAGTAGGATCAACACTTTCAAAATCTTCAGTTGCTTCTTTTAGTTTCTTGAGGTTTGTTTCCATAGGAGTTTTCATTGCCTTGTTGTTCACCTTACCAAATCTTTTGAGTAGGTCTAGAATATACTTCCCTAGATTTAAGAAGATTCCTTTTGAATGATGCCATACTTCTAGTCCCAAGAAGAAGTGTAGTATTCCTAAGTCTTCATTTCAAATTTAGATATAAGATCTTGTTTACATTTTTTATTTAGATGATCCTCTTCTGTAATCAAAAGATCATCAACATATAGAAACATAATTAACATATCCCCCTATATTACCTTGTAATATAAATTTGGATCTGCAATATTTTTAGAGAAATCAAGTTTAGTTAGATGATGATCTATCTGTTCATACCAAGCTCGGGGAGCTTGTTTCAATCCATATAAAGCCTTTTTTAATTTTCATACATGATATTGTTTATTTTGTACTTCAAATCGTTCTAGTTTTTCAAGATAAACTTTCTCTTCTATAACACCATTCAAAAATGTAGTCTTTACATACATTTGATGAATTTTCCATCCCTTGGATGCAACAATGGCTAAAACAGTTCTAATTGAAGTATATTTGGCTACTAGGGAAAAAATTTCCTCATAGTCTATTCCTTCCTTTTGAGAAAATACTCTTGCTACAAACCTTTCTTTGTACTTGTCAATACTTCCATCTGTAGCATGTTTAATTTTAAATAGCCATTTTGAGGAGACAAATGATTTATTTTGGGCCTAGGAACAATATCCAAAACATCACTTTTAAGTATGGACTTATATTCTTCTTTCATGGCATCTTTCTAATTTTGATGTTTTATTGCTACTTTTTCATTAGATGGTTTAGATTTGGAGATTTCACTCATTAATGCAATGTAACTTAAGTATATGTTAGCACATTTTCTTTCCCTAATGAAATCTAAGGGAATGGAATTATTCTCTTCAATTAGCTTTCTAGCCCATAGTGATCTTTTCTTTTCCTCAAAAGTGTGAGTAATGTCCATGGGTTCAATTGATTTATCTTCCTCCATTAGAAACTCCCTCTCATTATCAAAGTTTGTTCCTCTAGAGTTTCTTCTATGGTTTCTCCTAAATTTGATTCATTTTCATCCTTAGATTTTTTGAAGGCCAAATCTTCATCAAATATTACATCTTGATTTAGTTAAATATTTCTTTGTCCAAGGATATAGATACGATAAGCTTTGGAATTTTCATTGTAACCTACAAAGATTCCTTTCTTTCCTAAGGGCTCTAGTTTGGTTCTCTTCTCATTAGGAATGTGTACATAAAGAGGGCAAAAAAAAAATTCGTAGGCATTTAAGATCAAGTTTTTTCCTGGTAAATGCCTCTTCAAGGGTCTTGAATTCAAGATGAGAGTGTGGACATCTATTTTGAAGGAAAACAACAGTATTTGAGGCTTCTCCCCAAAGAAAAGTTACAAGATTTTTTTATCATGAAGCATTTCTTTAACAGATTCAACTATTTATCTATTCTTTCTCTCAACTATTCTATTCTATTGAGAATTATAGGGAAAAGAACACTCCCTCTTGATATTAGAAATGTACTCTTTACCATTTCCTATTCTTAAGAATTTTATTTTCTTTCCAGATAGATTTTCTACAAGGGCTTTAAACTCTTCAAATTTTGTCAGGATTTCTTCAGATTCTTTACTTTTAAGAAAATAGATCCAAGTCTTCCTAGAGAAATCATCCAAAAATATGATATAGTATAGAAAACCTTCTAGTGAAGGAATTGACATAGGACCACATAAGTCTAAGTGAATAAGTTCTAGAACTTCTTTGGATTTGGTTTGAGTATTTTGAAATGTAGCTTTAATATTCTTCCCCAAAGCACAACCTTTACAGGTTCCTTCATGGTATGGATGAAGTTTATGTAGACCTGTTACCATTTTTCCTAGAGAAGGTAATCCTCAAAAATGAAGATGACCTTGTCTCCTATGCCAAATTTCATTTTCTTTGAAAGAATCATGAAATAGAGCTAAATGAGGGAGAGAGTTAATTTTATAAAGACATCCTTGTCTGGAGCAAATCTTGTATGCATTTTTTATGTTAGAATTCTTAGGCCAAGCTAAGACCTTTTCTTCCATAAATGTAACTCTGAATCCTTAATCTTCAAGAGCAGAGATTGAAAGCAAGTTTCTTTTTATACTAGACACATATAGTACCTTAGTAAGTTCAATTGTTTTCCCTGGTTTTAGATGAATAGTACATTTTGCTATTCCCATTATGGGATAGCTTGTATCATCTCCAATGATTACTTCATCAACATAGTCTTCCTTGATAGAGTCCAACTATTCCTTAAAACCTATAATATGTTGAGAGGCTTCGCTATCAATTACCCAAGTACTTGATATGGTTGATGCTTCACTAGAGAGAGTTGAATAGAAGGCATTGTGTTCAAAATTTTGATTTGAGTTTTGAGTGGTTGCAAATGAAGCCTATGGCTTAATTCTATCAAGACATCTAAATGCCATATATCCAACTTTGTCACATCTAAAACATTGCATTTTGGAGAAGTTAGGTTGCTTATTTTTCCTTTGAATTTTTTTTTCTTCTTATTTACTTGAGTAGAGAGAACTTGTAAATCTCCTTTTGAGGAGGAAATATTTTTGGCTCGAGCTACTCGCATACATTGTTCTTTTATATAGTCAACTTTAAGTCTTTCAAATTTAGGAAGTCTTGATTGAGAGCATACCCCTTGTTTGAAAGTATCCCATGATGATGGAAGGCCTTTTAGAGCCATTATTGTTAACTCTTCTCCTTCACATATGTGTCCTATGGAAGAGAGTTGATTTTGAAGTTTAGTTATTCTCATAAAGTAAGAGGAAATTTTCTCTCCTTTATTCATTTTAATATTTGACATTCTATCCTTTAATGTAATAATCTGAACAACACTATTTATCTTAGACATATTTCCAAGAGAATTGTACATCTCATGTGCAGTTTCTAGTTCTAAGATTATAGGAAGTAGATGAGTTTTAACACCATCCACAATAAATCTGATAGCTTTATTGTTGTCACTCTCCCATTTTTCTAGTTCATCTTTTCCTTTGGGTGGTGGGTCAAAATTTTTAGTAAACTTATTTAGGCCATGTTCTTTTAGTATGATTTTTAGTTGTAATTTCTAGCCTACAAAATCTGAATCACCTTCTAAACTATCTTCCAACCTTATGTTGTTCACCATTTTTGAATGATATTTGACTAAAGTCTAATTTTAGGATTACTTCTTCAAACCTGCTTTGATGCCATGTTAGTGTATTAGATTATAAGTAAAATAATATTCTAAATTATCCTCAAGATAAGAAATGAAATATAGCACTAAATTGTTATCAAGAAATGTAGAGAAGTAATATCTATATTGTATATGCTAAGGCACTAAAGACTTGTATATTTCTATGTTCATTGTGCTTCACAATCAATGGGGATTAAGTTTTATATGCGGGAGGGCAGACAATGAGTCACAACCGATAGGCATGATTCATGCTTGAGTCACATCTATCAGACGTGACTTAATATTAACCCTGATATTCTTTTAAAGTTGACGATACAATAATGAACCAACATAAAGACTAACAAGGTTTTCAATTACATTAGTTTTATTCAAATATGTTTGCAATTTAAATCTACATACATGCGTGTGCACGCATGTGTGTGTGTGTGTGTGTGTGTGTGTGTGTGTGTGTGTGTGTGTGTGTGTGTGTGTGTGTGTGTGTGTGTGTGTGTGCGTGCATGTGTGCGTGTGTGTGTGTGTGTGTGTGTGCATATTTGAATATCTAAACATAAAAATTCACAAGATTCATGAATAAATATTTATAATTTATGTTTAACTAATCTATAAATTAACAAAAATAATATAGATACAGAGAAAATAGAGCACTAAAATAAGTTTACATAAACACATTTTTTCTATTTCTCTTCCATGTTGATCTTTTACATATTGTAGACTTCTCTACTTTCAATTATGTAGCGTACCAAAAGAATTAAATTCTTTTTATAGAGCTTATAGCTCATATGCATCCCACTATAAAAAAGTTTAACTCATTGCTAAAACACTACAAACAACAAGCATTTTATGATCTAAATTTTAACTTTGAGTTCCATTTGACTATTCTACAAGAGAAAAACTAATTGTCTAAATATTAACATCGATGCAAGTGGAAGTTGCATGGAAAGACTTTGGTGGTGAGAACAAAATGGTGTCCATGATAAACATCAGTTTCACAACACCCCACCTCCCCTTCCTTGATGCTAAGACTCATAATTCAATGTCAAAGTACATAAACTTTCTTCATGCAATTTACAGTTCAACTTTTCAACACTAAAGTCTTGTAAACTCATATATCACTTCCAAGGTAATTTTTAGTAGCTAATATTTTCCAATTGAATAATTTTACAAAAAAAAATTGCTAGTTATTTGGGTAATAATTTAAGATTTAATGCAACCTAAATTGCCACATATTTATAAAATTTGGTTTTTTAAATAATTAAAATCACTCAATGATTTATTTCATCAAAAAGTTTAACTTAAAGATTTTCCACAATATTTGATACATTATTATAAATGTTTCCTATCAATATTATATATTATTAAAGAAATCAAAATTTAATCACCGATAATTATCATAATTAGTAGTTAGTTTAGAGATATATCACTGAATTTAGTTTTCACTATTAATTTAAAACAATATGTAATAATCCTTATAATATTCGATGAGGTAAAAAATGTTCACTTTTGATTTGTAACATTCCATGGTGATTAATGAACTTTCTATTATTATTATTGAGATTCGCCACTATTTTGTACACAAAAAATATGATTCATAAATAATCAACAATATAAATAATATTTAACATTTTTTTTTTGAGAGATTCTCTCATAGAAATAATTTTGGTTTTCAAAATAATGAAAGATTCACCAATATTTTATATCATTTCTAAAGGTGGGTTTCCAAAAGTTTACCTTCGGTAACTCACTTCTAACAAAAGTCAACCAACTTTTTATTTATTTCTATCTCTCATTACAGATCATAAGGCTCAATATTCCATTCCTTTCTCTAATATAGAGAAGACTCACAAGACTTCCTTGTGTTGATCACAACAAGTAGTCATCAACTACTTCACTCAAACATTGAAACTTGGATTTGTCATTTTCTCTTTTGACATGTAAACATTGAGGTTTGTACAACCTTTTGAACATCTTTGTGACCTTCTACCAATAGGATTCATTGATCCATCCATAATCAATATACATATAAATTTTTCTAGATTGTTCATCACAATATCTAGTCCAACAAGATTTTTCACTATGACTATTCAACCCATAGATGCTACAATGGTGAAGATCCCAACATTTATCTTCTTTATGCCCTTCCCTTCTATAGTGACAACATGAAATGCACACTTTACTTTGATTTATTTAATTCCAACCTACAATACTAGCAACATAAAATCTATCTTGCTTATCAAATCCAAGGCCTTCAAATGTTGGCCTCCAAATGGGTTGGATGGGCTCCTTCATGCCTTGCCCATCATTTTCTAATCCTCTTCCTTTAAATCCCATTTTTTGCATAATTTTTTAAAAATACTATTTTTAAAATAAATTATGTTATCATTATCACAATTTCCATTTATACCTATAAACATATTCTTACATTCATCTATACACTCTTTTTGTGAAGAAACTTCGACTACATTACCAACATTAAATTGATATAGATCACTTGTGTCACTTGCAGCATCACAAATTGGTGACTTTAATTTCAATATTTCATTATCTTTATTCCAGAACCTTAAACTTCTTACCCATATCTTCATTCTTCTTCTTGAGTTTGTCAAATGATATTAAATTATCCTTCAATTTGACATTTTACTTTTTAACCTTTTCCAAAAAAATTCCAAGCTTCTCAATTTGAAATAAATAATCATATCTTTCATTTTTGAACTTTAAAAATTCTCTAACGATTCTGAAATGCACTTCTCCAATTTTCTCAATTCATCATTAAAAACATTTTTAAAACACTACAAAATAACATGCATTTTATGCATTATATTTATACTTCAAGTTCTACTTGATTGTCCTATAGGAGAAGACCTGATCATCTAAATATTAAAATTGATACAAGCACAATTTGTATGGAAAGTATTTTATGGTGAGAACAAAATGATGTGCAAGATCAACATCAGTTTCAAAAACAAGATCCCCTCCTCCAAGTTTTGATTTGAATTTTCTTTGACTAGAGTATTCTTTGACATCAAAACCTCAACTATGGGCATTTAGAGACCTTTCTCACAAAACACATTTAATTAACACATGACTCAAAATTTATTTTTATTATCTCATATTCTTAAGAAAATCCTAGCACAGATAATCTCACAAACACACTAGTTGAAGTAATTATTAAAACACTGCAAAATAACATGCATTTTGTGCATGATATTTATACTTTGAGTTCCACTTGACTTTCCTACAGGAGAAGACCGGATCATCTAAATATTAAAATTTATAGAAGCACAATTTGTATGGAAAGTATTTTATGGTGAGAACAAAATGATGCATGAGATCAACATCAGTTTCAAAAACAAGATCCCCTCCTCCAACATTTGATTTGAATTTTCTTTGACTAGAGTATTCTTTGACATCAAAACCTCAGCTATTGGCATTTAGTGATCTTTCTCATAAAACACCTTTAATTAACACATTGCTCAAAATTTATTTTTATTATCTCATATTCTTAGAAAAATCCTAGCCCAGATAATCTCACAAACACACTAGTTGAAGTAATTATTAAAACACTGCAAAATAACATGCATTTTATGCATTGTATTTATACTTCGAGTTCCACTTGACTGTCCTGTAAGAGAAGACCTAATCATCTAAATATTAAAATTGATACAAGCACAATTTGTATAGAAAGTATTTTGTGGTAAGAACAAAATGATGGGCAAGATCAACATCAGTTTCAAAAACAAGATCCCCTCCTCCTAACATTCAATGTTGGTCATGTATCTTTATTGACTTAGAATGAAGAATTGAGAAACACCCATGTGTTTAAGATAAAACATGGTATGCTTGATGCTAAAGGCTATGGAATACATAAAGTTACCTATGTGAAAATTACAAATAGATAGGTAGATGCCAAAAATTGTACCATTAATTAAAAATTAAATATTAATCTTCCAGCTATCTTTGAAATTAGAATAACATCCTTTATTAGAGTACATAAATAATATTTTAAAAACTCAAAGCTATTAAAAAATTAAATTTCAGCTCTTTAATTAGTCTCCCCCGTCCCCGTGGTACCAGTGGGTGTGTCGCGCCAGTGCTACCAGTCACGTTAAAAAGTTTACGTGGTGCACTGCAGTTTATAGGGGGGGTCGTGCTGCACCCGACTCCTGCAGTCTAATCAAAAATGAAAAAAAACAAAAAACAACTTAATTTTAATAAAATTAAAATAAATTTTATGATTAGTACACAATATTTTTCTTGTGTATCATCATTCCAAATTCAAATTCTACAAGAGTAAGATATGTTAGGTGCCCCCTAGAAGAAATATAGAATAATCCTATATTATCGCCACTATTGAAATCCAAAAATAGATGAATGTTATCTTAAGAGCTCCTTTCTTGTTTTCCTAACATGAAATTTGACTATATCGATATTAATTGTCCTAATCCTATTTGACATCACACTTAATTTTTTTGTCTTACTAGAGGAAAGACCTAGACTACTTTTAGTCTTGAGTAAATATGTTGAATACATTGCATATAATAGTCTCATGTTACTGCCACCATAAGTACATTCTAGATAGCTGAATGGTATTCTAAAATGTCATTTCTTTTTTTCCAATATTAAATACTATTTTGTATTGATATTAATTGTTCGGCAATATTAGATAATTAGAAAAAAGACTTAGACTACTTTTAAGTCTTTGTTACCATATATAAATACAAAACCAAATGAATGTCCTAGTCTCCTAACGATACTAAATTGATGTCAACTCTTCCTATCATATTTTATGTATAGATTTTTTTGGGAGGTGGGGTCGTGGTGGGGGGTGCGATTCTCATTCACATTGGACGTACATAGACTTTCCTCCAATTCGAGGAAAGACCTCGACTACTTTAAGTCCCCAGTCAACCCTAAAGAGGGCATTGCGGGTCATTCACGTCTCCGTGCGCATCGTTCCGCACATATCAAATCTAATCTATGTAACATCAAAAGCCAAATCCATGTCTGCAAGTGAGCACCACGAAGTTGCTCGCTGTCATAAGAAAGAACTAGGCCAGGATTTCTACACAGCGAACTCTTTTCTTATTTTAATTTGATGTTACGAAATTTAAGAGAGTAATCATACTCTTCCCAGCTCTCGCCTCCTTTACGTTTATTCTCAGCTGCCTAGTAATGATTCCCCACTGCGCTTCCCTCTCGCCAGATGGCCAAATTTTGCTGAAAATCAGAAAGGGCGATTGGAAGGACCCCAATAATTATTTGAGCAACTGGGACGACTCTCACCAAAATCCATGCATTTGGCACGGAATTTCTTGTGATAAATTCAACACCGTTACGGCTGTTGATCTCACTGGTGACTCCATTTCTGGCAACTTGACTTCTGCTATTTACGCCCTACCCAATCTCACTGTCTTGACTCTGCAACACGGCACCGGCTACGGTGCAACATATTGGCACCGACTACCTGCCCGTCTACACCCCCTGGGCAGCCCTTACTCTGACGTCCTTCGCTGACAGAACAGTCAGCCAAATATTCCGTGCCCTCCGTGCCGTGCAGCAAATAACTCTTTCCGTCCCTGAGACTTTAATCATTTTTAAAACTACAATACATTTTATATTATATGGTTTAATTTAATTGGATTTGATAAAGAATCGTAGGTTAATATTTTAATTTGCTGAAATTGGTATTAAATTTGTAAAAATAAAACATAATCTAAAAGTTAAAAATAATAATTAATATTTATTTTTTATAAAAATAATTAATATATTATTTTATTAATATTTTATTGGAGCAATCTTTAAGGTTAGTTTAGGTTACCTTCAAATTTTAATTTTAAGTTATGATTTAAAATAATTTTAATTTAGTTTTCATAAATTGTTAGATTTTTGTTTTAATTATAAAGTTTTAAAGGAAAAAAAATGTCATTTCCATGTTCAATTATTTTTAACTTTTAATTAAAAAATCCTAACCTTAATATAACTATAGTTTTAACTAGGGCTACAATTAAGATTACTATGATATAACAATTAAGATTACTATAGCTTTTAGTATAACAATTAATATAACTATAGTTTTTAATATAAGATTACAATTAATATAGTTATATTATACTAATCTTAATTATAACCCTAGTTAAAACTATAGTTATATTAAGGTTAGGGTTTTCAAATTAAAGATTAAAAATAATTGAACATGGAAATGACATTTGTTTTCCTTTACAACTTTATAATAAAAACAAAAATCTAACGAAAACTAAATTAAAATTATTTTAAATCATAACTTAAAACTAAAATTTGAAGGTAACCTAAACTAACTTTAAAGATTGTTCGAATAAAATATTAATAAAATAATATATTAATTTTTTATAAAAAATAAATATTAATTATTATTTTTAATTGTTAGATTATGTTTAATTTTTACAAATTTCAAATTTTAGCAAATTAAAATATTAACTTTATGCACATCCAATTAAATTAAACTATATAATATAAAAAGTATTGTAGTTTTAAAAATGATTAAAGTCTCACGGATGGAAAGAGTTATTTGCTGCACAGCACGGAGGGCATGGAATATTTGGCTGACTGTTTTGTCAGTGAAGGACATCAGAGTAAGGGCTGCCCAAGGGGTGTAGATGGCCAGGCTCGATGCAAATAAGTTGCACCGTAGCCGATGCCCAACATATTTGCACCGGCTGGGCCCCTCGATCTTGGCACTCCATCCTCCGGTTAGGGCAGTTAGCAGGCGCAAGTACAAACGTATTCTGACTCTGCCGTAGTCTAACTCTGTAGTATGTTATCAGATATTACTCTCCACCGACACGCCATCCCCTTGCCACCTTGCCCAACTCGCAATATTTCTCGCCTTTGTTTTGCAATTAATATCAACCAAACCCATAAATGCTCGTCTTGCCATTTTTCTTGTGGAGTCTGTATCAACAGAGCCAGAGTCATTTTCATATCATATTTGCTAGGTCATATGTCTCGCTGCTGCTAAGTTTCTGGGTCATCGTTCTCGCCGCTGGGTGAATTTTCTCGCTGTTGCTGGGTTCTTTACATTCATCAGGTAATACCACCTTCGTTCATCTGAAATTTTCATTCGCCTTTGTTCGTCTAAATTTGGTAGAAGTAGTTTACAATTACTTCCTTCTGAATTTTCATTCACCATTGTATGCCATTTTCATAATATTGTCTGGTTTAGACATTGTGGTAGAAGTAGTTTACAATTACAACTATTTCTGAATTTTCATTCACCGTTGTATGCCATTTTCATTTCATTGTTGTAATATTTTTTTTTGAATATCCCTACATCATGTAGAGTTTGTGTTTTTATTTATGTATAGCTTGATTTATTTTAATGTTAAATTATTTTCCAAATTTAATTTTGCAAATATCGAAAATATCTTATGGGCCCATGTTTAGATGGTTAACTTTTTACAACAAGATTTTTTTAATTAATTATCAAATATATTAAGAAGAAAGAATTATATTTTAGATTTTGATAGAATATAAAGGTAAAGATATATAAATATTTTAAATTATAATTTGAAAATTTTATAATAGCTATTTAATTTTAATACTTATTAAATATATTATAAAAAATATTATTAAATTTGTTAATCATAGTAGTTTTTAAATATTAATATGATTTTAAATTTTGAAAATCTAAAGTTAAAAATATATTTGATGTTATTATTTCAAATTAAGATTGTGTTTAGTTTTTGTATCAATTATTTCAACTATTCATCATCAATTATTTGACATTAGCATAACAACTAACAATGGATAAAGAGAAGAATAAGCATGAAGAATGTGAAATGTGCTTACTAAAGAATGAACCTTCATTTTACAAAAGATTTTTACTATAGGCCTTTTTACTATAAAAAAATTGATAGAAAATAGAAATAGAAAATTCAAGAATATAAATAAAGAAATCTTGATACAAAAAAAAGTACAATCTTAATGAGAAAAATTGACATCAACTATTATAAATTGTCCATAACTTTGATATTATTTTAAAAAAAAGCTAGATCAAGCTAAATAGATGGCAGCCAAAACAGTTGAAAAACATCATTTTTCTTTTGACAGCCTTAAAATAGCTTTGGAGCGATTCAATAAAATAATAACAATAATAACAAGAGTTGTGCAACAACTATAGTTCGCCTTACGAAAAAATAAGAGACTTGCAATTTTGCAAAGGTACTTTTACAAAAAAAAAATGTAGTTGAGAAAAATAAATTGAAATCTATTGTTTAATAGGAAACTATAACAATTTACATTTAAATTATTTTTATTTTTATTTTATAGGTAATATTAAATTTTAATTATACATGATTTATAGTTTAGATCTATTATTTACTATTTAATATAATATTTAGTTTAATTCAAATTAAATATTTAGTGCATAGAAAGTTTAAATTTTATTTATTATTAGATTTTTCTTAAAAGACTAATTGTGATAGTTTTTATTATTATTATCATCATAAATATAATACATGTACTAGCTCGAAAGAGTCATAAAAGCATCTTCATAAAGCTCAAGGTCATAAAAGTTCCAAAGTTTCCTTTTCAAAACCTTCACAAGTCACCTTCTATTTGTTTCAAATATTGTGCAAAAATTAAAAAAAACCTAAATAATTATGATATGATAGATTAGAACAAACCACCAACATTTAAATTAGATCCCAATATTGGAAAATAGATTATTTAATTTTACAAATAGCTAACTAAGTTTCTATAACTTTTGATATTCCAATTACAATGAATATATAATTATGTATATTTAAACTTTTTATATAAAATAAAAATTAGAAAATTAATATATTATATGTTGAAAATTTTTATTCGTTGTTGAAGATTATGTCAAAATTATTAAATTGTAATATATGTTGAAGATTGTATTAAATTTTTGAAAGTGTAATATCAAAATATAATTATTAATGTAATTATGACTATCTATATTATTATCAAATTTATAATTTAATTGAAAGAAAAGAATTCAAATTAAAAACCAAGCAAAGAAAGTATTGTTGTATTTGAAAATTGAATTAAATTTTAATAAATTGGTAACGTTATTTCCTGATTCGTTCCTTTTTTTCCCTCAATTTTATAGATGGAAAATTATTTTTTTGTCCAAGAGAAGTTGTCTTGGCCAATGAAAATTTTAGATTTCAACATTTTTAAGAAAATTTAGTCTTTATTTTCTAGTAGACACCACAAGACATTACAATTTTTGCAAAATATTCACCATTTCTGAGGTAAACAAATGCTCAAAAATGAGGCAAAAATAATAGTCTCGCCTATAGATAGGTAGGATGAATAATATCACCTTTTACCTGAACAATAAGATGATGTAATGCATGTCCAGAGCTTTCCAAGTGTAAATATTCACCCGCCTAATAAAAGAGCTTCAAATAGAAATTTTGCAGTCTCAAAAACAAAAATTTGCAAAAGTGCCCTTACTTCCTATGAAACTAGAAGATATTATTATTATTATATGGGGACCAAAAACTATTAACATCTTTTGTTTAAAGCTAAAAACATTAGAGGAAAAATGAAATGTCTCTTTCCTCCTCATTCAATAGGAACTTAGTTTTCCTTAGATATTGATCAAACTATTTTAGATATCATTTTAGATATTTTTATTATACAATAATTAATATATAAAAAATAAGTATAATATATTTTATTATTATTTATAATTTAATAAGAATGCATATGTAATAAAATAAATTTAATAACTAATACAATATAATAAAGTTAAATTTTTTATCTTCAATATTTTACTTTTTAACTTTTTGAAACATTAAAAATATAATATCCTAATTAAGTATAATTATATTTAAAAATATATTTATCAGAGCACTTGATAATAATAAATTGAATTTTTTTTAGTCTTTTTCTTGTTGATAATATTTAATTATGTCTATAATCTAAAATCTTTTAGCTAATAATAACACAATTTAAAGAACAATTTGTAATTAAACTAGGGGAAGAGTACCAAGAGCTACTATAGTAATTTTGAATCCTAAGCTATTTAATGACGCAATTGATTTTGACCATTTTCTTAGTCTTATATTTAACTCGGGTTGCTGATAAGTGATCTATGAACTTATATATAATGAGATTCTGGCTTGATCTCTGATTCAAAAACTTTAATGTAAATTAGAATGACACATTTCAAAATTTCAAATTTGTAATGATTTTCTTTGCCATACTTATAGGTTCATGACATTCTAAACATAATTCTTGTTTGAGTTACTTATATATATATATTTGTACCTAACCTACTACATTTTTTTTAATGCACAACTTTTGATTTGACAACTTTGTATATAACTTAGTTACTCATAACTATTGATTTAGCTTTTAGGTGAATTTTGTGGAATTCTTCATGCGTGCAAATGTTAAAAGTGGTCATAATGCCATTTGAATTATATTTTATATCATTCTATTATCCACTTACTTTGATGCCAAAATAAGTGCTACAATTGATCCAATACTTACATAAATGTCTCATGCTTTATTTTATAAGAAAATGGATTATTTTACATTTACATTAAATAAAAAACCCCTCATCTTATAATTTTTAGAGTTTTACACCGAGAATGGGTCACACCTTTTCATTTAATTTTCTCTAATTTGGAAATGCCTCTTGGCTTTCGTATATATGTTACATATCTTGTGTTTTCTTGTTTTTCTTGTTGCTTTGTTCATTGCGAGCAAGAGTTCAAGCATAAACAAAATGTACAACAGAGAAAAATGTGTTGCAAGGATTACTAGGTATTTTTTTGGATCTTTATAACATTTGGATTTGGAACTAAAATGAACATCTCATGTGTTTGGCTTGAGTGTTTTTACATGCTTTCATAGATTCACACTTCATTTGGTGCTTTAAATTTGGATCTAGATTTACTTTCACGCATATATGTTTCAAATAGTAATTAGGCCCTATGAACACTATTTGGGAGATCTTGAGAGATTGAGCTTCATTCATTTTCTTTACATGTGAAGCTCCTCTTGACGACGGATCCCCATATAGGTAGGGAAGGATATTTGTCATTGTCTCACTATTCTGCTTGGGTTTGTCCTCAACATCCATTAGTACTTTCTCTTTTGAGACTAGTGGTGTTTGTTGTTGGATTTTTCAAAAAGTTAGTGAGGTGATTTCAAATTAGTGTGTCAAAAAATCTTGTTTGCTATGTTTGGGTAAGGTGAAGAGGCTAGAGGAGTATGCTCTGTTCCCTTTTGGGTACATCAGAAATTTGGAACCCTTGAATCCAAACCAAGTCCCCATGTGGTACAACTTTGTGAGTCTTCATTGATTAGAGAGGGTTAAACCATAGTGGACATTCCCTTTATTGGGTCAACCATGTGGATGGTACCTCAAGCAATAATAGCCATTTTTGACGTGGTAGTAGCAACCACTATATAAATGTCCTTGTGGGGGATATTCTCACGGGTGTAGTGTTTTTTTGGGTTTTCGGATCTCCTCAGTATCTTTGATTGATTAAATTTTCAGAATATGTCAAAACCCTAGTACACTAGGATTGGATTTTACCCACTCTAGATTGCGAAAGCTACAGAGTTGACCATTACTAAGAACCTTAGTGCTGCCAAATTTTCTTTTTTAAGACTATGTGCGTGATTGAAAAATATTATGAGAACATACACAGTAGTGGTTTTAGGGATTAGATTCGTACTACGACACTATTTTTGTTCATGCGCAAGGTTACTTTGTCCCTTGCCCATTGCTTGTAGACATTTTTTTGAAATCCGTAATTGTTGTTCTATGTGCCTGATTATTATTTATAAATCTGAAATTGATCTTAGTTGGTTAAAAAAGGACAATTCATCAATCATCATTTGGACTCTAGGGTAACCATCTTTTTGTCATTCCTGAGTTTATTTGACCATTGTGGACCTAATCTTGAGTGTCTAAAATTGTTGTCACTTTGGATCCTTGCATCATAGCTATCTTTGAGTTAGTAAGTGAAGAAATTTATCTCATATCAATTTATCTCATATTATTACATTTTATTATAGAACATTATAAATCTTGGATAATTCTACAATTGTGAGATCAATAGTGGCATATTGTGTTAACCAATCATGAGACTTATATTGGCACATTATGTTAATGAGAGTGATAGACAATTACATTATTACACCTTATTAATTGGACAAGTGATTACTTTACTACCCAAGAGTGATACCAACGCTTCTTGGAGTCTTCCTATTTACTAGTGTTTTCGCTTTCATGCTGGTTATGACTAGGTTTCAAGTGAGTCACAGTAAACAACCTCAAGTTAACTTTGGTCAATTACCCGTAGTTCCAACTTGTCAAAGATGTGAAGGAAAAGAGCCTATCATGATCAAACACCTAAGGGAAAAATAAAAATTGAGTTTACTCCTAGCAATCTTAGTAAATTGAACATACCTAGGCCCTCCTCACTTTTTGAGCAAGACATGTTATTCACTGGAAGCAAAGATAAAAGCATGGATGAGATGATAAATGATAGATTATTAAGGAAACATGGGGTTGAAACTTTGAGATCTCACATAACTCATGAAGATATTGATGGAACTACCTCAGCAAATGATTTTTTTGGAAAAAATCAATACTACTCTCCATTTCTTGCTCTTCCTAGATTATCACCTCAATCCTCTCATCCAATGGATGATAAAATCAGACAAGATAAATTGGAAAAGATAACATACTTGGAGAAGAAAATATTGTGTAAATTATGTGTACTTCAAAGATTTTTATCACATATTTGGAGATCTCTTGTCATTGATGTCAATACAATTCTTTCCTTTTGTCATTATTATTGCCTCTCTTGGTCATCTCAAAATTATCCCATTGAGATTACATCCCATGTTAGTTGTACTCAAGTTCATTCAAAATTATTATAAGCTTAAATTAATGTACATACATAACACATTTCTAGTGATCAAAGGAGTACGGTTACACCGAGATTGTCAAATGAATATAAATCTTATATTGAGTCATTATCATTGATGGGTGTGGGGTTTCCATAATATGTGAGCAACATTATTTGGGTCTTGGTTATGAAGTTAATGAATAAGAGGAACACATTTCTATTAAGAAAAGATTTAATGAACACATTGAAAAAGGTGTGTTCCCTTCGATCACAAAAAAATGAAATTGATGCCAAAAGTTTAAGTTTATGGCATGTAGAGGAAAAAGACAACTTCCACTATAAAACACCCAATAGTGGAGAAAACTTTCCATTTATTATAGGTATTCAAACACCATGGATGCGAGAGATGATGGTGAGATATTCACATAACTCTATTTATAGCGCTGGATTCCACTCTTTCAACAAACAAATATGCTATGAGTATACCAATGTCAACTATATTAATATATATTAATATCCAACTATACCAATGCCAACTATGTTAATATTAATGTCTAACTTTTGGATCCATACTTGTGTTGAATCTTTTTTTGTACCATCAAATTTTTGTAGTGTCAACCTAGACATCCTATTCTACAAAGGGTAAGTGCACAAAGTTGTGGTGCCAAAAAGGGGGTATAAGTGGACACCTTTTTCCTGAAATCTGCAAATTTTGAACTTCAACAAGAATTTGAAGATAGTTACACTCAAAATTCTCAGATATGACAAAAAAAAAAGTCGTAGTCCTTTGAATCTAGTTTCTAAACTACTAATTTTTTTTTCAAAATGGTTTAGTTTTAGGTCCTCAAAAAAGGGGGCCACAAAAAGTGGTACTGTTTATTCCAAAAAAACCTAGCACTAACAAAGTGTGGCCCCCCTAAAATTTTAAATTTTTTTTTGAAATTTTTTAATCGCTCTAGTGAAAATTTACTTAACACTACATAGTTTATCCTAAATTTTTCGAGTAATTTTATAATGTCTATTTTTCTTTTAACGAATTTTTTAACTAGACACATCTCTAAAATATAAAATATCTGTGTGCTCTCCCTAGAAATAATTGAAAACTAATCTAAAATCAAAACTCTTTTTTTTCAAAGTGTGTAGAATGGAATCTAGTTTCTAAAATACTAAGTTGTTACAAAATTTGATGAACGAGCTAAAATCTATAGCCCAATTAGTACGTGGTGATTTTTGACAAAAAATGAACATACATTCAAAAGAAATTATAGATGAAAGGCTTGAAATAGTTCAAATTAAAAAAAAATTATATGGTTAGATAGCTAACACAGAGACCTATAAGGCTATGTAACCTGATCTTATCGATATCCAACCACGAGAAATCTTGAAGGGGAGCGCAGAAAAAAAAATCATTTTTTGTATGTTTGCTGGAAAACACATCTCAAGCCTGTTCATCAAATCCAAACCTTTGGGTTGGATCTCCAAGGCAAAAACAAGCCTTAGGCTTGGGTTTGATTAAGGTTTGAATAGTGCGTGCGCCCTATAGTGCGCACACGCTATAACATGTACGCACTATAGCATGTAGGCGCTATTTAAGAGAGATAGAGTAGGGGATGGGAGAGAGTAGGCAGTGGGACAAGGACTGTGAGAGAGAGAGAGGGAGGGGGAATGGGAATGTGTATTTATTTATAAGAGAGATAGAGTAAAGGATGGGAGAGAGTGTGAGAGTTTCAGAGAAAGTAGTAGGGGATGGGAGAGAGAGTGAGAGTAAGAGATGGATGAGAGAGAGAGAGAGAGAGAGAGAGAGAGAGAGAGAGAGAGAGAGAGAACTTGAGTGAGATAGACAATAGGTAGTAGGAGAGGGAGAGGGAGAGGGAGAGGGAGAGAAATAGGGGGGATGGGAGTGTGTGTGACAGATGTAGAGAGTAGGGGATGGGAGAGAAGAAGAAGAGTGGGGGGATAAGAGTGTGTGTATCTATGAAAGTGAGAGAGTAGGGGATGGGAGACAGTGTGAAAGTGTGAAAGTAGCGGGTGGCAGAGAGAGAGTACGATGATGGGGGAGAGAAAGTAGGCGATGGGAGAGGAAAAGAGAGAGGGGAGATGGGAGTGTGTGTGTGTAAGAGAGATAGAGCAGGGGATGGGAGAGAGTGTGAGAGTGTGAGAGTAGGGGGTGGATGAGAGAGAGAGAGTACGACAATGGGGGAGAGAAAGTAGGCAGTGGGAGAGGGAAAGAGAGAGGGGGGATGGGGGTGTATGTGTAAGAGAGATAGAGTAGAGGATGGGAGAGAGTGAGAGTGTGAGAGAGTAGGGGATGGGAGAGGAGAGAGAGAGTAGGGGATGGGGGAGAGTGTGAGAGTGTGAGAGAGTACGGGATGTGAGACGAGAGAGAGAGAGCAAGGGATGGGTGAGAGAAAGTAGGCGGTGGGAGAGAGAGTGGGAGAGGCAGAGAGAGCTTGTACAACATGGGAGAGAGAGAGAGTTGAGAGGGAGAGAGAGAACTTGAGAGAGAGGATAGTAGGTAGTAGTAGTGTGAGTGTGAGAGAGAGTAGGGGGTGGTAGGGGTATGTGCAGGATCATGGTGTGCCAAAAAGTGGCGATGTGAAAAAAAAGGAGTTTGAAGACGCTTAAAAGCACTTCAAAATCTGCTCTCACTTTTTTTTACCTATCCAAGAACCAAACCTGGAAGGTTAAGCCGAGCCTTATCGGATATCCGATATCATATCGGATATCCGATTTTAAATCACATATCTAACTAGTAATTAAAATTATATAATAGTATGATATATTATTTAATATTATTATTATTGATATAAAATAATAATATTATTATTAAATAATATATCATACTATTATATTATAATAATAATATTATTATTATTATTATAATTATTATTATACTATAATATAATAATAATATTATTATTATATTATAATCGTATAATATTATACTATAATAATAATGTTATAATAACATATTATATTATAATAATATAATATAATATTTCATATATTATAATATATAGTAATGTAATATTATATATATATATGATATAATATAATAATAAAAAGTAATATCTTATAATATAATATATAATAATAAAGTATAATATATTATAAATTATAATAATATAATATAATAATAATATTTTATATTATAATATATAGTAAATTAATATAATAAATATAAAATATAATATAAAAATATATAAAATGTAGTATATATTATATATTATATGTTATATTATATATATTGTAATGTCATATTGGATATCCGATACTTGTGCATTGGATTAAACAAAATCACAGACCCGCGGCCCTTATTTTACATGAATTTGGGCCAATATTGCCATCGCGGATCGGATATCAGATATCGGGTATGTTCCCCCCCCCCCCGACTCATTTTTAACCTAAATTTAATAGATTTTAACATGATTTTGTTTGTTTTAGTTGAATCTAGGGTTTTTTTGACAAAAATGGTTAAAATTAATTTTTTTTTTTTATATATATTACGTTTTGCAATTCAATAGGAATGGCTGATCAAAATGATGACACTGAGGCAGGGAATAATATTCCTCGCAGCCCACCACCAAACGATCTAGTATCCACACAAAACCATCCACCAAATCATCCTCTACCTCCTCAAAACCCTCTTCGAATTGAGGATTTGATAAATAAAAATCTCACTGAGTTGAGAGGTTTGCATAGAACATACAATAATGTACCTACACTGGCTCCTATGTTATCCACATTAAACACCATAGTGGATAACATTGAAACCCTTACAAACCAACAAAATGCCGCTCTTCGTTGGCGTGATGAAATGCACCAGATTTTTGATGCTGGTTTGGATTATGATGAGGTCGCGGCCCTCAACATAACCAAAGATGATTTGGCAAGCCTTTTTGCTAACCCAAAAACGAGTATACCAGTTGACCCAAAAAAAACCAAATTATCGATTAAATGGTGCACAAATGACGCCATATGTGCAAATTTTTTGGACCATTCGTGGATGGTCTTTGATATCCCTCCACATGGAAATTTAGACATACCATTTTATTTCCTTAGAAAATTATATGCAGAATTTGTGTTGAAACTTAAAGTGAAGTATTGGAGCATGAAGCCCAACATGGGCTTAGGACTAGGAGCTCCTCAGGATAGACCCTCTTCCCAGCAGAAGAAACTTGGCACTTTTATCCCCCCCTTGATATCTCCCCCCCTCCTCGAGTGCAGCATCCAGATATTATGGCAGAGGCTAGCTCTCAAATCATCAGAGCCATTCATAGGCTGAGTAGCCTAATGATATCTCAGGCTAGGTCAATCCTGCCTCCTCGTGTTGATGATGTTGGTGCCAATTCATCATTGGCTAGCTTATCACATGTTTGTGTGCCTCACACTTGCATTACATGCAAGAATATTTGCCTAGGTCCCTAGGTGATCTTCCTGAGTATCATTTTGTATTAGACGAGGATACACCAAATGCATGTGCAGAGTCTACAGACCCTGATGCGAGAGAGGAGGGGAATGCAGAGGCATGGACTCCTTCGGTGTTGGTACATGTATACATTTTTTTGTTATGACATATGTGATTTAAAGTTAATTTTTATAATAGAGTAATTTTAATTTTAAAGCCATACTAACTTTTACATGTATGTGATCTTCATTCATGTTTAGTTGATGACCGAGGAGGAGCTCAGATAGATAGATGATGCTACACTCTCGGCCATTTCATTTGGCCTTGAGACATCTACGGTACATTATGTTGTGTTCGCATTTCTTTTTCCTATTTGATATTGTAGCATATATGGTTGCTAATATTTGTTTTATCTTGCAGATACCACCTGCCCCGGGGGGACAAAGTGCGGGGGGTGAGCCAGCATGCATTGACAAAGGAAAGGTAATTAGATGTTTTCTAATTGATTAAATATTGATGCATTCTTGTAAAATGTTTTTCGTAATCTCATTTAATTACATTATTTATTGTATATAGGGTGTGGCTACTGGCGATGAGCCTGTACAGATTCGGCATCCTAGATCATCAGGGATTTTCATTCACACAGAGAGCCCCATTGTATGTATAAGTATCATTTATTTTTATTTTTTTTAATTGATGCAGAGGAAAGTATGATTGTTGTTCTATACAATTTCTGTGATTTTTTCCGTACCAATAATGATTCATGTCTTGCATATGTTCATTACAACTTAAATAGGCCTATATGCACCTATCCAACTGACCAAGTTGGTTACAAAGGTTTATTTAATCAAACAAATACAAAATTACTACTTTCCCTCCAAAACTAATATGACCGTTTGCATTTGAAATTCAAATTTCAAACTATAGTTTTTATGCATTCCCTAACTTTCTAAACTATTCCATTAACTCAAAATTGGTCATATGGATTTATTAAATGCAACTAAGTAAATTTCCAGAAAATTGAAGTTTTTATTGTTTTTTCTCCAAAACACCGTACACTCTAATCTCCCCCTTTCAACTGAGATCACATATGACATATATAAAGGTCTACATGACCATTAGAACAACCATATAGGTGTTCCCAACCATAAAACAAAAAAACAACCACTTTTTGCTAATACTATTTAGACTCTAAATACCCTATTCTAAGGCCTTTTGGTCCCATGGAGTCACTTGGTTTATAACCACACCAAAATGCTTGTGGGCCTTACATGTGCCTTTATTACAAAACATAGACCAACTTGTAAAATATGGACCAAACCTTTATTCCAACTTCCTAATCTACTTGAATCCTTGCTTTCATGGAGTGGCAAGGTGTCCGACAATAGAGATACTTGTTCCCCCCTGCCACATAGGTTAGGTGCCCTGCACCACCTTTCCTCTCTCTCATTCCGAACACTAGTCCACCAAGTGAGTGATGTTCCTCTAAGTCTTGTTGTTGCTATTTTTACCTTCTTATCTACCTCTATGTCTTCAAGATCAAATTAGTTCTCAAGGACCTCTATCCACCCTAGCACTTGGGTATGTGCAGGATCATGGTGTACCAAACTATGGCCTTAAGTGGCAGTGAAAAACCAGCAAATCAGGGTTATGTCAACTTGACACATAATTTTAAAGTTGTTCTGGACTTTATATCAAAAAGTTGTAAGAAAATAATCTGTAAGAAATTGAATCTAGTTTCTAAACTACAAGGCCTTATCTAGAGAAAAAAATATTTGATTGGTCAAAAGTTTGGATTTTAATGCAGTACTACAAAAATTTCAGGGCAAAAATAAAAAGTAGGTGTATGTCTGACCACCTTAATCATAATCAAATTATAATATTTTTAAATATAATTTTAGATATAAAAAGTAGACTCATGCCTGGATGTGACGTATATTTTTGGAAATTTTTATTCCAAATAAATAATTAATTATGAATTTTCTACTATATTATTTTCAGAATTAAAAAACTCCCGTGTCTGACCACCTTAACTAGTTCAAAAAAAATCAAAATTAAGTTTTTTTCTTTTCTTATACTAGTCAAAGCATAGAATGTGACACATCTTTTGGATTTCACAAATCTTATACGATTTGAAAGTTATAGCTATTTTTCAACCAATATGTCAATCAGCACTTTGTAGCTAACTCCATTAGAAAATAAGTAATAATTACTTACTGAACTCATAATTTGACAAAACTTACATTTATGAAAAGCTAAGAACATTCTTAAGAAACCCTTTTCATTACATCAAATTTTGGTTTAAAAAAAGTCATCAGCTACATGCTTGAAGTAAACAACACATAAGAACCTGCCAAAAACACATTTTCAAGATGTTTTAAAGATGACCATATAAGGTTGGTATTGAAAGATATAGTAGGAATTATAAAGGTCTTCTTTCTTCTCATCTGTCTTTCTTCCCTCACTCTAGATGCTTCAAGTTCTCTCCTCTCTCTTTTCTCTTTTGCCAACTCTTCTCTCAATTCTTCAAGTTCTCTAGCCATTTGATTTTTAGGAGGCATTTTCACAACAAGTTTTCTTCCTTCCCAAGGGCCAACTCACTGATTCTCTTTCTTTCATCACCAAGAAATCTCTGGACACCACTTATGTACCTTTAAACTCTGGGACACACAAGGAGGAATTAGACACACCAAGGCTTCAACAAAGGGACTAGCACACTAAGGATTTTCAAGATTGTAGGTCTTGGTCACACTCCTAAACACCCAAACTTCAAAACCCTCCTTAAAATGGCTTAAAAACTAGGGCCTGCTTGTTCAAACCCCAAAACTCAATTCTAGAACGTTTTGACTTGTCTAATGACAAGATATGATCATGACAACCTACATGAACCTATCAAATGACTCATCTACCATATGAAATCCTAAAATCCTATCTCATGCCCAATTACAACTTTCTTCCACATATGAGTCCAACATTATAACTTTGTATGCTTCCATGAGCCATAATTGGTGCAAGGATTGCCCAATTGACTTCAAGAGATGTTCCATGACCTCTGTAATGCTTTGGATCTTCAATGTTCCCCTGATGAGCATGGGATGCTCTTACATCACTTATCTTCATAAATAAATTCAAAACTAATTTTTGTGATATTAACAACTACTATTTTGTATCTCATAGGAGACTCCTAGTGCACATCAGGTTCGACGGGACAGTTACGTAGATTTGATGACTCGGCCACTCACTCCTAATAAGGAGCCTACAATAGTAAGTTGTTTAAATTCATGATTAAATATGTTATAAATTTAGCATGCTATGAATTATAATGTTATAGTTTGAATTGTAGATTCATTTGACAAAGGTATTTTAACATATGCAGCCCATAATCACAGAGGTACCAGCATTGCCAAGAGCATATGAGAGGACTCCTAACCAGCGCAGGAGGTCGACGAGAGAGGTATTTATTATGAAATTTTGATAGTATTAATCTCCAATACGGAAAAGATCATTATGAATTTGAGTAATTCAATATCAGATATGAAGAATCATATAAATTTAGTAGTCTAACTTTGGGTTTTCCTTTTTTGTTTATGTAGGAGGCATTTGATCCACCTAGTGTAGCGAAGAGGCTGCATTTTGATCATCCACCAGCACCCTAGGATAGTATAGTTTTTGTAGGATGCATCATGAGACATTTTGAGATGGCATATGCCACATTGTATACAGAAACATTGATATTATACACATTCTAATGGTAGGATCAGCCACATTTTGTGTATGGATCTATGTATTTTGATATATATATATATATATATATATATATATATATATATATATATATATATATATATATATATATATATATATATATATATATATATATATATATATATATATATATATATATATTTGAGTACTTTGTCTATGGATACATGATCTTTGATATATATTTGTGTAAAATTTTGTCTATGGATACATGTATTTTAATATATATTTTTGTCATTTACGTGCACAATGATATACATATTAATTTAGTATCTAGTATTGTTCCATTTATCGTGGATCATGTGTCATTCCCTAAATTTTACTAGTAAAAACACAACAATTTTTTACTTTTTTTGGAACTTATGAAGTCGCATAAGAAATTACATATTGTAAAACAAGGTTATCATTGAATAGGAGTTCAAGACTCATGTGAATAGTGTGAAGGTGTTAACATTTTAGTCACAGGTGGTTTTCAAATAGATTCGATGACAGTCTAGTTCAAGTTAGCATCACAAGTCAAACGAGCAAGTTCAAGATACAACACTCATAAATTAGTGAGGTAATTCATATCCTAACAAGCCTCTGATACTAATATTCTATTAGGGTCTCTCGGTTGTATCATATGGACTAGGTCATGATTCTAGCATGTAAGGGAAGGGGATCAAAATTACTTATTATCCTCATTACCAATGTACACACATTCATTAATCATTAAAATATATATTAATGTGATAATTACTATATTACTATATCTCATTATCTATCAACATTGCTTCCTCACCAAACTAGCACTCACTACAGTTTTCTAAACACAAAAATTACTATTTCAATACATAAATTAAACTCACTCTAACAAAAGACAATTACTAACTATCTATCTCATCAACTACTAACTAATCTAGCTACATTGCCATGCTTTTACATTTACTATTTTAATTACTATAATTACTATACTATTACATTTACTTTTTACATTAAATTACATCTAACTATTCACCATTCTCACTATCAATATTATTATTATCAAAGCATGTTAAGATTCAAAGTTGTTTCATAGTACGAATTAGTAAGCACATAAAATGAGGAATTCTTAGTAAGTCTAAGGGCCAATTAAAAGTACTTAACTCAATAATAATTCACGATCTATATTTAAACACATCCTACTACACCATCGTATTGAGTGTGTCAATTTAAATTTTCAAATGATAACAATGATGTCAAAGAAAATCTGTGACTCGTACCAATGCTTTCATAACAATATAAACTCCAAATGGAACATGCATATATTTCTTCTACACGTACATTAGGTAACAATGATACAATCTCCTTCCATCACAATGGGGCAACACAAAGGACTTTTCAAAATCATAAGGAACATGGACATTGAAAGATATGGACAATGAGTAGCATGAACATTGTCCAACGTGATCGTTGAGAACATGAACAAGTTGGTGAATCCTCCTTCACAAATGAGGGCATAATGTCAAGTTTTCTCATCCAACATCAATCTGCAAGATGATCATTCCAAGCCATTTCCATTGCTCCCTTGGACACAAATCTGCATATGCAACACAACAAAATAACAAGGACCATGGGTGCTTTCCACCCAACCATAGGCCTCAAAGAGACCACCCCCGTGCTAGGGAACAAGGGTCAAACTAGGATACACATACAATATTTCAATGCATAAAAATTACATTTCAAACTTGAACAATTTCCCCCCAAGACTATTTCACAATGGCCTCACAGATGGAACCATAAACATAGGGTGAAGGTGTGTTCTAAAATGGAGACTTGACATACCAAACCATATTTGCAATAAACAATTTTCATGCCCTCTCAGGGCTATCATAATTCACCAAATTTCGTGCCCTCTCGAGGCTATCATAAATGAACCATTTAATGCCCTCTCGGGGCCTCCACATATCCTCCTCCAAACCCACTACCATCTGCTGTAACTCCTCAAACTTCCTTTCTACATCATACTTTCCTTATCACCCCCAGCAAGATATGAAATGTTATGGCATACAATGGAGCCCATACTCCAAGGTTCTCAATACATTTTTTGAACCCAACTTAAGCCCTTCACCCTGGACTTCTCTTCCCTTCCCACAAGGGTGAGTGTAAGTCTCATGCCCATAACAATACTCAAGCACAAAATAAGAAAAAAAAACCAAGTAGAAATAAAACAAGAAATTTTCAAGAGCACATCACATTTTCACAACACAATATCAACACCCATAATACAACAAGGAAATAGATGAAATCCAAACGGAATGTGATCTCTCAAAAATGAGATACATTATTTTAGACCTCAGGATCACCGTCCTATAGCATTTGACAGTTCATCGATAGCCCTCACGAGCTTTGAGTTATGACCCTCGAAAGATCGACCTCCAAATGCACTTAGAGCACCTTGGAGACTCCTCGGTATGGGGTGGCCACAAATGATGGATGGTATTCATGGCTAGAACAAGGGTGTGACTAGGGTTCACCCACCCATCTAGAGCTAATGGCACTGACGATTCGATGCCAAGATCAACGGTTTCAAGTTACGTTGTGGTGCACCTATGAATTGAGGCACACTGTGTGTTTTGGCATCGAGCGACATGTGATCTCTCAAAAATGAGATAGGTTTTTTTAGGCCTTAGGATCACCATCCTGTAGCATTTTATAGTTCATCAATAGCCCTCATGAGCTCTGAGTTATGACCCTCGAAAGATCGACCTCCAAATGCACCTAGAGCACCTTGGAGACTCCTCGGTACGGAGTAGACACAAATGATGGATGGTCTTCGTGGCTAGAACAAGGGTGTAACTAGGGTTCACCCACCCATCCAGAGCTAATGGTACTGATGAATCAATGCCAATATCAGCGGTTTCAATGTTACGCTGTGGTGCATCTATGAACTAAGGCACACTGCGAGTTTTGGCATCGAGCAAGATCGTTGTGCTAAATCCAAACAGAATGTGATCTCTTAAAAATGAGATAAGTTATTTTATGCCTCAGGATCACCGTCCTATAGCATTTGACAATTCATTGATAGCCCTCACGAGCTCTGAGTCATGAACCTCGAAAGATCGACCTCCAAATGTACTGAGAGCACCTTGGAGACTCCTCGGTATGGGGTCGCCGCAAATGATGGATGGTCTTTGTGGCCAGAAAAAGGGTGTGACTAGGGTTCACTTGCCCATTCGAAGCTAATGGCACTGATGACTCGATGCCAAGATTAGCAGTTTCAAAGTTACGTTGTGGTGCACCTATGAACTGAGGAACACTGCGAGTTTTGGCATTGAGCGAGATCATTGTGCTAAATCCAAACAAAATGTGATCTCTCAAAAATGAGATAGGTTATTTTAGGCCTCAGGATCACCGTCCTTTACCATTTGACAGTTCATCGATAGCTCTCATGAGCTCTGAATTATGACCCTCGAAAGATCGACCTCCAAATGCACTTAGAGCACCTTGGAGACTCCTCGGTATGGGGTGGCCGCAAATGATGGATGGTCTTCGTGGCTAGAACAAGGGTGTGACTAGGGTTCACTGGCTCATTCAGAGCTAATGGCACTAACCATTCGATTCCAAGATCAACGGTTTAAAAGTTACGCTGTGGTGCACCTATGAACTGAGGCACACTACGAGTTTTGGCATCGAGCGAGATCGCTATGCTGAATCCAAATGGAATGTAATCTCTCAAAAATGAGATAGGTTATTTTAGGCCTCAAGATCACCATCCTGTAGCATTTGATAGTTCATCGATAGCCCTCACGAGCTCAGAGTTATGACACTCGAAAGATCAACCTCCAAATGCACTTAGAGCACCTTGCAGACTCCTTGGTACGGGGTGGCCGCAAATGATGGATGGTCTTCATGGCTAGAACAAGGGTTTGACTAGGGTTTACCCGCCCATTCAGAGCTAATGGCACTGACGATTCGATGCCAAGATCAACGGTTTCAAAGTTACGCTATGGTGCACCTATGAACTAAGGCACACTGCGAGTTTTGGCATCGAGCGAGATAGCTGTGCTGAATCCAAACGGAATGTGATCTCTCAAAAATGAGATAGGTTATTTTAGGCCTTAGGATCACCGTCCTATAGCATTTGACAGTTCATCGATAGCCCTCACGAGCTCTGAGTTATGACCCTCGAAAGATTGACCTCCAAATGCACTTAGAGCACCTTGGAGACTCCTCGGTACAGGGTGGCCACGAACAATCGAGGGTCTACGTGGTTGGAACAAGGGTGTCACTATGGTTCACCCACCCACTTGGAGCTAATGGCACTGACTTGTAGCCGTTAGGAGTTAGATTTTAAAAAGTTGTCAAGAAAGGTTGACCCCTTTGACTTGTATCATGAAAGGTTGCTTTGTGCCTTGCTTGATTGTTTGAAGACTACTCCATGTGTCACTATCTTTCTTGGGAAAAAAATTGCTTTTAACATCAAGCTTGCAATATTATCAATTATTGTCAAACTTTTTCAACCGAGTCAAAACGTCAGATGCAAATATTTGTTTGCATTTTTTCTAAGGGGAGTTTCAAAAATTGACTTTGATTTTCTATGTCTCTAGTGCTTGAACATGCTTAAAATGGCTCTTTGGTCTTAGAGCTATTGGTATTTTCTAACTTCATGGTCTATGATATGCATAGTAAGAATTCCTTTCACTAAATGGTTTCCTTGATCTATTGACTACACTTAAATTTGTTCACTTGTCATCTCTCTTTCTATATGTTCAATACAAAGAGCTAGAAGAGACAAATAATCTTTCATACCTCCATCTCTCTAAGCACATGATAGAAATAAATTCTAAACTTGAGAAAAGGTTAGAGGAGAATATTGCATTCTTAAATTAATCTCCCTTAAGACCTTTACATACACACGGGGCATTCTTAAATTAATCTCCATGGAAGAAAATTTCATAAAACTAAAGATTCCATAGCGTTGAAACATAAAATCAAAGATCTCATTTATGATGGGACTGTTGATACCTCTAATGACTCATCCACTCATAGCCTTCATATCCAACTTCATATCATGTCATTATGCATGTGCTATCTTGCTTATTGGCTTTAATTGCTTATCCTACATGCTATCTTCCTTCATGGATTTCATGGCTTACCCCAAATGTGCTTCATACAACTTTTCAATATGAAAGTCTTTCAAAACATTATACAATATTATGACTCTTTATGCTTTCAAATGCTATGATTGGTTTCAAAATCGAAGAAATCAAGTATTCTAATTATTCATCTATACTTTCTAGATTTTTCTTATTTGATTAGTTTGATAAAAATAGTTTTAATAATCATAATGTCAGCTTTATGTCAAATAAAGAAAAACCCAAATATCGTCGTGTAATTGGTCAAAGAGGGTCATAGTTCACCCTATGACACCCTTTGACCCATATTCCCCATTTGAATATGTCCCTAGGGGTCCTAGGACCCCTAGGGATATATGTCGGCGTTTAATGGGTCAAAGGGGGTCATAGGTCACCCTATGGCCTCCTTTGACCCATATGAACGATTCGACTATGTCCCTAGGGGTCCCAGGACCCCTAGGGACATATGTCATCATTTAATGGGTCAAAGAGGGTCATGGGTCACCCTATGACCCCCTTTGACTCATATGAACTATTCGACTATATCCCTAGGGGTCGTAGGACTCGTAGGGACATATGTCATCGTTTAATGTGTCAAAGGGGGTCATAGCTCACCCTATGACGCCCTTTGACCCATATGAATGATTCGAATATGTCCGTAGGGGTCCTAGGACACCTAGGGACATATGTCATTGTTTAATGGGTCAAAGAGGGTCATAGGTCACCCTATGACCCCCTTTGACCCATATTACCCATTCGAATATGTCCCTAGGGGTCCTAGGACCCCTAGAGACATATATCATCATTAATGGGTCAAAGAGGGTCATAGGTCACCCTATGACCCCTTTTGATCCATATGAACGATTCGACTATGTCCCTAAGGGTCCTAGGACCCCTAGGGGCATATGTCATCATTTAATGGGTCAAAGAGGGTCATAGGTCACCCTATGACCTCCTTTGACTCATATGAACGATTCAACTATGTCTCTAGGGGTCTTAGGACCCCTACGGACATAAGTCATCGTTTAATGGGTCAAAGAGGGTCATAGGTCACCCTATGATGCCCTTTGACCCATATGAAGGATTCGACTATGTCCCTAGGGGTCCTAGGGCCCCTAGGGACATATGTCATCGTTTAATGGGTCAAAGAGGGACATAGGTCACCCTATGATCCCCTTTGACCCATATTACCCATTCGAATATGTCCCTAGGGGTCCTAGGACCCTTAGGGAAATATGTCATCATTTAATGTGTCAAAGAGGGTCACAGGTTACCCTATGACCCCATTTGACCCATATTACCCATTCGAATATGTCCCTAGGGGTCCTAGGACCCCTAGGGACATATGTCATGTTTAATGGGTCAAAGGGGGTCATAGGTCACCCTATGACCCCCTTTGACCCATATGAATGATTCGAATATGTCTCTAAAGGTCCTACGGCCCCTAGGGACATATGTCATCATTTAATTGGTCAAAGGGGTCATAGGTCACCCTATGACCCCCTTTGACCCATATGAACGATTTGAATATGTCCCTAGTGGTCCTAGGACCCCTAAGGACATATGTCATCATTTCATGGGTTTAAGAGGATCATAGGTCACCCTATGACCCCCTTTGACTCATATTACCCATACGAATATCTCTCTAGGGGTCCTAGGACCCCTAGCGACATATGTCATCATTTAATGGGTCAAAGGGGGTCATAGGTCACCCTATGACCTCCTTTCACCAATATGAACGATTCGACTATGTCCCTAGGGGTCCTAGGACTCCTAAGGACATATGTCATCGTTCAATGGGTCAAAGAGGGACATAGGTCACCCTATGACCCCCTTTGACCCATATGAACGAATCAACTATGTCCTTAGGGGTCGTAGGACCTGTAGGGACATATGTCATTGTTTAATGGGTCAAAGGCGGTCATAGTACACCCTATGACCCCCTTTGACCCATATGAATGATTCAAATATGTCCCTACGGATCCTAGGACCCCTACGGACATATGTCATCATTTAATGTGTCAAAGAGGGTCATAGGTCACCCTATGACCTCCTTTGACCCATATTACCCATTCGAATATGTCCCTAGGGGTCCTAGGACCCCTAGGGACATCTATCGTCATTTAATGGGTCAAAGAGGGTCATAGGGTGACCTATGACCCCCTTTGACCCATATGAATGATTCGACTATGTCCCTAGGGGTCCTAGGACCCCTAAGGATATATGTCGTCATTTAATGGGTCAAAGGGGATCATAGGTCACCCTATAACCTCTTTTGACACATATGAACAATTCAACTATGTCCCTAGGGGTCTTAGGACCCCTATGGACATATGTCATCGTTTAATGCGTCAAAGAAAGTAATAGGTCACCCTATGACCACCTTTGACCCATATGAACGATTCGACTATGTCCCTAGGGGTCCTAGGACCCATAGGGACATATATCATCATTTAATGGGTTCTATGACCCATATGAACGATTCGACTTTGTCCCTAAGGGTCCTAGGACCCCTAGGGACATATGTCATCGTTTAATGGGTCAAAGGGGGTCATAGGTCACCCTATGACCTCCTTTGATCCATATAAATGATTCAACTATGTCCATATGTCATCGTTTCATGGGTCAAAGAGGGTCATAGGTCACCCAATGACCCCCTTTAACCCATATTACCCATTTGAATATGTCCCTAAGGGTCCTAGGACCCCTAGGGACATATGTCATCATTTAATGGGTCAAAGGGGGTCATAGGTCACCCTATGACCTCTTTTGACGCATATGAATGATCCAACTATGTCCCTAAGGGTCGTAGGACCCGTAGGGACATATGTCATCATTTGATGGGTCAAAGGGGGTCATACGTTATCCTATCACCCCCTTTGACCCATATTACCCATTTGAATATGTCCCTGGGGGTCCTAGGACCCCTAGAGACATATGTCGCCATTTAATGGGTCAAAGAGGGTCATAGGTCACCTTATGACCCCCTTTGACCCATATGAATGATTCGACTATGTCCCTAGGGGTCCTAGGACCCCTAGGGACATATGTTGTCGTTTAATGGATTAAAGGGTGTCATAGGTTACCCTATGACCTCTTTTGACCCATATGAATGATTCAACTATGTTCCTAGGAGTCCTAGGACCCTAGGGACATATGTCATTGTTTAATGGGTCAAAGAGAGTCATAGGTCACTCTATGACCACCTTTGACCCACATGAACGATTCGACTATGTCCTTAGGGGTCGTAGGACCCGTAGGGACATATATCGTCATTTAATGGGTCAAAGGGGGTCATAGGTCACCCTATGACCCCCTTTGACCCATATGAACGATTGGACTATGTCCGTAGGGGTCCTAGGACCCCTAGGGACATATGTCATCATTTAATCGGTCAAAAGGGGTGATAGGTCACCCTATGACCTCCTTTGACCCATATGAATGATTCGACTATGTCCCTAGGGGTCTTAGGACCCCTAGGGACATATGTCATCATTTAATGGGTCAAAGAGGTTCATAGGTCACCCTATGACCCCCTTTGACCCATAATACTCATTCGAATATGGCCCTAGTGGTCTTAGGACCCCTAGAGACATATATCGTCGTTTAATGGGTCAAAGTGGGTCATAGGTTACCTATGACCCCCTTTGACCCATATGAACGATTCGAATATGTCCCTAGGGGTCCTAGGACCCCTAGGGACATATATCGTCATTTAATGGGTGAAAGAGGGCCATAGGTCACCCTATGACCCCCTTTGACCCATATTACCCATTCGAGTATGTCCTTAGGGGTCCTAGGACCCCTAGAGACATATATCATCATTTTATGGGTTAGAACCCTTTGACCCAGATTACCCATTTGAATATTTCCTTAGGGGTCCTAGGACCCCTAGAGACATATATCACTATTTAATGGGTCAAAGAGGGTGAAAGGTCACCCTATGACCTCCTTTGACTCATATGAATGATTCGACTATGTCCCTAGAGGTCGTAGGACCCCTAGGGACATATGTCATCGTTTAATGGGTCAAAGGGGGTTACAGGTCACTGTATGACCCCCTTTGACTCATATGAACAATTCGAATATGTCCCTAGGGGTTCTATGACCCCTAGGAACATATGTCATCATTTAATGAATCAAAGAGGGTCATAGGTCACCCTATGACCCCATTTGACCCATATTACCCATTCAAATTTGGCGCTAGGTGTCCTAGGACCCCCAGGGACATATGTCATTATTTAAGGGGTCATAGGGGGTCATAGTTCACCCTATGACCCCTTTTGATCCATATGAACGATTCGATTATGTCCTTAGGGGTCCTAGGACCCCTAGGGACATATGTCATCGTTTAATGGGTCAAAGGGGTCATAGGTCACCATATGACCTCCTTTTACCCATATGAATGATTAGACTATGTCCCTAGGGGTCCTAGGACCCCTAGGGACATATGTCATCATTTAATGTGTCAAAGAGGGTCATAGGTCACCCTATGACCCCCTGTGACCCATACTACCCATTCGAATATGTCCCTAGTGTTCCTAGGACCCCTAGAAACATATATCATCATTTAATGGGTCAAAGAGGGTCATATGTCACCCTATGACCCCCTTTGACTCTTATATATTAATAATATACATATTAATATAATAACATATATATATTACATTATTATATTTAATGAAAATATTACGTTATTATATAGATATATTAATAACATACATATTAATATAATAATATTTATAATATATATTATATTTAATAAGAATATTATGTTGTTATATATATTATATTATTATACATAATAATATAATAACATATAATACATATTACATTTAATGAAAATATTTCGTTATTGTATATATTAATAACATATATATTAATATAATAATATATAATACGTATTATATATATATATATATATATATATATATATATAAATTACGTTATTATATTTAATAAAAATAATAATATTGTAAATCATATTTATAGATTGTAATAAGATTAACATAAGATATTATTATATATTACTAGATTATATCTTGTATGTTTACATTATGTTATTATATATATAATATATTAAAATATGCCTTTACATATTAGTATAAGTGAAATAATTTAAAAATAAAAAACTAGAACGTTTAAATCGAATTTCCCTCCAAAATTTGAAAATTTTTGAAATTTGACTACCGAGCCATATCGGATATCCGATTTGGAATCGGATATCCGATCAGGCTAGGTAGTTACCAAGCCTGCCCTGTCAACCCCAAAAACGTGTTTATAGAGAGTTTTAGTGACACTCAAACTTCGGGTAGCCGTCTGACAATGTTATTTTGATCGAAATTGAATGAAACAAAATAGGTTTTTTAATATCGCTCTCTAGATTCCATCAATATAATTTCTATCAAATTTTGAGTTCGAGAAGTATTTATTAGTTAATTATCAATGAAGATTATTGTAAAGTGTTGATTGACATATTGAATGAAAAATAGCTATAACTTTCAAACGGTATAAAATTTTTTAAATCTAAAAGTTGCGTCACATTCTATACTTCGCCTAGTATAAGAAAAAAAAAATTTTGGTCAAATTTTCTATTAGTTAGGATGGTCAGACATGAGACTTTTTTTAATCCAAAATTTTTTTGGTATAAAATTCATATTTAATTATTTATTTGGAATAAAAATATCAAAAAATATGCGTCACATCCGGGCATGAGTCTAGTTTTCATATCTATAATTATATTAAAAAAATATTATGATTTGATTTTGATTAAGGTGGTCAGACATACACCTACTTTTTATTTTCGCCCTGAATTTCTCTTAGTACTGCATAAAAATTCAAACTTTTGACCAATCAATTTTTTTTTTCTCCTGATAAGGCCTAGTAGTTTAGAAACTACATTCAATTTTCTACAAATTATTTTCTTACAACTTTTTGACATAAAATCCATAACCACTTCAAAATTATGTGTAAAGTTGACATAAACCTGATTTGCTAATTTTTCACTACCACTTAAGGCCATAGTTTGGTACACCATGATCCTGCACATACCCGTACAGAGAGTATGACGATGGGGGAGAGAAAGTAGGCAATGGGAGAGGGAGAGAGAGGGGGAATGGGAATGTGTGTAAGAGTGACAAATTAGGGGATGGAAGAGAAGAGAGAGAGTAGGGGATGGGGGAGAGAAATTAGGTGGTAGGAGAGGGAGAGAGATAGGGGGGATAAGAGTGTGTGTGAGAGATCTAAAGAGCCGAGGATGGGAGAGGAGAGGGGGTGAGAGAGGTAGAGAGAATAGGTGGTGGGAGAGGGAGAGTGAGAGAGAGTAAAGGATGGGAGAGAGTAGGAAGAGAGAGGGAGGGGATGGGAGAGACAGTAGGGAGGATAGAGAGTAGGGAGGATGGGGAGTGATCTGTTTTGAGAAAGTAGGGGGTGGCAGAGAGAGAGTACGACGATGGGGGAGAGAAAGTAGGTGGTGGGAGAGGAAAAGAGAGAGGGGGGATGGGAGTGTGTGTGTAAGAGAGATGGAGCAAGGGATGGGATAGAGTGTGAGAGTGTGAGAGTAGGGGTGGCAGAGAGAGAGTACAATGATGGGGGAGAGAAAGTAGGCGATGGGAGAGGGAAAGAGAGAGGGGGGATGGGGGTGTATGTGTAAGAGAGATAGAGTAGGGGATGGGAGAGAGTGAGAGTGTGAGAGAGTAGGGGATGGGAGAGAAGAGAGAGAGTAGGGGATGGGGGAGAGTGTGAGAGTGTGAGAGAGTAGGGGATGGGAGACGAGAGAGAGAGAGAGAGAGCAGGGGATGGGGGAGAGAAAGTAGGCAATGGGAGATAGAGTGGGAGAGGCAAAGAGATCTTGTACAAGATGGGGGAGAGAGAGTAGAGAGGGAGAGAGAGAACTTGAAAGAGAGAGATAGTAGGTAGTAGTAGTGTGAGGGTGAGAGAGAGTAGGGGGTGGTAGAGAGAGTACGACGATGGGGGAGAGAAAGTAGGCAGCGGGAGAGGGAGAGAGAGGGGGAATGGGAATGTGTGTAAGAGAGAAAAAGTAGGGGATGGGAGAGAAGAGAGAGAGTAGGGGATGGGGGAAAGAAATTAGGTGGTAGGAGAGGGAGAGGGAGAGAGATAGGGGGGATAAGAGTGTGTGTGAGAGATCTAAAGAGTCGAGGATAGGAGAGGAGAGGGGGTGAGAGAGGTTGAGAGAGTAGGTGGTGGGAGAGGGAGGGTGAGAGAGAGTAAAGGATGGGAGAGAGTAGGAAGAGAGAGAGGGAGGGGATGGGAGAGAGAGTAGGGAGGATGGGGAGTGATGTGTTTTGAGATAGTGCGTACACGCTTTGTAGTGCGTACGTGCTATAGTGCGTATGCACTATCTCAAATCACCAAAAAATGGTCAAAAACCAACCTTGGGGCCCATTCTATCCAATTTTAACTTTTGGTCTGTTATGCTCTCTGTTATTCTGACAGAAAACACGGGTTTCAACATCTAGCAAACACTATTTCAACACTTTTGAAAGCTAGCAAACACCAAATTCAATCATTGGATACATGATTTGAAGAATTTTTTAATATTCCTTTAAGAAAAGGTTAGTGCAATCCATTTTAAATATTGTTTGTCGATATATAGATACAAATTTGATTATAATTTGATATGCTATGTAATATATAGTGAATTCATTAAAAATTGTATGTTTGAATGAAATGTTATTTCGAAATGGTTAGAAATTTGACAAGTCATTTGATATATATTGTGTATTCATTCAAATAATTATAATTTTTATATGTAATTGAATAATTTGTAATTTACACATTTTAAGTAATTCAGATGTTTGAATAATTTGACATGTAAAAATCATCATCATGCCAAGGAAGAAACCAAAGATTCAAACAAATGTAGATATGGAGAGAGATTTGACAATTAAAAGAGATAAAATAAAATTACTACGTGAACAAAGAAAATTGAAAAGCAATGATGAATAATTAACTTTTGAAGAGGATCAAGAACCACCAGTACAAAGAAACAAGAGGAAGAATTAGAAAGACAAAGAGAACAAATGAGATTGTTACGCTCAAGAAGACAATTGAATTGTGAAGCTACACCATCCTCTAATGTTGGAGTCATATCGTCCGCTACACCATCTTCGAATGTTGGAGTCATATCATCCACTACACCATCTTCCAATGTTGAAGTCATATCATCCTCTCATGTTGAAGAGATACTAATTTATAGATCCGACGATATACACACTCCATCATATCATGTTGAAAGCACAACATCAACACATCAAGTAGGTGATATTCCATCTTTTACATCTTATTTCCAAGGCACATCATCTTCAGTTCAAGGTACGTAATACACTCAACCTTATATTTATGTTCGAAATGTTGAGAGAATTGAAGAGATTAGAACACCTTCTAGAATTTGTTTTAGAAAACCAAAATATTTGATTGATATTGATAATAACATTTTGAAATCAATGCCTGACAAGATTAGCAAGTGTACTTGTCAAAAAAAATTTAATTATATGTGAAGATTTTTTTTTGAAGAATTAAATATTATAGGTCAATGCCAATTATTTGTTGAAATGATGAGGAATTTGAAATTTAGGCCTATCGTGAAGATTCTTGGGCTAAGAACGATGGATGATTCAAATGAAAGAAATATTGTAAAGAATCTAATGAGTGCTTATGACAAAGTGGGTTCTAAATCATGCACCAAAGATAGTAATATCACAAGACGAGTACTCACATTGACAATAGTAAGTAGCCAAATGAAGAAACCTCGACTCATGAGAAAGACAAGCAAAACATTAAAAATTGGTAGAGCTACCTTAAGGAGAGCCATGCTAAGGCGTGAGCGATTAGAAGATCCAACAAAAAATGAGTTATGGACATTTACCAGTAGACTACCGTGAAAGGATAAAGAAATTAGTGAAGCCTTGAAATCATTAATCGAAGATTTTTGGAAAAATAACACACGTGTTTCTCCTAATCAAAGAAATGTTGTAAGAGGAGGATTAGTAGCCGAAATCACAAGCCACATGCAAAACATTTTTTGGACTCCACTTAAGCACAATTTTTTGCAAAATTTATTGGTATGTATCCTCAAATTCGAATAAGTCAAAGATTTTTTGAGATGGGTAAACCTTTTTATGTGAAAATAAATCACACATGCACAACTTGTTGTTGTAGGATACATATTGAATTTTCTAACCATTTTGATGTTTTTAGGCACATATGCATAGTTTTGCATCTTTAGTTTGTTTTGCAGGATTATGACATAAAAGAGCCACCAACATCTTCAAGGGAATTCATATCCAACATTTTATGTGAAATAGGGGATGGCCAACAATTTTACAAGACATCATGCTTGCATGGTATGTGCTTATTTTGTGGTTCTTTGCAACTTTTATCAACTTGTCAACATATGGATAGTACACATGCAATTGGAAATGAAATAGTAGATTACGGAAAATTCAAGATAGTGACATATGCTCTAAAAGATGGGAAACATGGTAAAAGATGTGACCTAGTTATTGAAAAGATTTCAGTGTATGAGTTCATGAAAAATTTTCATGAAAAGATTATGTACGAGTATGCAAGGCATACCCATAGAGCTCAATGGTTGGATTTGCAATTCAAGTTGTGCAAGGATACATTTCCATTGGATACCATTGTTTCGGTTGTAGATTTTGCAGAGAACTACAAACTACAACCACAAAATGAGGTGCAAGCAAAGTATTATACATCTCAACAGGTTTCTATATTTGTTCACATAACATTCATGCATTCACCTACAAGTACAGAGGATGATAGGAAGATTTTGAGGGAGTACCATTTTTACATCAGCGATGATCGATCACATTCTACAGAGTTCGTACAATGTTGTTTTCAACTATTTTATGGAGATTTGGCTAACAGGGGCATATCATATCGTCAACACATTATTTGGTCAAACAATTGTGCATCTCAATTCAAGAATGCACGAATGTTCTATTGTTTGAGCAGGATGCATAGGTTGTGTAGAATTCAATATATGTGGAATTTCACAGAGGCTGGTCATGGTAAGGGGGAGCACAATGGTGCAGGAGCATGCATTAAAAGAGCCTTGGTTCGTGAAGAACTAAAGTAAAATGATGGAGCAATATTGATAGATGCAAAATCCATTGTCCAATGGTGTAACACTACAATGGGTCCAGGTAAGGAAGGTGAGTCTATAGTTCGTAAATTTTTTTGGTTGATAGATAATACTAACATTGCACCATATCAAGATTGTTGCACACTAACAGGATCTAGTGAGTTACACTCTTTTAGAAGCTTTGATGCAGGTTCATGGAGTATCCACACACGAAAAATGGCATGCTATTGTCCATCATGTGCAGAGGAAAATTGGGATGACTGTGAGTCAACTGAATGGGTGGACAAATGGGATATACAGGTTCTGGACCCAATTGACACCTATCATCCCCCACAAGCACTGGAAATGGTAGAGATGGATTCATCTATTGACTTTGATCGCTTGTCAGATTTAGTGCAACTTGGTAATATATATATATATATATATATATATATATATATATATATATATATATATATTTGTAATTTCAATATGTAACTTTATAACTTTTACCCAAGTATTTTTTGAATTAATGATCGCATTTTGTACATTTGTCACTATAGGCCATGTTTTTGTTGTTATTGCACTTGAAGACAATGAAGAAGGGACAGATTATTATTTGTGTCATTGTGTTGAAGAAAAACAAAAATTGGATCACTGGGTTATAGATGGTGAAGGTTTAGAGTACCATGTCGGTGCGGTGGTTGTAATAGGCACATGGCTTAGACAATATCCTATGAAGAATCCTAACTTGTGGTTATTCGAGGATTAGCAAACAGAGAGGAAGATTCTTCATTATTCAAACCTTTTTGTCACATCAAATGTCCACTTGATAAAATATGGTGGAAAACCACATGATAAGATTCTTTGGAAAGTTTGCAAGTCAGACCATGAGGCAATACTTGAGACATTAAAATGTCAAGCATATCTAGTTGGCTCATTAGATTGAATTGGGAGAGAGAGAAAAAGTGATCAATTGGATCCAAATACAATGTTACAACCTCTTCCCCAAGACTATCACATGACTAAGGTGGACCGTATTGTTATGATGTGTAAGTGATGAGATTTAGTTTTGATTTTTTTAGAATATAGATACATTATTTGAATTTATATTAGATTCTTTAATAGGACCCATTTTTTTAATCTTATCTTAGATTTGTTATTGTGCTAATTCTTCATTTGTAGGTCACCAAAGAAGAGGGCTAATAAAGTTGACACGCAAGTGATAAAGGGTGAGATGCCAAAATCATCTGTGAAATGGTATTATCAATTCACATCCTCAATATTTGTTAGTGTTCTTTGTTCAAGTACCATTGTATGATAATCATCTTATGCCTAGAATTGTAGAGGTTAAATTATGTCAATACTAAGGTTTGTAGCATCAATACTAAGGTTTTTAGCATCAATTGGTCACGCTAAGTATAGTAGTTGTATCATGAATCCTTCTCAACCAATATGACTAAGATTCTCGGAAGAAGACTAAACCATATCATCTATCTACTCCCTCTTTATATAAGAGTTTGTCAAACAATGAGAATGAAACATTGATTATTACTCCCCCCTCAATGTAAAATTCTCATTGATTGCATTTTGTAAAGTTTTAAGTCACTATCAACCTCTATATCATTGTATTCTTCTTATCATCAAATTACACAACAATGAGAATATGAACGATGACTTCTTCACATGAACCTGACAATTATAAATGCTACACCTTAATAAATGTTTGGGCTTGGTCTTTACCATTCGAGCTTATAATATAATACATTGGCTTCATTTTTATTTGGAAGTATTTATTATGTTTGTTCCAAAATTCATTCTTCATTTGCCAATATGAAAATACAACTATCATAAAAGGCATAGTCTTATAATTTGTAATTTGTATAATGGTATAAAATTTTGGTTGTGGGTTTGAATCCATTGCCCCCATGACCCTCCTTCTCATGCATTTATTCTATTTATTCTTCTACCTCCTCCTCCGCTTGGCCATTTTGCAACACCATCTAGATGGAACTCTAGCCTTCCTCAAAACCATTATACATGACCTCTCCTTCTTCAAGATATTCTATAAAAAGTTCCTCAACCCTTGAGCCTTTCAAAACCCCAATCTCAATGGAAGGCTTCTAGACCAAAGGAACTAGTAGATCCAGTTCTTTAAGAGAAAGAGACAACAAATCCAATTTTCTAGTGACTAGATGGAAAATTGGGGAAATCATTTCAATTAGTTGTAAATTGAAAGGAATTATAAGTAAACTATATCAATATAATAAGTAACTTGGTAATTATATCAATATAATTTAATTACTAAGGAAATGAATTTATTACTCTAACATATAGTGCATTATTTTGCAGACAAAGGTGTTGAATTTGATTCTTAACAGATTTACATGCATGTGTAATAAATAATAAGTGTTGTAGCTTTGGGATCAACACTATAAAATGAAGGATGTCATACTACATTCACAGAGGTACCAAAATATTTTATTTCATATGGAGACAAAAGAAAATTTGTATTCTTCATAACTGCATTTGAGTCTCATGTATTATCATTTTCAGCTATTGACATCAAAGATACCTTTACATCTTCATCATTGTATTGATCAACGAGTCCTTATTGCACTCACTAGTTCTAAGCCAATGACTAAGGTATGAAAGAGTTTACATTAAAATTTCATTAGTACTAAAATTCAATATAAAATTCATAGGCACAATTGAGTGGTAACTTTGATAGTTTTTGTAGGGTCTTATTATTCTTGACCATCAGTGTATCCTTGAGGTGTATATACAGAGGAATTATCAGCTAGCTGTAAGAAAATATTAAGTTTTATGTGTAAATATATTTTATTTTTTATATAAAATAGTTATTTATTCATATATAATTTTGATTGTAACATGTCGAGTTATAGAAGATTCTAGACTAATGGACTAGTGAGCATGTTAGGAAGACCTCATTATATACACTGGTCATCTCCCACTTGTTGGCAATTAAAGACAATTAGGGATTTATTTTGTTCCCCTAGTTGGAAAGAGTATATATCTAATGATGTACATTTTACACCTATATGGCATTATTGGGCATATGTTTTGTATAATTTTTTCTATGTATGTCATTTTTTACATATATTTCATGTATGACATTATTAGACATATGCTTATGATGTTTCAAATTATTGATAAATGAATTATATGATATTGTTAGACCTTATGGAATCAACTTTGATTTTTTGTTATCACATTGGTTTGATGCTTGTATTCAATCAATCAACATATTTTCCTTTTAATTCTTCCACATTTAGCATATCCATCTAACAATGAACTTATGATACTCCCATCAAGAAGTGCATGATTACATGGTTTTATGGTGGATGTCCCTCTCTTTTTTGAATTCCAATTTTATTCATCTACATGAGTAAGGGAGATCAATTCCATTTCTTTCAATTGTATTTAAAGGTCATTAAATTTTTTTCAAACAATTTGATTAAATAAATATTATTCAGCATTTACCTCTATCATCAAGGTTGATTCATTCCTCCTCTTATTTTACCAAATAATTTGGATGAATCACCCATGGCTCCTTACATTTCTTGAAGAAAATTTTCAAAGACTTTGCAACATATCTTCTCTTCTTCCATATAGTTCATGTTCATTGAAGACATTTGGTCAAACAATATATATGCTTTGTATATTCTCACAACACCAATAGTCATGGTACAATGCTTACAAGATCCATAGTTGAAGAGAAGCTATGTGAAGCTTCTAGAACCATGGACTTATACTTAATTTAGTATTATTACATCCATTTTACTTATGAAAGTGGAACTTTCACATAGATAAGTAGGGAAACCAAAATTGAAAGCCAAACTTAACATAGAAAAGTAAAGCAAGCCTCAACTATATTCTCATTAAACACTGTGAATTCAAATATATTTGGCAGATCATATCTCGGAGCTTGTGCAAGATATGGATGAGGTTCCAATTCCTACAGGACCATGTTACAGAGACCTACAATAACCTCTTTCACTTTTTGGAGATCACATTCCGTTTTCATTCTACAATGCCATCTCGGGTGATGTTAAAACTTGCAATGTTGGCCAGTACAAAGTTGCCAACTACCAAATCTCTCTCATCTTTCATTGTGGGATCAAACTATCTACTCCATTAGCTTTGGGTGGCTAGGTAAACCCTATCCCCAACCTCATCTTGTTCCCTTCAGTGCTCGAACGTTCTCAGGCATGCTGAACCGGAATGTCCCTAAGGGTAACTAAATCCCACAGGGCTGCAATCTTTGATGGGGCATATCTCAGAGCTTGTGCGATATATGGATGAGATTCCAATTCCTATAGGACTTTTTTGTAGAGATCTATAATAACCTCTCTCACCTTTTGGAGATCGCATTCTGTTTTCATTCTACAATGCCATCTCGGGTGATGTTGAAACTTGCAGTGTTGGCCAATACAAAGTTGCCAACTGCCAAATCTCTCTCATCTTTCGTCGTGGGATCAAACTGTCTACTCCATTAGCTCAAAGTGGCCAGTTAAACCCTCTCCCCAACCTCATCTTGTCCCCTTCAGTGCTCAAACGTTTCAGGCACGCTGAACCGGAATGTCCCTAAGGGTCACTAAATCCCACAAGGCTGCAATCTTTGACAGGGTATATTTCGGAGCTCATGTGAGATATGGATGAGATTCTAGTTCCCATAGGACCATGTCGCATAGACCTACAATAACCTCTCTCTCTTTTTGGAGATCGCATTCTATTTTCATTCTACAATGCCATCTTGGGTGATGTTGAAACTTGCAATGTTGGCCAGTACAAAGTTGCCAACAACCAAATCTCTCTCATCTTTCATCATGGGATCAAATTATCTACTCCATTAGCTCTGGGTGGTCGGGTAAACCCTATCCCCAACCTCATCTTGTCCCCTTCAGTGCTCGGACATTCTCAGGCATGTTCAACTGGAATGTCCCCAAGGGTCACTAAATCGCACAGGGCTGCAATCTTTGATAGGGCATATCTCAGAGCTCGTGCAAGATATGGATAAGATTCTAGTTCCTACAGGACCATGTTGTAGAGACCTACAATAACCTCTCTCAATTTTTTGAGATCACATTCCATTTTCATTCTACAATGCCATCTCGGGTGATGTTGAAACTTGCAGTGTTGGTCAGTACAAAGTTGCCAACTGCCAAATCTCTCTCATCTTTTGTCGTGGGATCAAACTGTCTACTCCATTAGCTCTGGGTGGCCGAGTAAACCCTATCCCCAACCTCATCTTGTCCCCTTCAATGCTCGAACATTCTCAGGCACGCTGAACTGGAATGTCCCTAAGGGTCACTAAATGCTACAGGGCTGCAATCTTTGACGGGGCATATCTCGGAGCTCTTGCAAGATATGGATGAGATTCTAGTTCCTAAAGGACCATGTTGTAGAGACCTACAATAAACTCTCTCACTTTTTGGAGATAGCATTTTGTTTCCATTCTACGACACCATCTCGGGTGATGTTGAAACTTGTAGTGTTGGCTAGTACAAAGTTGCTAACTACCAAATCTCTCTCATCTTTCATCGTGGGATCAAACTATCTGCTCCATTAGCTCTAGGTGGTCAGGTAAACCTTATCCCCAACCTTGTCTTATCCCCTTCAGTGCTTGAACATTCTTAGGCATGCTCAACCGAAATGTCCCTAAGGGTCACTAAATGCCACAGGGCTGCATTCTTTGACGAAGCATATCTCGGAGCTCGTGCGAGATATGGATGAGATTCTAGTTCCCACAGGACCGTGTTGCAGAGACCTACAATAACCTCTCTCTCTCTTTTTGGAGATCGCATTCCATTTTCATTCTACAATGCCATCTCGAGTGATGTTGAAAGTTGCAGTGTTGGCTAGTACAAAGTTGCCAACTGCCAAATTTCTCTCATCTTTCATCGTGGGATCAAACTATCTCCTCCATTAGCTTTGTGTGGCTAGGTAAACCCTATCCCCAACCTCATCTTGTCCCCTTCATTGCTCGAACGTTCTCAGGCACACTCAACCGAAATGTCCCTAAGGGTCACTAAATGCCACAGGGCTGCAATCTTTGACGGGGCATATCTCGGAGCTCGTGCGAGATATGGATGAGATTCCAGTTCCTACAAGACCGTGTTGTAGAGACCAGAGATCAGCCAAGGATAAGGATAGCATAGTAAGAAAATGATTATTTATCTGGTGGATATAAGTCTTTTATATAACAAACCATTTATATGCATAGTAAAAGAACCGAATAAAGATTTGAGACATATTGATAACCTGTAGTCTGATCATCGTCACAAGTAGGAAACTTTTGTTTCACTATTTCATGCGCGTTTATTGAACTTTCTTTATGAGGTCATTTACAGATGGGATGTTCAAAGGGTGAGTTCCTATGGGCCGTCAATACTTTGACTATACTTTAAGTCAACGATTATCATATGGGAAAAAATGGAACTCGTTGTATTTTGAAGTATTGAGAAGATGGCCTTGCCCTTCCCCAGGAGTTTTAGAAATGGGAGACATTAGGTAAGAGAGTGAAAATGTTACTATCGCTTCAACGCACATAACACAATTGGAAATGTAAATTTTGATGGTAATCATTTTGTGATAAGGGAGAGACTAGGGATGATCGTTGTTACTATCTCTTTAGTAGTGGATTTTTTTTTCTCTTGAATTTAGTGGTGGGGGATCAATGGTAATTCTCCTTGGATATTCCTTCTTATTATGTTAGTGACAAGTGTTGCTCTTTGAAAACAATTGTACAATCTTTTTAAAATTATTAGATAAAAACAAAGAATTGTAAGTATTAAACATGATTAGCCTTTAGCATTTAGTATTAACAAACAATCTTTTTTAAACCACAAACAACTTCTTTGAAGTTTTTGAGAAATACTAATAAAGCAAAAAATAACATCTACTAGTTCGTAGACATAATGGCAACTCTCTAGCAATTGAATTTAATTTCATACATTCACATATCTAATTTAATGTCATACACGAACATATCTAATTTAACATCATACATGAACAAACATATAATATAAAATGATAACCAATAATGTAATATACATTAACAAACACATAATATATTATGATAACCAATAATGTCATACATCAAATAAATGTCATAGATCAAATATAGAATGTCATATGTACATCAAATGTATGTCAAATATGTCTCTCTGATGCCTATATATATACATGGGGAAGGAAACAACTCTCTCTCTCTCTCTCTCTATATATATATATATATATATATATATATATATATATATATATCAAATATCTCAACTACATCTTTTCCTTCCCCTCGGTCTCTCGACATCCTCTACCGTCATGTGGAGGGAGACAGTGGAGATGACGGGGCCCTCCTGACACACTCACTTGACCTCTTGTTGAGGCTCTTCTCCAGGTCCAACTAATACAAAGAAAGTAGATATGAATAAATATTTATTATACATTGAAATAAAATATATGTACACACAAAATCAATTATTTTCTTACCGCCAACAAATAGTCACTCTGTAAGTCCACCTCAAATGCTCGTGGACGATCATGCGTGACAAGACCCTACAACAATTCAATAAATATAATCACTTATAAATAACATTAGAAATTTTGAGATTAACTATTATAAACAACAACTAAAATGAAGAAAATTCTTTCATACCTCCATCAGTGGCTGTGAGCTAGCCCCAACTGCGGCCACTCCACTATCAATAGACTGTCGCAGATGAGGAGGTCTGTCCGACATCATGAGTTGCATGTCATATAATACATGTTATATCTAACATGAAACATGGAATAAATATAATCAAATGAATTAAATTAACATGAAACAACTGTACCTGTGTGAAGCTCGTATGATGTCTCTGCTCTGTGTCTGTGGTAAAGGTTGAGGGTCTTATGGAGAACTGATGCACATGCATAATTTTTTTTGTAAATCCTTAATATGATTACGTAATAAATATATGTATTAATTAAAATGATTAAATTGATACATACCTCAGGACTCGTCAAAGGGACAAAAAATGGGCCTAGAGGATCGTTGCTAGGCCCAGCAACACTTTGACCCTAAATTTTGAACAATGTCAATAAATGCTAATTAATTAATCATTCACTATACATATGAAATGTGATCAAATTAGTAATTTACCTGTGTGTCAATGCCAAATGTCTTGTTCAGGAACTCATCAGTGACAAGCCCATCATCCACAGCATCTTTGACATGAGTGCCAAATGTGCATAGGGATCCGCATGAAGTGCGCATGTGACCACGACACATAGAAGGCTCCCCCTCAACTAATAGGCTCGTGGAATGGATGAGGGTCTGCATCAAAGCATTAATGGTCCCTAGAGTGCTGGCCTCTACATGTTCCTTCAAAACTGAAGGAATAATCACATGCTTGTGCTATGGATGGACCACAGGTGCGCTAACTACATTAGGGTCATGACGTGCTCCTGGCCTCTCAAATGATGACCCCCACCTCTACCTTGGGAGTCTAACATAACAAAATAATTGGGGATCTCCCCAAGGACAAACTCACAATATAATTTCTTCAAAAAATACATGGGGACATCGTGATTATTGCAAGGAGGGGCATCAAAAACCATCCACCATCTATCCCAAACATTATTTCTAATAGCATCGTGTATACACCAATGGATGGGGAACCATTTAGTACCCTCTCTAATAGTATTTGGCTCACCAGGTTTTCTAAATAATGCATATGGGTATGTGCAAGATCATGGTGTGCCAAAAAGTGGCGATCTGAAAAATATGTAGTTCTGAAATGCCTCAAAGAATTTCAAAATCTATTCCAACTTTTTTCCCACCCATCCTGATACTAAATGAAAAAAATTAATACCTTTATAATTCCTACTATATATTTCGATACCAACCTTATATGGTCATCTTTAAAACATCTCAAAAATGTATTTTTGGCATGTTTTTATGTGTTTTTTACTTCAAGCATGTAGCTGACGACTTTTTTTAAACCAAAATTTGATGTAACGAAAAGGGTTTCTTAAGAATGTTCTTAGCTTTTCATAAATGTAAGGTTTGTCAAATTATGAGTTGAGTAAGTAATTATTACTTATTTTCTAATGGAGTTAGCTACAAAGTGCTAATTGACATACAGGTTGAAAAATAGCTATAACTTTCAAACTATATAAGATTTGTGAAATCCAAAAGATGCGTCACATTCTATGCTTTGACTAGTATAAGAAAAAAAAAAAAAAAAACCTTTAATTTTGATTTTTTTTGAACTAGTTAAGGTGGTCAGACACGGGATTTTTTTAATTTTGAAAATAGTATAGTAGAAAATTCATAATTAATTATTTATTTGGAATTAAAATTCCCAAAAATATGTGTCACATCTAGGCATGAGTCTAATTTTTATATATAAATTTATATTTAAAAATATTATCATTTGATTATGATTAAGATGGTCAGACATACACCTACTTTTTATTTTCGCCCTGAAATTTTTGTAGTATCGCATTAAAATCCAAAATTTTGAACAATCAAATAATTTTTTCTCTAGATAAGGCCTTATATTTTAGAAACTAGATTCAATTTCCTACAGATTATTTTCTTACAACTTTTTGATATAAAGTCCAGAACCACTTTAAAATTATGTGTCAAGTTGACATAACCCTGATTTGCTAGTTTTTCACTGCCACTTAAGGCCATAGTTTGGTACACCATGATCCTGCACATACCCACATTTACTACCTTTTGATATTTCTTTTTTTTTAACATCTTCATATGACAATTTATTTGCATAAAATCTTTTTTGTTCATCCCTCTTAGCCTGCCAAATATCTAACTGACCACTAACTAAGGCTATCTGAGTGTTAATGGATTCGAGGGATGATGCCAATTGAGCCCTCATTGGATTGGTTTGTCCAGATTCTTTCAACCGAGCAATGAGTCTTTCTAATTCACTTTTTCCTCTTTGTATTTCATTTCTTATATTTTCTTGTGTGCCTGGCAGAGGTCTTGTAATTGGTTTGAGTTGTGGAATTTGTTGTTCTTCTTGAAGAGGGTTTTGATTTTGAGGTTCTTGAGGGTTTTGGGGATTTTTCGGTTGATTATGGATATTTCTTGATAAAAATCTAATTGAAATCCAACTAAATAAACAAATCTAAATGAAATTTGTAAAAACCCTACAAAAGAATATAAAAAACCAATAAAACAATATGGAAAACATATTAAAGAATGCAAAGTTAAGTTTATATCACTTACCTTGTCGTTGTTAGTGTGCTTGTTGTCTTGGATTTCGTTGACGAGGAGGAATTTTGGCAAATGGTGGTGAATTTTCGCTATCAAACCTGCGTACGCGCTATTGGAGAGCCAAAAAGCAAAATGAAAATGATGGGCCGCGGGTCTACAGCCCATCATATAACTTTTTTGATATCAGAATAGCACGTACACGCTATTGAAAATTAGAAAGAAAAAAAAAACCTTGTCATCGGTGCATATGCCCCAAATCCCTGTTGAAAAAATGGTTCATTTGACTTCCCATTGATCCATTCTTTAAGTTGTGAAATTGGATAAATGGGAGTTGTTGTCTTATTTCTGGATCAATCTTCATATAAGCCTCCATGTTGGTGTCGAGATCTCCTTTCACAAGCCTTAGTTCTTCGCCTCCATTACTAAGGACTTGTTTGGGTATGAATGAAGGTTGTGTAGGGCATTTTCCTTTTTTCTATGACTTAGAACCATTGCCTTTTGTCCCATTGTTGGACACAGATCTACCACCCATGTCTTTCATAGTTTGCAGTACTGTTGGCATCAGCCAGTTATTCTACTCTTGTTGTTTGGTCATTTGGTCCTACATTTGACTTATGAAATTGAAAAGTTGTTCATCCTTGTCCATCTTATTATCACTGCCTCCTATCCTTTATAAATTCATTTTTGCCTTCTTTCGTTCTCTTTAAAGAGTGCATTGATCTCTTTGAACTAATTAGCCAAATATTGTACAGAATGAGTAGGGGATTGAAATGGGAATCACTCATTCGATTACATGTCCAAGACATTCCAAAAACAGGAAATCTTTTTTCAATGAATGATCTTGAATGGACACATATCGGAAATGAAAATATCTAGGAGCTTGACTTATGTGCTGTTATCCCTCTTGGGAGACTTGCTCACTTTATCAAAGGAGAAGGTATATTGCAGGATGGCATCAAGACAACATTTGTACATAAAGCTCATAGAGAGCCCAAATTGGAAAACTCTACTGACCATAGTACCATAATGTATTCAAAGTATTCTTAACATTTTCCATTAATTAAGCATGTCATATATATATATATATATATATATATATATATATATATATATATATATATATATATATATATATATATATATATATATATATATATATATATTATCATGTTGATTAATATATTGTTTTCTACATTTCCTTAAATAGATATCATTGTGCTTTTGGGCCCAAGGATAATAGAAAAAAAATCTAAAGACATTAAAAAGGTGAAAAGGATATGAAAGTTTATACAAAAAAGGGGTTGCCAAATGAAAATAATTAGAGCATAATAAAACATGACATATGAAAATACATACAAAGTTTATTCCAAAAGCTTTTTAACTATTTCATTTTGACACATGTTGGTATATTTACATCCATGTAGAATTACTAAGATACTTAAGATGTATATAAATTTTACATCCATTCTACTTTCATAAATTTATACTTCCTTGAAGTAAGAAATGGAATTGAATACCTATGTTTTCATAAAGTTTTTTTAAAATTTAGAATCATCTTGATTTTCTTTTTTAAATCTTCAAATTACATTTACTTTTGTGTACTTCAAAAAATTCATGTACTATAATATAGATTTAATGGTACCACTACGAAACCTTTTCTACATATTTAAACAATATTAAGGGTCACTAACAATATTAAAAAAATTCAAGATGGGTAGAAAGAATAAGTGGGAATAACTTATCAAGTTAGATGTGCAAGACATCCCAAATAAAGGAAATCATTTCTCAAGTTGTGAACTTGAATGGACACCTATTGGAGATGATAGTAAATAACAAATAGATTGGTGTGCTACTATCCCTCTTGAGAGGCTCCCTCACTTTGTCAAAGGGGAAGGTTTATTGGATAGTACTGAAACAACATTTGTACATAAAAGGATTTTGGAGAGTAATTTGATAGAACCTACTAATCATGCCACAAAGATGTATTCAAGGTTTGTCTAGCTTTAATAAATTGATTAAGCATGCCACTTTTTCTTATATCCATTAACTTATATTTTTTCACATGTTTAAATAGTTATCATCGTGCTTTTGGGCCACTAGATAAAAGTAAATGCACCAACAAGCGAGGAAAGAAGTCACAATTTTATTCAAAAAAGGGGTTGTCAAACTCATTTTAATGTTAGGGTTATGTATAGTAGACCAGATGTTGCAATAATTACACATAATGAATTTAGTCATCAAGATGCCAATGGTGAATTTTGTCATGGAAAAAATGACCCTTCTGGTGATCCAAGGAGTAGTTTTGCACCAAGGTTATCAACTGAATGTAAATCATATGTTGAATCCTTACTATTGATGGGCGTGGGGATTGACACAATATGTGAATGACATTACCTAGACTTTGGTCTAACAAATTTGATGATATAAGAGGGATACTTGTTTGCTAAGAAAGGATGTGTTTATTGCATGGAAAATAGTACGTTCCCTACATTCACAAAAAAATGAGGATGATGCAAAAAGTGTATTATTGTGGCATATAGAGGAGAAAGATAACTTCTTTTTTATAAAACACCAAAAAATAAAGAAAATATTCCATTTATCATAGGCATCCAAACACCATGGATGCAAGAGATGATGGTGAAACATTCACATGATTCAATTATTGCGATGGACTCCACATTCTCAACAAACAAATACTGTGTGAGTAGAACAATTTTTTTTTTTTTAATAGATTTTAATTTAGCCATTAGTTATTTTGTTTAAAAAAATAATATATTGTTTCTTTTTTCATGTGTAGTATCAACTTTATACTTTGCTTGTATTTGATGAACAAGAAGCTGGTGTACTGGTTGCATGGGCCATATCCTCAAGAGATAAAGTTGAGGATATAAATGAATGGCTAATAGAGATTTGTAAAAGAGGGAAACAATATAGAGAAGATTGGCATGTCAATGCATTCATGACAGATGATGCTAGCACTGAGATTGAAGCAATAAGATTCTCTCCAACCTTAGTTTATAGTTAGAAGAATGCAAATTTTTAATGTTTAGTTTCTTTGCCTAGTTATAAAATTGTTTCAATTTTATAAGCCTCTGTTAATTTTTGAAACTTGTCTAGTTTTAAGCTTTAAATTGGCAATTTTATCTCTGAGCTTTTGTGAGTTTCTAAATCTTCATGTCTTCGGTTCATTCCTAGCTCTGCACAGCATTTGAAATTTTTAAAATCTGGCTTCTGAGCTCCAACTTATCGCAGGTTAATGTTGTGACCCAAAAAATGTATTTTCAAGTCTATCATTAACCATTAACCTCTCAAAAGGTTAATGATAACTTTCAAATTGCGCATTTTGGAGTAGGTTAATTAACCTCTCCAAAAATACGTTTTTCTTAACCTCTCAAAAGGTTAATGATAACTTTAAAAATACACATTTTGAAGTAGGTTAATTAACCTCTCTAAAAACATGTATTCATTAACCTCTTTGAGACGGTTATTAACCTTTGGAGTTTCTCTCTCTCACCATTAACTTTTGAGTCCCGAATATACTCTTTGGCATAATCACTAACTGGCTGGTTATTAAAAGAAGCCAAATCAAGAGAGAGGAAGCCTGTAATGGTAAAAGGAAAGAAGAAGAGTATGCTACTGGAGCCATATCATAGACTAAAGCTTCATCTTAGAGCTTGCTCGAGTTTTTGAATAAGAAAGGTTGTGAGTATAATAGCTCAAGTTTTGTGGAAGCGTGGCCACTATCAAAAAAAAAGAGATCCTTTATTCACCACCAACAAAGAAGAAACAAAGATATAAAACAACTAGAGCTTTTTAGCTGGTCACAATAACCCATCAATACATAGTGTGGGCACATACATGAGTAAACTAGAATAAAGCCAAAAGTGCAAGTCATTCCCTTCATAAAGTGCAGAGAAAGATGCTTTGAAAGGAACAATAATCTTGCAAATTGACTCATGCCACCTCATCCCATACACTGTCAACTGCCAACAAATTAACCCTAAACTTGTGGTTCTTCTTCACAATGGAAAAAGAATTAAATTTCATAAGTTGGATGATATAAAGCTGCCAACATTTGTTGTGGATAAAAAGCGATATATATATATATATATATATATATATATATATATATATATCAACTGCAAACAGTAAAAGAAATATTGCCATAGGGTATGTGCAGGATCATGGTGTACCAAACTATGGCCTTAAGTGGCAGTGAAAAATCAGCAAATCAGGTTTATGTCAACTTGACACATAATTTTGAAGTGGTTATGGACTTTATATCAAAAAGTTGTAAGAAAATAATTTGTAGAAAATTGAATGTGGTTCTAAACTACTAGGCATTATCAAGAGAAAAAAATAATTGATTGGTCAAAAGTTTGAATTTTAATGCAGTACTAAAAAAATTTCAGGGCAAAAATAAAAAGTAGGTGTATGTCTAACCACCTTAATCAAAATCAAATCATAATATTTTTCTAATATAATTATAGATATGAAAACTAGACTCATGCCTGTATGTGACGCATAGTTTTTGATATTTTTATTCTAAATAAATAATTAAATATGAATTTTCTACCAAAACTTTTTTGGATTAAAAAAAGTCCCATATCTGACCACCCTAACTAATAGAAAATTTGACCAAATTTTATTATTATTATTTTCTTATACTAGGCGAAGTATAGAATGTGATGCAACTTTTAGATTTAAAAAATGTTATACCAGTTGTAAGTTATAGCTATTTTTCATTTAGTATGTCAATCAGCATTTTACAATAATCTTCATTGATAATTAACTAATAAATACTTATCGAACTTAGAATTTGACAAAAATTATATTGATGGAATCTAGAGAGCGATATCGAAAAACTCATTTCGTTTCATTCAATTTCAATCAAAATAACATTGTCAAACGACTACCCGAAGTCTGAGTATCACTAAAACTCTCTATAAACATGTCTTTGGGGTTGACCGGGTAGGCTCGGTAAATACCTAGCCTGATCAGATATTCAATTCCAAATTGGATATCCGATATGGCTCGGTAGTCAAATTCCAAAAATTTTCAAATTTTGGAGGGGAATTCGATTTAAACGTTCTAGTTTTTTATTTTAAAATTATTTCACTTATATTAATATGTAAAGGCATATTTTAATATATTATATATATATAATAACGTAATGTAAACATACAAGATATAATCTAGTAATATATAATAATATCTTATGTTAATCTTATTACAATCTATAAATATAATTTATATTATTATTATTTTTACTAAATATAATAACGTAATTTATATATATATATATAATACGTATTATATATTATTATAATAATATGTATGTTATTAATATATACAATAACGTAATATTTTCATTAAATGTAATATGTATTATATGTTATTATATTAATATGTATAATAATATAATATATATAACAACGTAATATTTTTATTAAATATAATATATATTATAAATATTATTATATTAATATGTATGTTATTAATATATTTATATAATAGCATAATATTTTTATTAAATATAATAATGTAATATATATATATATATTATTATATTAATATGTATATTATTAATATATAAAAGTCAAAGGGGGTCATAGGGTGACCTATGACCCTCTTTGACCCATTAAATGACGATATATGTCTCTAGGGGTCCTAAGACCCCTAGGGACATATTCGAATGAGTATTATGGGTCAAAGGGGGTCATAGGGTGACCTATGACCCCATTTGACCCATTAAACGATGACATATGCCCCTAGGGGTCCTATGACCCTTAAGGACATAGTCGATTCGTTCATATGGGTCAAAGGGGGTCATAGGTCACCCTATGACCCCCTTTGATCCATTAAATGAAGACATATGTCCCTAGGGGTCCTAGGACACCTAGGGACATAGTCAAATCATTCATATGAGTAAAAGGGGGTCCCCTTAAACGATGACATATGTCCCTAGGGGTTCTAGGACCCCTAGAGACATATTCGAATGGGTAATATGGGTAAAAGGGGGTCATAGGGTGACCTATGACCCTCTTTGACCCATTAAACGATGACATATAGGAAAATATTTGAATCATTCATATGGGTCAAAGGGGGTCATAGGGTGACCTATAACCCCCTTTGACCCATTAAACGATAACATATGTCCGTAGGGGTCCTACAACCCCTAGGGACATAGTCGAATTGTTCATATGGGGCAAAGGGGGTCATAGGGTGACCTATGAGCGTCTTTGACCCATTAAATGACGATATATGTCTCTAGGGGTCCTAGGACCCCTAGGGACATATTCAAATGGGTAATATGGGTCAAAGGGGGTCATAGGGTGACCTATGACCCTCTCTGACCCATAAAATGATGATATATGTCTCTAGGGGTCCTAGGACCCCTAGGGACATATTCAAATGGGTAGTATGGGTCAAAGGGGGTCATAGGTCGACCCATTAAACGATGACATATGTCCTTAGGGGTCTTCGAAAACCTAGGGACATATCCAAATCATTCATATGGGTCAAAGGGGGTCACAGGGTAACCTATGACCCCCTTTAACCCATTAAATGATGACATATGTCTCTAGGGGTCCTAGGACTCCTAGGGACATATTTGAATGTGTATTATGGGTCAAAGGGGGTCATAGGGTGACCTATGACCCTCTTTGACCCATTAAAGATGACATATGTTCCTAGGGGTCCTAGGACCCCTAGAGACATAGTCGAATCGTTCATATGGGTCACAAGAGGTCATAGGGTAACCTATGACCCCCTTTAACCCATGAAACGATGGCATATGTTCCTAGGGGTCTTAGAACCACTACGGACATAGTCGAATTGTTCACATGGGTCAAACGGTGTTACACGGTGACCTATGACCCCTTTTGACCCATTAAATGATGACATATGTTCCTACGGGTCCTACAACCCCTAGGGACATAGTTGAATCCTTCATATGGGTGAAAGGGGGTCATAGGGTGACCTATGACACTATTTGACCGATTAAATAATGACATATGTCCCTAGGGGTCCTAGGACCCATAGGGACATAGTTGAATTGTTCATATTGGTCAAAGGAGGTCATAGGGTGACCTATGACCCCCTTTGACCCATTAAATGTTGAAATATGTCCCTAGAGGTCCTAGGACCCCTAGGGACATAGTCGAATTGTTAATATGGGTCAAAGGGGCTCATAGTTCAACCTATGACCCTCTTTGACCCATTAAACGATGATATATGTCTCTAGGGGTCCTAAGACCCCTAAAGACATATTCGAATGGGTAATATGCGTCAAAGGGCCCTATGACCCTCTTTGACCCATTAAACAACGACATATGTCCCTAGGGACATATTCAAATGGGTAATATGGGTCAAAGGGGGTCATAGGGTGACCTATGACCCTCTTTGACCCATTAAACGATGACATTTCTCCCTAGGGGTCCTAGCACCCCTAGGAACATATTCGAATCATTCATATGGGTCAAAGGGGGTCATAAGGTTACTTATGACCTCCTTTGACCCATTAAACGATGACATGTCCCTAGGGGTTCTAGGACCCTTAGGGACATATTCGAATCGTTGATATGGGTCAAAGGGCGTCATAGGGTGACCTATGACACCCTTTGACCCATTAAACGATGACATATGTCCTTAGGGGTCCTAGGTCCCCTAGGAACATATTTGAATCGTTCATATGGGTCAAAGGGGGTCATAGGGTGACCTATGACCCCCTTTGACCCATTAAATGAGGACCTATGTCCCTAGGGGTCCTAGGACCCCTAGGGACATATTTGAATGGGTAATATGGGTCAAATGGGGTCATAGGGTAACCTATGACCCTCTTTGACCCATTAAATGATGACATATGTCCCTAGGGGTCCTAGGAACCCTAGGGACATATTCGAATCATTCATATGGGTCAAAGGGGGTAATAGGGTGACCTATGACCCTCTTTGACCCATTAAACGACGATATATGTCTCTAGGGGTCTTAAGATCCCTAGGGACATATTCGTATGGGTATTATGGGTCAAAGGAGGTCATAGGGTGACCTATGACCCCCTTTGACCCATTAAATGACCCTATGACCTCTTTTGACCCATATGAATGATTCGACTATGTCCCTAGGGGTCCTAGGACACCTAGGGACATAGTCGAATCGTTCAATTTGGTAAAAGGGTGTCATAGGGTGACCTATGATCCCCTTTGACCCATTAAATAATGACATATATCCCTACTAGTTCTATGAACCCTAGGGACATAGTCGAATCGTTCATATGGGTCAAAAGGGGTCATAGGGTGACCTATGACCCTCTTTGACCCATTAAACGATGACATATGTCCCTAGGGGTCCTAAGACCCCTAAGGACATAGTTGAATCGTTCATATGGGTCAAAGGAGGTCATAGGGTGACTTATGACCCTCTTTGACCCATTAAACGATGATATATGTCTCTAGGGGTCCTATGACTCCTAGGGACATATTCAAATGGGTAATATTGGTCAAAAAGGGTCATAGTAATTAAACGATGACATATGCCCCTAGGGGTCCTAGGACCCTTAGGGACATATTTAAATCATTCATATGGGTCAAAGGAGGTGATAGGGTGACCAATGACCCCCTTTGACCCATTAAACGATGATATATGTCCCTACGGGTCCTATGACGCTTAGGGACATAGTTGAATCGTTCATATGGGACCAAGGGGGTCATAGGGTGACCTATGACCCTCTTTGACCCATTAAACGATGACATATGTCCCTAAGGGTCTTAGGACCCCTAGGGACATAGTCAAATCATTCATATAGCTCCAAGGAGGTCATAGGGTGACCTATGACCCTCTTTGACCCATTAAATGATGACATATGTCCCTAGGGGTCCTAGGACCCTTAGGGACATAGTCGAATCATTCATATGGGACAAAGGAGGTCATAGGGTGACCTATGACCCCCTTTGACTCATTAAATGATGACATATGTCCCTGGGGGTCGTAGAACCCCGAGGGTCATAGTCGAATTGTTCATATGGGTCAAAGGAGGTCATAGGGTGACCTATAACCCCCTTTGACCCATTAAACAATGACATATGTCCCTACAGGTCTTACGACCCCTAGGGACATAATCGAATCATTCATATGGGTCAAAGGGGGTTATAGTGTGACCTATGACCCTCTTTGACCCATTAAACTATGACATATGTCCTTAGGGGTCCTACGACCCCTAGGGACATAGTCGAATCATTCATATGGGTCAAAGGGGATCATAGGGTGACCTATGACTCTCTTTGACCCATTAAACGATGACATATGTCCTTAGGGGTCCTAAAACCCCTAGGAACATAGTCGAATCGTTCATATGGGTCAAAGGAGGTCATAAAGTGACCTGTGACCGCCTTTAACCCAATAAACGACGACAAATGTCCCTAGGGGTCCTAGAACCACTACGGACATTGTCGAATGGGTAATATGGGTCAAAGGAGGTCACAAGTTCTAATAAATGATGACATATGTCCCTAGGGGTCCTAGGACCCCTAGGGACATATTTGAATCATTGATATGGGTCAAAGGGGGTCAAGGGTGACATATCACCCCCTTTGACCCATTAAACGATGACATATTTACCTAGGGTCCTAAGACCCCTAGGGACATATTTGAATCATTCGTATGGGTCAAAGGGGGTCATAGGGTGACGTATGATCGCTTTTGACCGATTAAACGATGACATATGTCCCTAGGGATCCTAGGACCCCTAGGGACATATTCGAATGGGTAATATGGGTCAAATAGGGTCATAGGGTAACCTATGACCCTCTTTGACTCATTAAACGACAACATATGTCCCTACGGGTCCTACGACCCTAAGGGACATATTCGAATGGGTAATATGGGTCAAAGGGGGTCATAGGGTGACCTATTACCCTCTTTGACCCATTAAATGATGACATATGTCCCTAGGGGTATTCGAATCATTCATATGGGTCAAAGGGGGTCATAGGGTGACCTATGACCCCCTTTGACCCATATGAACGATTCAACTATGTCTTTAGGGGTCCTACGACCCTTAGGAAGATAGTCGAATCATTCATATGGGTCAAAGGGGGTCATAGGGTGACCTATGAGCCTCTTTGACCCATTAAATGTTGACATATGTCCCTAGGGGTCCTAGGATCCCTAGGGACATAGTCGAATCTTTCATATGCATCAAAGGAGGTCGTAGGGTGACCTATTACCCCCTTTGACCCATTAAAGTATGACATATGTCCCTAGGGGTCCTAAGACCCCTAGGGACATATTCGAATGGGTAATATGGGTCAAAGGCCCTATGACCCCTTTTGACCCATTAAACGATGACATATGTCCCTAGCGGTCCTAGGACCGCTAGGGACATATGTCGTCATTTAATGGGTCAATGGAGGTCATAGGTCACCGTATGACCCCCTTTGAATAGGGTGACCTATGACCCCCTTTGACCCATTAAATGACAACATATGCCCCTAGGGGTCCTAGGACCCTTAGGACATATTCAAATGGGTAATATGGGTCAAATGGGGTCATAGGTTCTTTGACCCATTAAATGATGACATATGTCCCTAGGTGTCCTAGGACCCCTAGGGACATATTCGATTGGGTAATATGGGTCAAAGGGGGTCATAGGGTGACCTATGACCCTCTTTGACCCATTAAATGATGATATATGTCCCTAGGGGTCCTAGGACCCCTAGGGACATAGTCAAATCGTTCATATGGGTTAAATGGGGTCATAGGGTGACCTATGACCCTCTTTGACCCATTAAACGATGACCCTCTTTGTATTATATATTATTATATTAATATGGATAATAATATAATATATATATATATATATATATAAACGTAATATTTTTATTAAATATAATATATATTATAAATATTATTATATTAATATGTATGTTATTAATATATCTATATAATAATGTAATATTTTAGGATATATAACATAATATTTTAGGTTATACTATTTATACTATTTTAGGATAATAATTATAATATAAATAAAGACTGAATATTAATATTATTATATGTATAGTAATAATAATAATACTATTATAGCTATAATAATATTATATATTAATACTATTATAGGTATAATAATAATATTGATACTATAGGTATATTAATACTATTATATATTAATATTATTGATACTTTATACTAATACTAATATACTATTAACTTAGTTATAAATTAATGTCGTTTGCCTCCAAATATTTTCATAATATTAATATTATTGTGGCAAAGGAGGAAAACCTTAGCAAGTTTCCCCCCCAAAAGTCCTTTTCCTATATCGGATATCTGATTTTACTGGCATCAATTTCTAATATTTGACTGTCCCTACAGACCCGACAATATTACTTTTTTACCTCTTTTTTCACGCGATTTGTAAAAAGTCGCGTTTTGGAGCCCAACCAATTGAAAAGAATTCAAAAATATAACCTTAGGTGTTCGAATTTGTCATCTGAATGGGGGGCAACAGTCGTCGAAGAGATAAACATAAAAGGAAGATATCCAATGAAGACATTGCAGCATATAGGGAAAGGGACAAAATGAAACACCGAAAAAAAAGAGAAGGTATGCTAAATATCAATCAAGTTGACGATGAATTAATAGAAGGTGAAATCATAGAGTCAGATAATGAAAATGTATAGTTGGGGAATGAAAATGTACCTATTGAAAATGATAATACAGAAATTGAAAATGTAGAGATTGAAAATTTTGAAGAAGAAATGCCACCAAGTCATAATCCAAATTACATAATTAACCATGTTGAAGATGACAATGCACAAGGACCTTACATATCTCCTAATTATAATCGACATGAAGGTTCTAAAACACCAAAATGGATAATTGAAATTGATGAAACGATTATGACTAGTTTGGAAGGAAAAAAATCAGAAAGAACCATTCGGTTATGGGCTTCAAGACTATATCAAATGTTTTTTGGCAACAAGACAGTGGTAGAGAAATGTCAAATTTTTATGCACTTATTAAAGATGAAAAAGATGAGACCTATGCTTTTCAAATTGAAAATTCCTATCAATAAAAAGTTGGAAAGAAATGCCATTATTGTGAAGAATCTTCTCAGTGCTCTCAATAGTGTTGGGAAAAATAGTAGAGAGAAGGATAATAGAGCTGCTCGAAGGGTTATTACAACCTCTTTGGTAAGTCATCATTTGAGAAAGGGTAGATATATGAGACAAACTTGTATTGATTTGAATCTAAATCGTACTACTTTGAGAAGAGCACTTAGTCAACGAGAGAAAATTGATGATCCTCTTCAAAATGAAACATGGGCATTTGGTGGGAGACTTCCACATTTTGATAAGAAGCTATCCGACAATGTGAAGGAAGAAATTATACAATTTTGGCACTCTAACTCACAAGTATCACCCAATGCTAAAGATGTCTTAAAGTTGAAAATTGGCATCAGAGACCGCACGCCACATCCTAAAAACTATTTTGAGGTAAGTCAAACTATGTTCTTCAAAAAATTTAGAGAGAGTCATCCAAGTGTTCATATATCACAAAGGGCTTTTGAATATTTGAAGCCATTTTATTGTGTGCCAGTCAAAATTCAAAATACATGTTGTTGCAAATATCATGTTGAGTTTTCTATGCACCATGAACTATTACGCTTCATCCATTCTAATTTGCATAGTAAAGAAATGTTGGAGGATTGTGGGGCTAGTGGGCTTCCAAAATCATCAAGAGACTTGTTAGATCAACTCTTATGTCATAGAGTTGATGGTTGTTCCTTTTATAAAAATGCTTGCTTAAATGAAAAGTGTTCAGAATGTGGTGGCTTATCCAAGTTTGACACATGTTTCCATGAGGGGTGTGAAGAAGATCTTGGAAAGAAAATAGTGAAAAAAAGAGTCTATGAAATGGTGAAATACACATTGAAGAGTGGGAGTGAGAGCTCTACATGTGAATTGGTTAGAAAAGATATCAATGTGGCTAATTTTATTTCAAATTTCAAGGAAAATATTTTTTACAAGCATGCAAGACATAGTCACAGGTCTCAGTGGTTGGATCAACAATTTAGAATGTGTAAGGAGACTTTTTCCATTGGCACTATTATATCAGTTGTTGATTTTGCTAAGAACTACACATTGCAACCTCAAAATGAGACACAATTTCAGTATTACAACTCTATTCATATTGCAATTTTTGTTCACATAACATATAGACATGCCCTTGATAGTGTGGAAGATAATCAAAAGATTATTAGAGAATATCATTTTTATATGAGTGATGATAGATCTCACTCTCACGAGTTTGTGCAACATTTTTTCAAGATTTTTTTTGATTTCTTACACGAGCATGCAATTGCTATGGATAGACATATCATTTGATCAGATAAATGTACAGGTCAATTCAAGAATGCTTGCATGTTTTATTGGTTGTGTAGGATGCACGTAGAGAGAGGGGTGCATCATATTTGGAGTTTTTTCAGTCCGGCCATGGAAAAGGGAAACATGATGGAGCAGGGGCATGTGTGAAGAGAGCTCTAGTTAAGGAGCAACTGAAGATTTCAACAACAGAGCTTCTTGATGCTTGTAGCATTGTTGATTGTTGTAGTTTAGCATTATCACAGGGGGGGACTCTTAATTCAGTGGTACGAAGGTTCTTTTGGTTGGTTGAGGAAGGGTCCATAGGTCATAGATCAGATTGTGCTACAATGAGAGACTCATAAAAAATGCATTCATTTCGGAGCTCTAATTCTAGTACATGGACCATTTGGACACAACAACTAGCTTTTTTTTGTCATACTTATTTTCAGTGTGATTGGGATCACTGTGAGTCAAGTGAGTGGGTAGACACATGGGCTCCACATTATCTTACTCCATTTTATATCATACCCTCTATCAAAAATGATGACATGGAAAGTTCACTTGAGCATAACCATCTATCAGATCTACTTCAGCCAGGACATGTCTTTGCATTGGTTGCACCATAGGGGAATGATGAGAAATTCGATTATTGGTTAGCACGTTGTGTAAGAGGCAAACAAAAACTTGCACAACCGATCACAGTTGATGATGGATTCACGTATCCTACTGGTTCAGTGGTTGTTGTTGGAACATGGCTGTAGACATACATGCTTAGAAGGAACGAAATTCCTGCATTCGAAGACTATCAAAAGCACAAAGTAATTCTCATATATTCGCATCTTATTATAGCAACAAATGTTAAGTTATTGAAGCATCAAGAAAGACCAAAAGTAAAATAACTTTTTACTATTGCTAATGCTGATCATGAAGCCTTGTTGGAGACCCTAAAACAAAGAGAGGACCCTACTGGAATACTCAACTAGGTATATATACTTTTTATGTTATTTTCTTCATAATGATTTAATGAATTGATGATTATCTTGTTTAATACAACAAGTTAATAATTTTTGTATGATATTGGAATGTACGTACATCATGAAGAGTTGGAGAGGGGTGGTATTGGAGAGAATTTCTAAAATTTATGATGTATTATGATGTAAAATGTGTAGTTTTTTGTATATTGTTTTTGTATTTTGGTAGGTTCTTTGTAAGGAATTATAAGAGGAAGATATTGAACAAGTTCTTCCAAATCATATTTGCATGTGATACAAGGCTATAACGACAATTTTAAGAGCATTTATAACTATATGAAAGATAATTGCATGTGGATATCTTATTACAAATTTGGTTTTTTCCTTGTTTGACATAAACTGACATTATGATTATTAAAACTATTTTTATCAAACTAATCAAATAAGAAAAATCTAGAAAGTACAGATGAATAATTAGAATACTTGATTTTTTCCATTTTGCAACCAATCATAGCATTTGAAAGCATAAAGAGTCATAATATTGTATAATGTTTTGAAAGACTTTCATATTGAAAAGTTGTATGAAGCACATTTGGGATAAGCCATGAAATCCTTGAAAGAAGATAGCATGTAGGACAAGTAATTAAAGCCAATAAGCAAGATAGCACATGCATAATGACATGATATGAAGTTGGATATGAAGGCTATGAGTGGATGAGTCATTAGAGGTATCAACAATCCCATCATAAATGAGATCTTGGATTTTATGTTTCAACACTATGGAATCTTTAGTTTTATGAAATTTTCTTCCATGGAGATTGATTTAAGAATGCCCCGTGTGTATGTAAAGGTCTTAAGGGAGATTAATTTAAGAATGCAATATTCTCCTCTAACCTTTCCTCAAGTTTAGAATTGATTTCTATCATGTGCTTAGAGAGATGGAGGTAAGAAAGATTATTTGTCTCTTCTAGCTCTTTGTATTGAACATATAGAAAGAGAGATGACAAGTGAACAAATTTAAGTGTAGTCAATAGATCAAGGAAACCATTTAGTGAAAGAAATTATTAGTATGCATATCATAGACCATGAAGTTAGAAAATACCAATAGCTCTAAGACCAAAGAGCCATTTTAAGCATGTTCAAGCACTAGAGACATAGAAAATCAAAGTCAATTTATGAAACTCCCCTTAGCAAAAAATGCAAACAAATATTTGCATCTGACATTTTGACTTGGTTGAAAAAGTTTGACAATAATTGATAATATTGCAAGCTTGATGTTAAAAGAAAATTTTTTTCCAAGAAAGACAGTGACACATGGAGTAGTCTTCAAACAATCAAGCAAGGCACAAAGCAACCTTTCATGATACAAGTCAAAGGGGTCAACCTTTCTTGACAACTTTTCAAAATCTAACTCCTAATGGCTACAAGTCAGTGCCATTAGCTCCGAGTGGGTGGGTTAACCATAGTGACACCCTTGTTCCAACCACTTAGACCCTCGATCGTCCGTGGCCACCCTGTACCGAGGAGTCTCCAAGGTTCTCTAAGTGCATTTGGAGGTCGATCTTTCGAGGGTCATAGCTCAGAGCTTGTGAGGGTTATTGATGATCTATCAAATGCTATAGGATGGTGATCCTAAGGCCTAAAATAACCTATCTCATTTTTGAGAGATCACATTTCATTTGGATTCAGCACAACGATCTCGCTCGATGCCAAAACTCGTAGTGTGCCTCAGTTCACAGGTGCACCACAGCGTAACTTTGAAACCATTGATCTTGGCATCGAATCATTAGTGCCATTAGTTCTAGATGGGCCGATGAACCCTAGTCACACCTTTGTTCTAGCCAGGAAGACCATTCATCATTTGCGGCCACCCCGTACCAAGGAGTCTCCAAGGTGCTCTAAGTACATTTGGAGGTCGATATTTCGAGGGTCATAACTTAGAGCTCATGAGGGCTATCGATGAATTTTCAAATGCTACAGAATGGTGATCTTGAGGCCTAAAATAACCTATCTCATTTTTGAGAAATCACATTCCGTTTGGATTTAGCACAACGATCTCGCTCAATACCAAAACTTGCAGTGTGCCTCAGTTCATAGGTGCACCATAGCGTAACTTTGAAATCGCTGATCTTGGCATCGAATCATTAGTGCTATTAGCTCCGAATGGGTGGGTGAACCCTAGTCACACCCTTTTTCTAGCCACCAAGACGATCCATCATTTGAGGCCACCCCATACCGAGGAGTCTCCAAGGTGCTCTAAGTGCATTTGGAGGTCGATCTTTCGAGGGTCATAACTCAGAGCTCATGAGGGCTATAGATGAACTATCAAATGGTACAAGACGGTGATCCTGAGGCCTAAAATAACCTATCTTATTTTCGAGAGATCACATTTCGTTTGGATTTCGTCTATTTCCTTGTTGTATTATGGGTGTTAATATTGTGTTGTGAAAATGTGATGTGCTCTTGAAAATTTCTTGTTTTATTTCTACTTGGTTTTGTTTTCTTGTTTTGTGCTTGAGTATTGTTATGGGTGTGGGACTTACACTCACCCTTGTGGGAAGGGAAGAGAAGTCCAGGGTGAAGGGCTTAAATTCGGTTTGAAAAATGTATTGAGAACCTTGGAGTATGGGCTCCATTGTATGCCATAACATTTCATATCTTGCTTGGGGTGATAAGGAAAGTATGGTGTAGAAAGGAAGTTTGAGGAGTTACAGCTGATGGTAGTGGGTTTGGAGGAGGAAATGTGGAGGTCTCGAGAGGGAATTAAATGGTTCATTTATGATAGCCCCGAGAGGGCATGAAATTTGGTGAATTATGATAGCCCTAAGAGGGCATGAAAATTGTTTAGTACAAATATGGTTTGGTATGGCAAGTCTCCATTTTAGAACACACCTTCACCCTATGTTTATGGTTCCATCTGTGAAGACATTGTGAAATAGTCTTCGAGAGAAATTGTTCAAGTTTGAAATGTAATGTTTATGCATTGAAAGATCATATGTGTATCCCAGTTTGAGCCTCGTTCCCTAGCGCGGGGGTGGTCTCTTTGAGGCCTATGGTTGGGTGGAAAGCACCTATGGTCCTTGTTATTTTGTTGTGTTGCATATGCAGATTTGTGTCCAAGGGAGCGATGGAAATGGCTTGGAATGATCATCTTACAGATTGATGTTGGATGAGAAAACTTGACATTGTGCCCTAATTTGTGAAGGAGGATTCACCAGCTTGTTCATGTTCTCAACGATCATGTTGGACAATGTTCATGCTACTCATTGTCCATATCTTTCAATGTCCATGTTCCTTATGATTTTGAAACGTCCCTTATGTTGCCCCATTGTGATGGAAGGAGATTGTATCATTGTTATCTAATGTACATGTAGAAGAAATAATTGATAAGGTTGTATATGCATGTTTCATTTGGAGTTTATATTGTTATGAAAGCATTGGTACGAGTCACAGATTTTCTTTGACATCATTGTTATCATTTGAAAATTTAAATTGACACAATCAATACGATGGTGTAGTAGGATGTGTTTAAATATAGATAGTGAATTATTATTGAGTTAAGTACTTTGAATTGGCCCTTAGACTTACTAAGAGTTCCTCATCTTATGTGGTTACTAATTCGTACTATGAAACAACTTTGAATCTTAACATACTTTGATAATAATAATATTGATAGTGAGAAAGTGAGCTTATGGTGAATAGTTAGATGTAATTTAATGTAAAAAGTAAATGTAATAGTATAGTAATTATAGTAATTAAAATAGTAAATGTAAAAGCATGGCAATGTAGCTAGATTAGGTAGTAGTTGATGAGCTAGATAGTTAGTAATTGTCTTTTGTTAGAGTGAGTTTAATTTATGTATTGAAATAGTAATTTTTGTGTTTGGAAAACTATAGTGAGTGCTAGTTTGGTGAGGAAGCAATGTTGATAGATAATGAGGATATAGTAATATAGTAATTGTCACATTAATACATATTGTAATGATTAATGAACGTGTGTACATTGTAATGAGGATAATAAGTAATTCTGATCCCCTTCCCTTACATGCTAGAATCACGACCTAGTCCATATGATACAATCGACAGACCCTAATAGAATATTAGTATCAGAGGCTTTTTAGGATATGAATTACCTCACTAATTTATGAGTGTTGTATCTTGAACTTGCTCGTTTGACTCGTGACGCTAACTTGAACAAGACTGTCATCCAATCTATTTGAAAACCACCTGTGACTAAAATGTTAACACCTTCACACTATTCACATGAGTCTTGAACTCCTATTCAATGATAACCTTGTTTTACAATATGTAATTTCTTATGCAACTTCATAAGCTACAAAAAAAATAAAAAATTATTGTCTTTTTACTAGTAAAATTTAGGGCATGACACATGATCCACAATAAATTGAACAATACTAGATACTAAATTAATATGTATATAATTGTGCACATAAATGACAAAAATACATATCAAAATACATGTATCCATAGACAAAGTACTCATATATATATATATATATATATATATATATATATATATATATATATATATATATATATATATATATATATATATATATATATATATATATATATATATATATATATATATCAAAATACATAGATCCATATACAAAATGTGGCTGATCTTGCCATCAGAATGTGTATAATATCAATGTTTCTATATACAATGTGGCATATGCCATCTCAAAATGTCTCATGATGCATCCTACGAAAACTATACTATCGTAGGGTGCTGGTGGATGATCAAAATGCAGCCTCTTCGCTGCACTAGGTGGACCAGATGCCTCCTACATAAATAAAAAAGGAAAACCCAAAGTTAGACTACTAAATTTATATGATTCTACGTATCTAACATTGAATTACACAAATGCATAATGATCTTTTCCATATTGGAGATTAATACTATCAAAATTTCATAATAAATACCTCTCTCGTCGACCTCCTACACCAGTCAGGAGTCCTCTCGTATACTCTCGGCAATGCTGGTACCTCTGTGATTGTGGACTGTATATGTTAAAATACCTTTGTCAGATGAATCTACAATTTAAACTATAACATTATAATTCATAGCATGCTAAATTTATAACATATTTAATCATGAATTCAAACTACAACTTACTATTGTAGGCTCCTCCTCAGGAGTGAGTGGCTGCGTCATCAAATCTACGTAACTGTCCTGTCGAACCTCATATGCACTAGGAGTCTCCTATGAGATACAAAATAGTAGTTGTTAATATCACAAAAATTAGTTTTGAATTTATTTATGAAGATAAGTGATGCAAGAGCATCCCATGCTCATCAGGGGAACATTTAAGATCCAAAGCATTACAGAGGTCATGGAACATCTCTTGAAGTCAATTGGGCAATCCTTGCACCAATTATGGCTCATGGAAGCATACAAAGTTATAATGTTGGACTCATATGTGGAAGAAAGTTGTAATTGGGCATGAGATAGGATTTTAGGATTTCATATGGTAGATGAGTCATTTGATAGGTTCATGTAGGTTGTCATGATCATATCTTCTCATTAGACAAGTCAAAATGTTCTAGAATTGAGCTTTGGGGTTTGAACAAGTAGGCCCTAGTTTTTAAGCCATTTTAAGGAGGGCTTTGAAGTTTGGGTGTTTAGGAGTGTGACCAAGACCTATAATCTTGAAAATCATTAGTGTGTTGGTCCCTTTGTTGAAGCCTTGGTGTGTCTAATTCCTCCTTGTGTGTCCTAGAGTTGAAAGGTACATAAGTGGTGTCCCAAGATTTCTTGGTGAGGAAAGAAAGAGAATCAGTGAGTTGGCCCTTGGGAAGGAAGAAAACTTGTTGTGAAAATGCCTCCTAAAAATCAAATGGCTAGAGAACTTGAAGAATTGAGAGAAGAGTTGGAATAAGAGAAAAGAGAGAGGAGAGAACTTGAAGCATCTAGAGTGAGGGAAGAAAGACAGATGAGAAGAGAGAGGCTGAAACTTATTGCAAGTATAGAATCCTTAGGAAAGGAAAGGCAAGAACCTTGAGGAGAAGAGGTTAGAGGAAGAAATCATGGAGAGAACCATGAAGAAGAAGAGGTTGGTAATGCAAGGCAAGAGCATGAGACAACAGATGATCCTAAAGAAAGGAGACTTATGAGAATCATTAAGGCAGTACAAGGTAATGGTGGGAAGAACCATATGTATTTTCCAAAATACTAGGGTAAAATGGATAGTGAAGAAGTGCTAGGGTGGATAGAGGCCCTTGAGAACTACTTTGATCTTGAAGACATAGAGGCAAATAAGAAGGTAAAAGTAGCAACAGCAAGACTAAGAGGAACATCACTCACTTGGTGGACTACTGTTTAGAATGAGAGAGAGGAAAGGCGGTGTAGGGAACCTAACCTATGTGGCAGGGGGAACAAGCATCTCTGTTGCCGAACACCTTGCCACTCCATGAAAGCAAGGATTCAAGTAGATTAGGAAGTTGGAATAAAGGTTTGGTCCATATTTTACAAGTTGGTCTATGTTTTGTAATAAAGGCACATGTAAGGCCCACAAGAATTTTGGTGTGGTTATAAACCAAGTGACTCCATGGGACCAAAAGGCCTTAGAATAGGGTATTTAGAGTCTAAATAGTATTAGCAAAAAGTGGTTGTTTTTTTGTTTTATGGTTGGGAACACCTATATGGTTGTTCTAATGGTCATGTAGACCTTTATATATGTCATATGTGATCTCAGTTGAAAGGGGGAGATTAGAGTGTACGGTGTTTTGGAGAAAAAACAATAAAAACTTCAATTTTCTGGAAATTTACTTAGTTGCATTTAATAAATCCATATGACCAATTTTGAGTTAATGGAATAGTTTAGAAAGTTAGGGAATGCATAAAAACTATAGTTTGAAATTTGAATTTCAAATTCAAACGGTCATATTAGTTTTGGAGGGAAAGTAGTAATTTTGTATTTATTTGATTAAATAAACCTTTGTAACCAACTTGGTTAGTTGGACAGGTGCATATAAGCCTATTTAAGTTGTAATGAACATATGCAAGACATGAATCATTATTGGTACGGAAAAAATCACAGAAATTGTATAGAACAACAATCATACTTTCCTCTGCATCAATTAAAAAAATAAAAAATAAATGATACTTATACATACGGGTAAGTGCACAAAGTTGTGGTGCCAAAAGGGGGGTATAAGTGGACACCTTTTTCCTGAAATCAACAAATTCTGGTCTTCAACAAGAATTTGAAGATAGTTACGTTGAAAATTTTAAGATATGATAAAAACAAAAGTCGTAGTCCTTTGAATCTAGTTTCTAAACTACTAATTTTTTTTCAAAATGGTTTAGTTTTAGGTCCTCAAAAAAGGGGGCCACAGAAAGTGGTACTGTTTATTCCAAAAAAACATAACATAGTACAAAGTGTGGCCCCCCTAAAATTTTAACTTTTTTTTTGAAATTCTTTAATCGCTCTAGTCAAAAGTTACCTAACACTATGTAGTTTATCCCAGATTTTTCGAGTAATTTTATAATGTGTATTTTTTTTTTAATGAATTTTTAAATTAGACCCATCGCAAAAATGTGAAATATCTGTGTGCTCCCCATAGAAATGATTGAAAACTAATCTAAAATCAAAACTTCTTTTTTTTCAAAGTGTGTAGAATGGAGTCTAGTTTCTAAAAAACTAAGTTGTTACAAAATTCGATAAATGAGCTAAAATCTACAGCCCAATTAGTACATGGTGGTTTTTGACAAAAAATGAACATACATTCAAAAGAAATTATAGATGAAAGACTTAAAATAGTTAAAATTAAAATTAAATTATATGGTTAGATAGCTAACATAGAGACCTATAATTTTATGTAACCTGATCTTATCGATACCCAACCACGAAGAATCTTGAAGGGGAGCACACAAGAAAAATCAATCATTTTTTGTATGTTTTCTAGAAAACACGTCTCATACCTGTTTATAAATTCCAAATCTTTGGGTTGGATCTCCAAGGAAAAACCAAGCCTTAGGCTTGGTTTTAATGCAAAGCTTTGAATAACGCGTGCGCCCTATAGCGCACGCGCCCTATTAAAATGCTATTGAATTTGAGGTAGTACGCATGCACTATTGAGACCTAAATTGCAAACCAAAACCAAGTGAGAGCTAGGGGGTGGGGCGAGGGAATGGCTATTTGTGTGTGTGAGAGAGATAGAGAGAAAGTAGGGGATGGGAGAGGGGAGAGAGGAAGTGAGAAAGAGTAGGGGTGGCAGAGAGAGTATAGGATAGGAGATAGAGGAAATGTGAGAGAGTAGGGGTGGCAAAGGGAGTACAAGATGCAAGAGAGAGGAAGTGTGAGAGAGAGAGTAGAGGTGGCAAAGAGAGAGTATGGGATGGGGGAGAGAGATTGAAAGTAGGGGATGGGAGAGAGAGATTGAGAGTAGAGGATGGGGGAGAGAGAGAGTAGGTGGTGGGAGACGGAGTGGGAGAGGAAGAGCGAGAGAGAGGAGGATGGGAGTGCATGTGTGTGAAAGAGAGAGAGTAGGGAATGGGAGAGGGGGAAGATAGTGTAGCTTGAGAGAGAGTAGGGGATGGGAGAGGGAGTGGGAGAGGGAGAGAGAGAGGGGGGATGGAAATGTATGTAAGAGAGAAAGAGAGAGCGTGTGAAAATGTGAGAGAGGGTAGGGGGTAGCAGAGAAAGAGTAGAGAGGGAGAGAGTGAGAGAGAGAGAGAGAGAGAGAGAGTGAGTGAGAGAGAGAAAAAGTAGAGGATAGGAGAGGAGAGAGGGGGGATGGGTGTGTGTGAAAGAGAGAGAGTAGGGAATGAGAGAGGGGAGAGAGAGATAGAGAGAGCAGGGGATGGGATAGAAAGAGAGTAGGAAATGGTAGAGGGAGTGGGAGAGGGAGAGAGAGGGTGGATGGAAGAGAAAGAGATTAGGCAATGGTAGAGGGAGTGGGAGAGGGAGAGAGAGGGGGGATGGAAGTGTGTGTAAGAGAGAAAGTAGGGGATGGGAGAGAGTGTGAGAGAGAGTAGGGGTGGAAAAGAGAGAGAGTCAGAGTAGGGGATGGGAGAGAGAGGGAGAGAGAGAGAGAGAGAGAGAGAGAGAGAGAGAGAGAGAGAGAGAGAGAGAGAGAGAGTAGGCAATGGGAGAGGGAGTGGGAGGGAGAGGGAGAGGGGGAATGGAAGTGTGTAAGAGAGATAGAGTTGGGGATGGGAGAGAGTAGGCAATGGGAGAGGGAGTGAGAGAGAGAGGGGGGGGGGGATGGGAATGTGTATAAGAGAGATAGAGTAGGGGATGGGAGAGAGTGTGAGAGTTTGAGAGAGAGTAGGGGGTGGTAGAGAGAGCTTGTACAGGATGGGGGTGAGAGAGAGAGAGAGAGAGAGTATGAGAGAGAGTAGGGGATGGAATAGAGAGAGTGAGAGTAGGGGATGGGAGAGAGAAAGTAAAGAGGGAAAGAGAGTACTTGAGAGAGAGAGAGATAGTAGGTGGTGCAAGAGGGAGTGGGAGAGGGAGAGAGAGGCGGGATGGGAGTGTGTATGACAAATCTAGAGAGTAGGGGATGGGAGAGGAGAGAGCAAGGGGGGGGATGGGAGTGCATGTCTATGAAAGAGAGAGAGTAGGGGATGGGAGAGGGGAGAGAGAGAGTAGGGGATGGGGGAGAGGGAGTGGGAGAGGGAGAGAGAGAGAGAGGGGGAATGGGAATGTGTGTAAGAGAGATAGAGTAGGGGATGGGAGAGAGTGTGAGAGTGTGAGAGAGAGTAGGTGGTGGCAGAGAGAGCTCGTATGGGATGGGAGAGAGAGAGAGTTAGATTAGGGGATGGGAGTGTGAGAGAGAGTAGGGGATGGGAGAGAGAGAGAGTGAGAGTAAGGGATGGGATGGGAGACAGAGAGAGAGTAGAGAGGGAGAGAGAGAACTTGAGAGAGAGAGATCTAGTAGGAGGTAGGAGAGGGAGAGGGAGAGAGATAGGGGGGATGGGAGTGTGCGTGATAGATGTAGAGAGTAGAGGATGGGAGAGAAGAGAGTGGGGGGATAAGAGTGTGTGTATCTGTGAAAGAGAGAGAGTGTGAGTGTGAGAGAGAGTAGGGGGTGGCAGAGAGAGAGTATGAGATGGGAGAGATAGAGTGAAAGGATGGGAGAGATAGAGTGAAAGGATGGGAGAGAGTGAGAGAGAGAGAGAGTAGGGGGCGACAGAGAGAGAGAGAGTACGGGATGGGAGAGACAGAGTGAAAGGATGGGAGAGAGTGTGAGAGAGAATAGGGGATGGGAGAGAGTGTGAGAGAGAGTTGGGAATGGGAGAGAGAGAGAGAGTAAGAGTAGGGGATGGGAGAGAGAGAGTAGAGAGGGAGAGAGAGAACTTGAGAGAGAGAAATAGTAGGTGACTTGGGAGAGGGAGTGTGAGAGGAGGAGAGAGAGGGATGGGAGTGCGTGTGACAAATCTAGAGAGTATGGGATGGGAGAGAAGAGAGAGGGGGGATGGGATTGTGAGTGTGTGTGTGTGTGTGTGTGTGAAAGAGAGAGAGTAGGGAATAGGAGAGAGTGTGAGAGTGTGAGAGAGAGTAGGGGGTGGAAAAGAGAGAGTACAAGATGGGAGAGACAGAGTGAAAGGCTGGGAGAGAGTGTGAGAGAGAGTAGGGGATGGGAGAGAGTGTGAGAGAGAGTTGGGAATGGGAGAGAGAGAGAGTAAGAGTAGGGGATGGGAGAGAGAGAGTAGAGAGGGAGAGAGAGAATGTGAGAGAGAGAAATAGTAGGTGACCTGGGAGAGGGAGTGGGAGAGGAGGAGAGAGAGGGATGGGAGTGTGTGTGACAAATCTAGAGAGTAGGGGATGGGAGAGAAGAGAGAGGGGGGATGGGAGTGTGAGTGTGTGTGTGTGTCTATGAAAGAGAGAGAGTAGGGGATACGAGAGAGTGTGAGAGTGTGAGAGAGAGTAGGGGTGGCAAAGAGAGAGTACGAGATGGGAGAGACAGAGTGAAAGGATGGGAGAGAGTGTGAGAGAGAGTAGGGGATGGGAGAGAGTGTGAGAGAGAGTTGGGAATGGGAGAGAGAGAGTAAGAGTAGGGGATTGGAGAGAGAGAGTAGAGAGGGAGAGAGAGAACTTGAGAGAGAGAAATAGTACATGACCTGGGAGAGGGAGTGGGAGAGGAGGAGAGAGAGGGATGGGAGTGCATGTGACAAATCTAGAGAGTAGGGAATGGGAGAGAAGAGAGAGGGGGATGGGAGTGTGAGTGTGTGTGTGTCTGTGAAAGAGAGAGAGTAGGGGATAGGAGAGAGTGTGAGAGTGTGAGAGAGAGTAGGGGGTGGCAAAGAGAGAGTACGAGATGGGAGAGACAGAGTGAAAGGATGGGAAAGAGTGCGAGAGAGAGTAGGAGGTGACAGAGAGAGAGAGTACAAGATGAGAGAGACCGAGTGAAAGGATGAGAGAGAGTGTCAGAGAGAGTAGGGGATGGGAGAGAGTGTGAGAGAGAGTTGGGGATTGGAGAGAGAGAGAGATTAAGAATAGGGGATGGGAGAGAGAGAGAGAGTAGAGAGGGAGAGAGAGAACTTGAGAGAGAGAGAGATAGTAGGTGGTGGGAGAGGGAGTGGGAGTGGGAGAGGAGGAGAGAGAGGGATGGGAGTGCATGTGAACGATCTAGAGAGTAAGGGATGGGAGAGGGGAGAGAGAGAGGGGGATGGGAGTGTGTATCTGCAAAAGAGAGAGTCTAGGGAATGGGAGAGGGGAGAGAGAGAGTAGCAGATGGGAGTGTGTGTAAGAGAGAGTAGGGGATGGGACAGAGTGAGAGAGAGAGAGTAGGAGGTGGCAGAGAGAGAGAGTAAGAAGTGGGAGAGGGAGGATGGGAGTGTGTGTGAGAGATCTAAAGAGTAAAGGATGGGAGAGGGGAGAGAGAGAGAGTGTAGGGGATGGGAGAGGGGAGAGAGAGTAGGAAGAGAGAGAGAGTAGGGAGAGAGAGAGAGTAGGGAGGGTGGAGAGTGATGTGTTCTAATACAGTGCATACGCGCTATAGTGCGTACACACTATGTGAAATCACCTAAAAATGGTCAAAAAGAAACTTTGGGGCCCGTTTCATTCATTCTCTGCTTTTGTTCTATTCTGCACTCTATTATCCCAATAGAAATCGCGGGTTTCAACATAGCAAACATTCTTTCAAAGTGGCAAACACTATTTCAAGCTAACAAACACTATTTCAAGGTGGAAAACACTTTTGGAAGCTAACAAACACCAAATTCAATCATTGGATACACGATTTGAAGACTTTTTGAATATTCCTTGTATAGAAAAGGTTAGTGCAATCTATTTTAAATATTTTTTGTTGATATATAGATACAAATTTGATTATAATTTGACATGTTGTTTAATATATAGTGAATTCATTGAAATTTGTATGTTTCAATGAAATGTTATTTCGAAATGGTTAGAAATTTGACAAGTCGTTTTATATATATATTGTGTATTCATTCAAATAATTATAATTTTTCTATGTATTTGAATAATTTGTAATTTACACATTTTAAGTAATTCAAATGTTTGAATAATTTGACATGTAGAAATCATCATCATGCCAAGGAAGAAACCAAAAAATCAAACAAATGAAGATAGGGAGAGAGATTTGGAAATTAAAAGAGATAAAATGAAATTACTACGTGAGCAAAGAAAATTGCAAAGCAATAATGAAGAATTGACTTTCGAAGAGGATCAAGAACCACCGGTACCAAGAAACAAAGAGGAAGAATTGGAAAGACAAAGAGAACGAATGAGACTGTTATGCTCAAGAAGACAATTGAATTGTGAAGCTACACCATCTTCTAATGTTGGAGTCATATCGTCCACTACACCATCTTCCAATGTTGAAGTCATATTGTCCTCTCATGTTGAAGAGACACCGATTTGTAGATCCAACGATATACACACTCCATCATGTCATGTTGAAGGCAAAACATCAACACATCAAGTAGGTGATATTCCATCTTTTGCATCTTATTGCCAAGGCACATCATCTTTGGTTCAAGGTATGCAATACACTCAACCTTATGTTGATGTTCAAAATGTTGAGAGAATTGAAGAGATTATAACACCTTCTAGAATTTGTTTTAGAAGACCAAAATATTTGATTGATATTGATAGTAATATTTTGAAATCAATGCCTGACAAGATTAGCAAGTGTACTTGTCAAAGAAAAGTTAATTGTATGTGGAGATAATTTTTTGATGAATTAAATATTACAGGTCAATGCCAATTATTTGTTGAAATGATGAGAAATTTAAAATTTAGGCCTATCATGAAGATTCTTGGGCTAAGAACGATGGATGATTCAAATGAAAAAAACATTGTAAAGAATCTAATGAATGCTTATGACAAAGTGGGTTCTAAATCACGCACCAAAGATAGTAATATCGCAAGACGAGTACTTACATCAACAATAGTAAGTAGGCAAATGAAGAAAACTTGACTCATGAGAAAGACAAGAAAAACATTAAAAATTGGTAGAGGTACTCTAAGGAGAGCCATGCTAAGGCGTGAGAGATTGGAAGATCCAACAAAAAATGAGTTATGGACATGTAGCGGTAGACTACAGCGAAAGGATAAAGAAATTAGTGAAACCTTGAAATCATTGATCGAAGATTTTTGGAAAAATAACACACGGGTTTCCCCTAATCAAAGAGATGTTGTAAGAAGGAGGATTGGTAGCCAAAATCGCGAGCCACATGCAAAACATTTTTTGGACACAACTCAGACACAATTTTTTGCAAAATTTATTGGTATGTATCCTCAAATTCAAATAAGTCAAAGATTTTTTTAGATGGGTAAACCTTTTTATGTGAAGATAAATCATACATGCACAACTTGTTGTTGTAGGATACATAATTAATTTTCTAACCATTTTGATGTTTTTAGGCATATATGCATAATTTTGCATTCTCAGTTTGTTTTGCAGGATTGTGACATAAATGAGCCACCAAGATCTTCAAGGGAATTCATATCCAAAATTTTATGTGAAATAAGGGACAACCAACAATTTTACAAGACATCATGCTTGGATGGTACATGCTTATTTTGTGGTTCTTTGCAACTTTTATCAACTTGTCAACATATGGATAGTACACATGCAATTGGAAATGAAATATTAGATTATGGAAAATTTAAGACAGTGACATATGCTCTAAAAGATGGGAAACATGGTAAAAGATGTGATTTAGTCATTGAAAAGATTCCAGTGTATGAGTTCATGACGATTTTTCATGAAAACATTATTTACGAGTATGCAAGGCATACCCATAGAGCTTGATGGGTAGATTTGCAATTCAAGTTGTGCAAGGATACGTTTCCACTGGATACCATTGTTTCGGTTATAGATTTCGCAGAGAACTACACACTACAACCACAAAATGAGGTGCAAGAAAAGTATTATACTTCTCAACAGGTTTCCATATTTGTTCACATAACATTCATGCATTCACCTACAAGTACAGAGGATGACAGGAAGATTTTGAGGGAGTACCATTTTTACATCAGCGATGATTGATCACATTCTACAGAGTTCGTACAATGTTGTTTTCAACTATTTTATGGAGATTTGGCTAACAGGGGCATCACATATCGTCAGCACATTATTTGGTCAGACAATTGTGCATCTCAATTCAAGAATGCACGGATGTTCTATTGGTTGAGCAGGATGCACAAGTTGTGTACAATTCAATACATGTGGAATTTCACAGAGGCTGGTCATGGAAAGGGAGAGCACGATGGTGCAGGCGCATGGATCAAAAGAGCCTTAGCTCATGAAGAACTAAAGTACAAAGATGGACCAATATTGACAGATGCAAAATCCATCGTCCAATGGTGTAACGCTACAATGGGTCCAAGTAAGGAAGGTGAGTCTATGGTTCGTAGATTTTTTTGGTTGATAGATAATACTAACATTGCACCATATCAGGATTGTTGCACACTAACAGGATCCAGAGAGTTGTACTCTTTTAGAAGCTCTAATGCAGGTTCATGGAGTATCCACACACGAAAAATGGCATGCTATTGTCCATCATGTGCAGAGGAAAATTGGGATGACTGTGAGTCGACTGAATGGGTGGACAAATGGGATATACAAGTTTTGGACCCAATTGACACCTATCGTCCCCCACAAGCACTAGAAATTGTACAGATGGAATTGTCTATTGACTTTGACCGCTTCTCTGATCTAGTGCAACCTGGTAATATATATATTTATATATCTTTGTAATTTCAATATGTAACTTTATAACTTTTACGCAAGTATTTTCTGAATTATTAACCGCATTTTGTACATTTGTCACTTCAGGCCATGTTTTTGCTGTTATTGCACCTGAAGACAATGAAGAAGGGATAGATTATTATTTGTGTCGTTGTGTTCAAGCCAAACAAAAATTGGATCACTCGGTTATAGATGGTGAAGATTTAGAGTACCATGTCGGTGCGGTGGTTGTAACCAGCACATGGCTTAGACGATATTCTAGGAAGAACCCTAACTTGTGGTTATTCGAGGATTGGAAAACAGAGAGGAAGATTCTTCATTATTCAAATCTTGTTGTCGCATCAAATGTCCACTTGATAAAATATGGTGGAAAACCACATAATAAGAATCTTTGGAGAGTTCGCGAGTCAGACCACGTGGAAATACTTGAGACATTAAAATGTCGAGCAGATCCAGTTGGCTCATTAGATTGAATACAGAGAGAGGGAGAGAGAGAAAGAGTGATCAACTGGATCCAAATACATTGTTGCAACCTCTTCCCCAAGACTGTCCACATGAATAAGGTGGACCATATTGTTATGATGCGTAAGTGATGAGATTTAGTTTAAATCATAGATTTTATGTTTTGATTTGTTTAGAATCTAGATTTTATGTTTTGATGTCTCCAATTTTTTTAAAGCTAGAACAATATTTTTCATATTTTCTTATTGTGATTATATTTTTCTTTCATTGCATGTTCTCTTGGATGACAGGAGGGAGAGAAGAAAAATAAGTAGATTTCCAAATAGCCAGCCACCCTTCTTCATGTAATTTATTCATTTAAGGTAAAAGTCCCATTTCCTTTGTTTGGCTTTGGTATTTGGTTATTTAAAGTCATTATTCTAGATGAACCTTCATATGTTTGAATTTGGGATTGTTTAGTGTCTATTTTTTATGATTATACTGAATTATTAATTCTACGATGTTTCTATTATTTAATTATTTAAAATAAATTAAAACTTTTTGTATAAAATTATTATTTTTTATTTCTATCTATTTTTTATGATTATTTCTATTATTTAAAATAAATTAATTCTATAATATCTCTATGATGAACTATTTATATTTCTAAACTTTACATATTTTATGCTATGACCAACAATTAAACTATTATAACAATACAAATACATTTCAATAGTAATGTAAGAATGGTTTAGTTCACATAAAAAATAAGTCTATCTTAGATATTCTAAATACATCACAAAACTTTATCGCTTCAAAAAAATTGGAATTTCTCCCATCTACTTGAGTTCCCATTAATTGTCCATAAAACTGGGAAAGGGAATAGGTGCTATGCTCCCAATCCCAACATCCTCCTGTCCAGTACTAGGAGATGTGTGTAATGTAGGATTCAACTCCATCAACTTAGTCATTTTTTTCACTAGTTGATTGGGACTCTCACCATTTGTTTCCAACTATGGTGAAAATGCTTGGGGTTACACTTATTAAGTAAGAATATTTCCTAATCTAGGGATTAGAGCATTGAACATATCAGAATGTGATTTATGCTATGGGAGAAGAGGTATGTTGGGCATACTAATTGATTCTAGGGCTAGTGTAATTACATCTCCTTCCAATAGTGTTGTAAATATAATTTCTATAGTTGTTGAAGGTGCACCTCCAATATTTCGTCTATATCTCTTTCAAACATTTAGATTATTCTCTCTTTCTTTCCTCTTCTATTCCTTTAGTGCAACCTTCTCCGCAACTCATTTTCCCCTCTCTATAGCATATAAGATCTCATTTCTTGCAATCTTTTCCTCTCTCCCATCTTTCCTATCCCTGATCTTCTCCTTCATGTAAAGTGCATTCACCTCAAATAACTTCTTAGTCTCTCTTGGTCCTTATAATTTTGTATCCTTTTCATTGGTAGCTATAGGAATCTACTGGGTAAACCACTATATTGTTTTCTGTATAGTGGCATGTAACGTATAAAATCATCATCTCCATCATAGTCATTTTGGGCCTGTGTATCAAAAAATTGTTAACTATTTATTTCATCATGGTTGCCACCTTTTGCAAAGCATTAGATGACGTCCTTGGGGTCAACATGTGGTGGGGATGTAATTAAAAGGGATACATTTTCATCCCCACAAGTATTTGGTTACCCAAGGTTTGTGACAACCTCCTACAACCAATTTGGTTGTGAATCTTGCATTAGCAAGCTTAATCTAATATCAATGTTTGTTGTATGCTCAAGGTTTTATCTCCTATAATAGTCCACTGGCTGGTTCAGGTTTTTTGGTTGGGTATTTTTAGGTGCAATTGTACCTACTCCCTTCATATTTTGTCCATAACTCCTCAACAAAGTGTTAATTGGTTCATCTAATAAGCCATTGATTTTTAGGAAGGATTCAATAGTGATTTCCTCCCCCTCGCTTTACAACTCATCAATATTTGCATCTTCTAGAGTAGTTGTTTCTTGCAACTCATCTCTTACACTTTCTCAATTTTGCCTCTTCTAGGCTTGTTCCAACTAGCCCTTGCCAGTCCTAAACTATTGGGTGATTAAAATACCCTTTTCCTAACTCTGAAATATACTCCAAAACCAACTACACTTGTTTTGTAAAATATCACTCAAAACTAGCTATTTCAGTCTGCCAACTAGGCCTAGTTTGAGGCCATTTACAAAGCAACTCACAATCTCTTGACTTTTGGAACTCCCATGACCCAAAAAATTCTTAAGACATGACTCAAATGCAAGGATTCTTTTATTTTTTTGGTCTCATGATCAACTTTACCATGGTTTTTACAAAACTCTCCTTTCTAGCCCCTTTACCCTAGGGCTTTCTAGAACTCTTACTTTGCAATGTCTCTAGAACCCCAAAATGGTTCAACCACCTTCACTTTGGTTATATTAGATGACTTCAAACATAAAATGCAACTCTTGTTTGGAGAAAACACTAAATCCACCTTGGGAGCAATCACATACCCCTTTTTATGCACTCAAGTTTTAGGGAAAACTATGCAAATACTTCTTAAATGGTTTCAACACTCGACTTTTCAGATGGAAATGGTTATTATAGACTCAAACCAACAAGAAAAATCCCAAACTTGAGGTTTCTCAACACTCAACAATCAAATTTCAAAACTATTACCAGCACTTACTACTAGGACAATTTCTAGTTTTAATGGTCAACCTCCCAAACCATACAAAGGACCCCCCACTGTTTTTGCATTTTTAAACACTCCTCTCTCAATTTTTGGAGATCACACTCCGTTTTCATTTTACGACACCATCTCGAGTGATGTTGAAACTTGCAATGTCGGCTAGTACAAAGTTGCCAACTACCAAATCTCTCTCACCTTTCCTCATGGGATCGAATTGTCTACTCCATTAGCTCCGTGTTGTCGGGTAAACTCTATCGCCAACCTCATCCTATCCCCTTCAGTGCTCGAATGCTCTCAGGCACGCCAATCCAGAATGTCCCCAAGGGTCATTAAATGCCATAGGGCTGTGATCTTTGACAGGGCATATCTCAGAGCTCGTGCGAGGTATGGATGCGATTCTAGTTCCTACAGGACCATGTTGCGAAGACCTACAATAACCTCTCTCACTTTTTGGAGATCACACTCCATTTTTGTTTTACAATGCCATCTTGGGTGATGCTGAAACTTGTAGTGTGGGCCAGTACAAAGTTTCCAACTGCCAAATCTCTCTCGCCTTTCGTCGTGGGATCGAACTGTCTGCTCTGTTAGCTCCGGGTGGCTGGGTAAACCCTATCTTTAACCTCGTCCTATCCCCTTTAGTGCTCAAACGTTCTCAGGCACGCCAATCCAAAATGTCCCCAAGGGTCACTAAATGCCATAGGGCTGCGATCTTTGACGGGGCATATCTTCGAGCTCATGCGAGGTATGGATGGGATTCTAGTTCCTATAGGACCATGTTGTGGAGACCTACAATAACCTCTCTCATTTTTTGGAGATCAAATTCTATTTTCATTTTACAATGCCAAATAAGGTGATGCTGAAACTTGTAGTGTTGGCCAGTACAAAGTTGCCAACTGCCAAATCTCTCTCATCTTTCGTCGTGGGATCAAAATGTCTCCTCCATTAGCTCCGGGTGGCTGGGTAAACCTTATCCCCAACCTCTTCCTGTCCCCTTCAGTGCTCGAACGTTCTCAGGCACGCTGAACCAGAATGTCCCTAAGGGTCACTAAATGCCACAGGGCTGGGATCTTTCACGCGGCATATCTTGAAGCTCGTGTGAGGTATGGATGCAATTCTAGCTCCTACAGGACCGTGTTGCAGAGACCTACAATAACCTCTCTCACTTTTTGGAGATCACACTCCATTTTTGTTTTACAACGCCATGTTGGGGGATGTTGAAACTTGCAATGTGGGCTAGTACAAAGTTGCCAACTGTAAAATCTCTCTCACCTTTCGTCGTGGGATCGAATTGTCTGCTCCGTTAGCTCTGAGTGGCTAGGTAAACCCTATCCCCAACCTTGTCCTATCCCCTTTAGAGCTCAAACGTTCTCAGGCATGCCAATCCGGAATGTCCCCAAGGGTCACTAAATGCCATAGGGCTATGATCTTTGATGGGGCATATCTCAGAGCTCGTGCGAGGTATGGATGTGATTCTAGTTCCTACAGGACCGTGTTGTGGAGACCTACAATAACCTCCCTCACTTTTTGGAGATCACATTTTGTTTTCATTTTACAACACCATCTCGGGTGATGCTGAAACTTGTAGTGTTGGCTAGTACAAAGTTGCCAACTGCCAAATCTCTCTCATCTTTCATCATGGGAACAAACTGTCTGCTCCATTAGCTCCGAGTGGCCAGGTAAAACCTATCCCCAACCTTGTCTTGTCCTTCAATTCTTGAATATTCTTAGGCATGCCGAACCGAAATGTCCCTAAGGGTCACTAAATGCCACAGGGTTGCGATCTTTGACGGGGCATATCTCAGAGCTCGTGCAAGATATGTATGAGATTCCAATTCCTACAGGACTGTGTTGCAGAGACCTACAATAACCTCTCTCACTTTTTGGAGATGACATTCCATTTTCATTCTACAATGCCATCTCGGGTGATGCTGAAACTTGTAGTGTTGGCCAGTACAAAGTTGCCAACTGCCAAATCTCTCTCATCTTTCGTTGTGGGATCAAATTGTCTGCTCCATTAGCTCTGGGTGGCTGAGTAAACCTTATCCCCAACCTCTTCCTGTCCCCTTCAGTACTCGAACATTCTCAGGAACGTTGAACCAGAATGTCGCTAAGGGTCACTAAATGCCACAGGGCTGCGATCTTTGATAGGGCATATCTCGGAGCTCATACGAGGTATGGATGTGATTCTAGTTCCTACAGGACCATGTTGCAGAGACCTACAATAACCTCTCTCACTTTTTGGAGATCATAGTTCCTTTTTGTTTTACAATGCCATCTCAGGTGATGCTGAAACTTGTAGTGTGGGCCAGTACAAAGTTGCCAACTGCCAAATCTCTCTCACCTTTCGTCGTGGGATCAAACTGTCTGCTCTGTTAGCTCTGAGTGGGTGGGTAAACCATATCCCCAACCTCATCCTATCCCCTTTAGTGCTCGAACATTCACAGGCATGCCAATCTAGAATGTCCCCAAGGGTCACTAAATGCCATAGGGTTGTGATCTTTGACAGGGCATATCTCGGAGCTCGTGGGAGGTATGGATGCGATTCTAGTTCCTATAGGACCGTGTTACGGAGACCTAAAATAACCTCTCTCTCTTTTTGGAGATCACATTCTGTTTTCATTTTACAACACCATCTCGGGTGATGTTGAAACTTGTAGTGTTGGCCAGTACAAAGTTGCCAACTGCCAAATCTCTCTCATCTTTCGTTGTGGGATCAAACTATCTACTCCATTAGCTCCAGGTGGCCGGGTAAGCCCTATCCCCAACCTTGTCTTGTCCCCTTCAATGCTTGAATGTTCTCAGGCACGCCGAACCAGAATGTCCCTAAGGGTCACTAAATGCCATAGGGCTGCAACCTTTGACAGGGCATATCTCGGAGCTCGTGCAAGATATGGATGAGATTCCAATTCCTATAGGACTGTGTTGCAAAGATCTACAATAACCTCTCTCACTTTTTGGAGATCACATTCCATTTTCATTCTACAATGCCATCTCGGGTGATGCTGAAACTTGTAGTGTTGGCCAGTACAAAGTTGCCAACTGCCAAATCTCTCTCATCTTTCATCATGGGATCAAACTGTCTGCTCCATTAGCTCTGGGTGGCTGGGTAAACCCTATCCCCAACCTCTTCCTATCCCCTTCAGTGCTCGAACGTTCTCAGGCACGCTGAACCAGAATGTCCCTAAGGGTCACTAAATGCCACAGGGCTACGATCTTTGACGGGGCATATCTATGGGCTGTTAATACTTTGACTATACTTTAAGTCAACGATTATCAATATGTGAAAAAATGGAACTTGTTGTATTTTGAAGTACTGAGAAGATGGCCTTGCCCTTCCCTAGGAGTTTCAGAAATGGGAGACATTAGGTAAGAGAGTGAAAATGTTACTATCACTTCAACGCACATGATGCAATTGGAAATCCAAATTTTGATGGTAATCATTTTGTGATAAGGGAGAGACTAGGGATGATCATTGTTACTATCTCTTTAGTAGTGGAATTTTGTTTCCTCTTGAATTTGGTGGTGGGGGATCAGTGGTAAGACTCCTTGGATATTGCTTCTTATGATGTTAGTGACAAGTGTTGCTCTTTGAAAACACTTGTACAATATTTTTTAAATTATTAGATAAAAATAGAGAATTGTAAGTATTAAACATGATTAGCCTTTAGTTCCTAGAAGATCTTTATTTCCCCATCAATGCATTTAGAAAGTTAAGTTTGAAGAAGATCATAAATAGAAAAAATTAGAGAAGCGATTTAAACATTTATATTGATTGGAAACATGTGAGTCTTGAGTTTCCTCTACCTTTTAAAGAACGTTCCTTAGCTAGCAGACCTAATTCCACATTCCATAAGACTGTCATTGCACTAAAGATTTAGGAAACCAACTACTCTAAGATAAAGCTTCCCGGTCAATAATAATCTAGCCTATTGAGGTACATAATACTTCTCAATTAAACTTGTGTTAATTCAGTATTAATTTTGTAATTAACTACAATTTTAGTATCTGTGTATAGGGGGTGACTGAGAAAACTATTTGAGGTCCAATTTGAAAATATATTTGTAAGGATCTCGACCAAGGTTCACAACTTCGATGATTAATACATTCATTCAGGCCAGAACCTCACTACAAAAAATAATATATAAAAAAGGTAGTGAATAACGTCATGTCTAGACCCAAATCAACCAATGAAAGTCAAATTAGCATAATGTGGAACAACAATATATGCATTGAGTGGGTTGTCATAAAAAAGCTTCATAATAAAATTCATGTCTAGAATTAAAAAACCTTAAAGAACATTTATGCTTGTAACACAAATGGCCATTCAAAACTGAATATGATTACAATATGTGAAATAGCATTACAAGAACTTGTAATGCTCTTGTGAACATCGTGTTAATTCTTGTAAGAATCCCTAAGATGCTTGTTATACTCAAATTTTTTTTGAAATTGAATTAATTTTTATCCTGTCGGTTAATTGGCTTAGGGTGATATATGCTTCTTGGATGGAATAATGAGTTCGTGATTAACTCTATATTAAGATTCATAGCATCTTCTAGTTATTTGCAAAGGAAATTTATAAATTACTTGCTAATGTCATATGGCTTGCTTGAGAAAGATGTCTGTGTTCTTATTGATGGGTACTAATGACTATCCACATTTAGTTCTTTAATATCCTATTTGAAAAGCTTTCCATAGACATTTCTTTGCCATACTAAGTATTTTTGAAAACATATTTGAGTACGACTATAGTAGATACTACTAGAAACAACTTCTTTGCAATTTTTGAGAAATACTAATAAAGCAAAAAAGAACATCTACTAGTTGGTAGACATAATGGCAACTCTCTAGCAATTGAATTTAATTTCATACATGCACATATCTAATTTAATGTCATACACGAACATATCTAATTTAACCTCATACATGAACAAACATATAATATAAAATGATAACCAATAATGTCATATACATTAACAAACACATAATATATTATGATAACCAATAATGTCGTATATGAACAAACATATCATATATTAACCAATAATGTTATACATCAAATATGTCATACATCAAATATAGAATGTCATATGTACATCAAATGTGTATCGAATATGTCTCTCAGATGCCTATATATATACATCGGGAAGGAAACAAGTCTCTATGTATATGTATCAAATATCTCAACTACATCTTTTCCTTCCCACGAGGGGAAGGAAACAAGTCTTTCAATGTCCTCTGCCGTCGCGTGGAGGGAGATAGTGGAGATGACGGGGCCTTCCTGACACGCTCACTTGACCTCTTGTTGAGGCTCTTCTCCAAGTCCAACTAATACAAAGAAAGTAGATATGAATCAATATTTATTATATGTTGAAATCAAATATATGTACTCACAAAATCAATTATTTTCTTACTGCCAACAAATAGTCACTCTGTAAGTCCACCTCAAATGCTCGTGGACGATCAGGCATGACAAGACCCTACAATAATTCAATAAATATAATCACTTATAAATAACATTAATAATTTTGAGATTAACTATTATAAACAACAACTAAAATGAAAAAAATTCTTTCATACCTCCGTCAGTGGTTGTGAGCTAGCCACAGCTGCGGCCACTCCACTATCAACAGACTGTCGCAGATGAGGAGGTGTGTTCGACATCATGAACTGCACGTCATACAATACACGTTATATATAACATGAAACATGGAATAAATATAATCAAATGAATTAAATTAACATGAAACAATTGTACCTGTGTGAAGCTCGTATGATGTCTCTGCTCTGCGTCTGTGGTAAAGGTTGAGGGTCCTGTGGAGAACTGATGCACATGCATTTTTTTTTTGTTAAATCCTTAATATGATTACGTAATAGATATATGTATTAATTAAAAAGATTAAATTGATGCATACCTCAGGACTCGTCGAAGGGACAAAAAATGGGCTTGGAGGATCACTGCTAGGCCCAGGAACACTTTGACCCTAAATTTTTAACAATGTCAATAGATCCTAATTAATTAATCATTCACTATACGTATGAAATGTGATCAAATTAGTAATTTACTCGTGTGTCAATGCCAAATGTCTCATTCAGGAACTGATCGGTGAGAAGCCCATCATCTACACCATCTCCGACATGAGTGCCAAATGTGAATAGGGATCCACATGAAGTGCACATGTGACCACGACATATAGAAGGCTCCCCCTCAACTAATGGGCTCATGGAATGGATGAGGGTTTGTGTCAAAGCATTAATGGTCCCTAGAGTGCTGGCCTCTACATGTTCCTTCACAACTGAAGGAATAATCACATGCTCACGCTGTGGATGGACCACGGGTGCCCTAACTACATTAGGGTCATGACGTGCTCTGGGCCTCTCAAATGATGACCCCCCACCTCTACCCTAGGAGTCTAACATATCAAAATAATTGGGGATCACCCCAAGGACAAACTCACAATATAATTTCTTCAAAAAATACATGGGGACCTCGTGATTGTTGCAAGGAGGGGCATCAGAAACCATCCACCATCTATCCCAAAAATTATTTCTAATAGCATCATGTATGAACCAATGGATGGGGAATTGTTTAGTACCCTCTCTAACAGTATTTTGCTCACCGAGTTTTCTAAATAATGCACATATACTACCTTCTGGTATTTCCTTTTTTTTAACATCTTCATATGACAATTTATTTGAATAAAATATTTTTTGTTCATCCCTCTTAGCCCGCCAAATATCTAACTAACCACTAACTGAGGCTATTTGAGTGTTAATGGATTCAAGGGATGATGCCTATTGAGCCCTTATTAGATTGGTTTGTCTGGATTCTTTCAACCGAGCAATGATTCCTTCTAATTCAGTTTTGCCTCTCTCTATTTCATTTCTTAGATTTTCTTGTGTGCCTGGTGGAGGTCTTGCAATTGGTTCGGGTTGTGGAATTTGTTCTTCTTCTTGAGGAGGGTTTTGGTTTTGGGGTTCTTGAGGGTTTTGATGTTCTTGTGGATTTTCTGGTTGATTATGAACATTTCCTGATAAAAAGTCAATTGAAATTCAAATAAATAAACAAATCTAAATGAAATTTGTAAAAACCCTACAAAAGAATATAAAAAACTTACAAAACAATATGAAAAATATATCAAACAATGCAAAGATAGGTTTATATCACTTACGGCGTCGACGTGGGTGCGCTTGTGGTTTTGGATTTCGTTGACGAGGAGGCATTTTGGCAAATGGTGGTGCAAATGTTGAGTCTTCAACTTGCGTACGCGCTGCTCGTTGTAGGAGTAAAAGAAAATGGTAATGAAAATGATGGGCTGTAGGTTTGTAGCCCATCACACATACTTTTTATTTTTTACAAAGCACGTATGTGCTATAGCGCGTATGCACTATAGCACGCACGCGCTATTTAAAATAGGAAAAAAAAAATTTGTTGTCACCTTTTTGGCACCACAACTCGGTGCATATGCCCATACAATGGGGCTCTTTGTGCTAATGACAATCCCTGATGATCTAGGACACCGAAACTGTATAGGCTCGTCGCCAGTAGCCACACCCTATATACAATAAATAATGTAATTAAATGAGATTACCAAAAACATTTTACAAGAATGCATCAATATTTAATCAATTAGAAAACATCTAATTACCTTTCCTTTGTCAATGCATGCTAGCTCACCCCCCACACTTTGTCCCCCCAGGGCAGGTGGTATCGGCAAGATAAAAGAAAGATTAGCAACCATATATGCTACAATATCAAATAGAAAAAAGAAATGCGAACACAACATAACGTACCGTAGATGTCTCAAGGCCAAATGAAATGGCCAAGAGTGTAGCATCATCTATCTGTCTGAGCTCCTCCTCAATCATCAACTAAACATGAATGAAGATCACATACACGTAAAAGTCAGTATGGCTTAAAAAATAAAATTACTCTATTATAAAAACTGACTTTAAATCACATATGTCATAACAAAAAAATGTATACACGTACCAACACCGAAGGAGTCCATGCCTTTGCATTCTCGTCCTCTCTCGCATTAGGGCCTGTAGCCTCTACATGTGCATTTGGTGTATCCTTGTCTAATACAAAATGATACTCAGGAAGATCACCTATGGGAGCCAGGAAAATATTCTTGTATGTAATGCAAGTGTGAGGCACACAAATGTGTGATGAGCTAGCCGATGATGAACTGGCACCAACATCATCAACACGAGGAGGCAGGACTGACCTAGCCTAAGATATCATTAGGCTACTCAGCCTATGGATCGCTTTGATGGTCTGAGAGCTAGCCTCTTCCATAATATCTAGATTCTGCACTCGAGGAGGGGGGGAGATATTAGGGGGGGGGGGGGGGGGGGAGAAAAGTGCCAAGTTTCTTCCACTGGGAAGAGGATCTATCCTGAGGAGCTCCTAGTCCTAAGCCCATGTTGGGCTTCATGCTCCAATAGTTCACTTTAAGTTTCAACACAAATTCTGTATATAATTTTCTAAGGAAATAAAATGGTATGTCTAAATCACCATGGGGAGGAATATCAAAGACCATCCACCAACGGTCCCTAAAGCTTGCATGTATGGCATCATTTCTGCACCATTTAATCGATAGTTTGGTTTTTTTTGGGTCAACTGGTATACCCATTTTTGGGTTAGCAAAAAGGCTTGCCAAATCGTCTTTGGTTATGTTGAGGTCCATGACCTCATCATAATCCAAACCATCATCAAACATCTAGTGCATTTCATCACGCCAACGAAGAGCGGCATTTTGTTGGTTTGTAAGGGTTTCAATGTTATCCACTATGGTGTTTAACGTGGATAACATAGGAGTCAGTGCAAGTACATTATTGTAAGTTCTATGCAAACCTCTCAACTCAGTGAGATTTTCATTTATCAAATCCTCAATTCGAGGAGGGTTTTGAGGAGGTAGAGGATCATTTGGTGGACGGTTTTGTGGGGATACTGGATTGTTTAGTGGTGGGTTGTGAGGAATATTATTCCCTACCTCAGTGTCATCATTTTGATCAGCCATTCCTATTGAATTGCAAAACGTAATATATATTAAAAAAAAATCTAAATTTTAACCATTTTTGTCAAAAAAACCCTGGATTCAACTAAAACAAACAAAATCATGTTAAAATCTATTAAATTTAGGTTAAAAATGAGTCAGGGGGAAAAAAAATACCTGATATCTGATATTTGATTTGGTATCTGATATCCGATCCACGATGGCATTACTGGCCCAAATTCACATAAAATAAGGGCTACGGGTTTGTGATTTTGTTTAATCCAATGCACAGGTATCGGATTTCCGATATTATATCGGATATCCGATATAACATCGGATATCTGATATGACATTGCAATATATATAATATAACATATAATATATAATATATATTACATTTTATATATTTTTATATTATATTTTATATTTATTATATTAATTTACTATATATTATAATATAAAATATTATTATTATTATATTATATTATTATAATTTATAGTATATTATACTTTTTTATTATATATTATATTATAAGATATTACTTTTTATTATTATATTATATCATATATATATATATATATATTATATTACATTACTATATATTATAATATATGAAATATTATATTATATTATTATAATATAATATGTTATTATAATATTATTATTATAGTATAATTATACAATTATAATATAATAATAATTATTATATTATATTATAGTATAATAATAATTATAATAATATTATTATATTATGGTATAATAATTATTATAATAATAATATTAAATAATAATAATATTATTATAATATAATAGTATGATATATTATTTAATATTATTATTATTATTTTATATCAATAATAATAATATTAAATGATATATCATACTATTATATGATTTTAATTATTAGTCAGAGATTTGATTTAAAATCGGATATCCTATATTATCGGATATCCGATAAGGCTTGGCTTAACCTTCCAGGTTTGGATCCTGGATAGGTGAAAAAAAGTCAGAGCAGATTTTGAAGCACTTTTAGGCATCTTCAAACTCTTTTTTTTTCACATCGCCACTTTTTGGCACACCATGATCCTGCACATACCCCATATTTATATAGGTATGTATAGAGGAGTGTCGGTTCTTATCCATGAAAGCAAGGAAAGGATGCTTTAAAGAAACAATTGCACTTGTGGTTTATTCAATAGATGTGCCATCTTCCTCACCTTATCGAAATGTACAGTCTCTCCATATAACTAGCAGGATATTTATGAAGCTCAGGTTTGAATACGGGCCATCACCACTAGGTCAAAGAACACGTAGCCATAGTATCAATCTCATGTCCAAGTGTAAAAGCATTGACGCAAGATCATAATGCCTTGCAAATTCCCTTAATCAATTTAAATACAAGCTATAGGCAGAGGCAATCTGTAAACATGAATGAAGACTATCAAACATGACTAGCTCTAATGATTGGAGAAGTAAGAATGCAAAAATGAACATAAAGAAATTCTAATTGATGCAAGACAATGGCAGTCTTAAATCAAAAAGAAATCTAATGGTCCACTTTCAAATCCATGGACATGTAATGAAGAATGCAAGTAATGCCTGGGATTGTGCTTAACATGTTTGACATAATGTCTCAATAAAAAGGCAAGAAAGTGTGCAAAATGCTTGACAAAATGAAATGCTCGTTCCTGACCTATAGCCTTGGAAGCTTCACTGATTATGTCACTCAAATTCAGCTGGAAATAAGGAGTGTAGTGTGGGGTTGAAGACATCCACTATATTTGAAAGAAAGATTGATAATCAATCATGAAGTACAAGTATCAAAGGCCGGATTATGCTCCTATTTTAAGAAGTACACTTCTAGATATCAGTGATACCATCTTAGGAAGTGTCTACCTTCAAGACTTTTGGTCATCTCTTGTGAATGAAGAAAGGACTCCATTGGCTAGAAAGATATTAGAAAGTGGCTTAGCTCAAGCAGGCGGACATCCCATTTCAGCACAGTGCCCAGACTTCGTATTGGAGTGCATTAAGGCTTATCATCTGAATACTAGAGAAGTTATTTCATTGAACAATAAAGTAATTGTCTATCTAGATCTTGCCTCTATTGCTCGTGTTTTTTGATTGCCTAACTGGATGCAATATGCTAGCATCAATCTGAGAACTGCCCAATAGTATTTTACTACAAATCAAACTCAATGTCTAAACACCATTTCCAGGTCATGGTTTTCGCAACCAAGAAAAGGGAAATCTCAATTAGGCAAATCCATTCATAGGTCGTTGTTGAAAGAAGACGTGGCAAACATGGTAACTCTATTGAGCAGGATCGTTGGTCTTTAGGATTCACACGAGTTCAAAGGTTAGATGTTTCTATTCATTAATATGGTCTGTGAAGGAAAACAATATATCAATTGGGCTGAAATTATCAGCGACTCACTGCATAGATAGCTCATGGGAGTCCAAGAAAATGACTACTTTTATGTGACTTCAAATCTCTTCTATGCTATCGCAAGCACCAAAAGTTGGCCAGGACTTAACCGGCAGGGCATTTATGATGACACAACCATCATTTATAATCATCTTCCTCAAATTTAGTATGATAATAGCCTGCACCATTTTAGAAGAGTGAATGACGCATTTACCATGCTAACTGTAAGGGAAATTCAAGGGAACATTGGACTCAGAATTTCACCGGAAGCAGCGATGAAAGTGCAAAAATATGGAAGTATTTTCATACAATTCTCAAAGTTTACTTATATCAGGTTAGCTACCTATGATGGGTGTCTACTAATGCTACCTAGGTTTGTTGATGATAAAATGTTCTTAATTGAAATGTGCAGGAAAATTAGTCAAATTAATAAACTTTGCAGGAACAAGAGGATAGATGAAATTTCTTTTCCTATCGACATCGGATATTATAGTTATGATACTGCATCAGATACCAAGAACATTGAAAGATCTATTGACACAATAAATTTACATCCTTACACGATGCGTTTCCCTTATGACAGTAAGGGCTATGCAGTGAATGAATTAAAGTTAAATCCTAGTCTTGGTCACTTCCCGGCTCTAGAAGAATTTTGGGAGGATTGTGAAAATGACTTCGAAGTCAAGAAGAGAGATTGGATGCGACTTATAGTACAACAGGTGATAGACTTCAAGTTGGACATTGATGTGATAGGTGTAGGTGACGATGAGGTTTCTTTGGTTGATCCTTACTATTATGAGAAAATTGAATTGCTAAATCTCCCTCTTATTGATTGATCAATTCCATAATTAAAAAGCTTGAAGGAGAGGACTTCTTGTGTTCTTAAAAGGACAAGAGATTGGATCAGTAAAGTCAAAGCCGAAAAAGAAACTAGTGAATTTCAAAATAAAGAGAGGAGAAATAATATGGGGGAATCATCTCGGATGGCAACAGAAGCAACTTCTAGTGAGAAGATGCAACAACTAGATATAGGTGCTCAAGATTAAGATGAAGATCTAAATCAACCAAATAATTTTACAGTCAAAAGAAAAAGGACAAGAATGAAAGGTAGAATGAATCGGGAAGGGAATGAATCCAATGAAAAAGATCAAAGAACTCCTCAAATTGCTGAATCACATGTCCCTGTTACATCCCCTCATGATGTAATGATTCCTCATTTGAGTCTCTCTCCTCCTGATATGCCATTAATAGACATCACGCAGTTAGATAACCCATTATCTAATTTAGAAGACTTAATGATAGTTGCTGAAAATATAACAAGTGATGTACAAGCTTCAAAATTTATGCATTCATGGTTCCAGAATAGTCTTTAGAAGAGGAAGAAAGTTGTTCAAATTATCTGACCTCCATTTGATTTGATCTCTAGTATTCTTCAGAAGCCTACTAAGGTGAAGAAGACCAAGGTGATGTCTAGGTTAGCTATTGATGAAACTTCAGGCAACTTGTGTGTGGAATTAGCCAAGCCTATAATTTAAAAGAGTGTTGATGAAGCATTTGAATCAGATTTCATTCTAGAAAAGGTTGATCTTGGTCCTTCTAATGCAGAAAGAGAGTTTCAAAAATTTGAAGTGATTGCTACTCAGATGTTGCAAAGGGCGAAGGAAGAGAAAAGAGCCAAGGAGCAACTCAAGGAACAAGTTCAGATGATTGTAGCTTATAATAATTCAATCAGCAATCCTTCTAATGCCCAAGCTGTGGTCACTCCATCAGTTTTAGCAAGTCTTGATGATATTTTAGATCATACTATTGTTGAAAGAATCGACAAACACAAGTCACATAGTATGATGATTGAAGCTTGGATAAACAGGATGATAGAGGATGCTTCAAAACTTATAACTGGAGTGAAAGAGATATATGGGAAATCCATTGCATAGATATATGAAATTTCTAAAGAGCTGGAAAATAGTAAGGAACAAAAATCTAATAGGCAAAAAGTAGCTGATGAATTAAAAGAAATGGCCAAGTTAGATATGAGCACCCTACTTCTTGAGAAAATTATTGCTGATCCAAGTGACAACCAAACACGTATCTAGAGTAAAAGTGTTGGTTGGAAGGTGATAAACATTAGCAAAGGGATTACTGAGTTTGAAAAGCTAATAGCTTCTTTGGAGAAACTAAAAAAAAAAGTTACAGATGAATTAATCTCTACTATCACAGGTGGGGTACCAGTAAGTGATCTTCAGCATGTTGATTGTTTGTTTCTCCTTGATTCCTTCAGTATTTAGATTCATTCAGAAATAGAGAACCGTGTATCAGATGCTGAAACTATGATGAAGCTTGGCCTAGTTGCAGTCACTCTGGGAGATTGTAACATTTCAGTCTATCGACAAGAGTCAGAAGAAATTCAAGATAGATACTTCACAGCCAAACTCAGGATGGAAAATGTGTTCATTCCGAACTATGAATCAATGATGATCATCCTAGATGCTTACAGGGCTTTTTGGGATAGATCAATTATGTCTGGGTAGAGAGTTAGTAGCTAGAAGAATCAGTGATTGTATATGTAAACATCTTTAGGAACTCTAGCTAAAGTTTTGTTTTTGCAAGTTTCCTTGTATAGGTTAATTTTCTTGAGGTTAATTAACCTTCAAAAATTACGTATTTTGGAGGTGGTTATTAACCACAAAGAGGTAGTTATTAACCTCTATGTCTATATAAGGGCATCTTTTGGCTTTGTAAGGGGACTTTTTGTTTAAAAAATAAGGGAGCACTATGCTGAAATTTTGATTGAGGGATAAATTTTGGAAAGTATGTACACTTTTTATCTTTAAATTGAAAAATCTCTATCACTTTCTTGGTGCAAGGAAATGAAATGAGATGTGCTTTGGGTTTCTTATTTTAAAATCAAAATTGTTATATGTAGTAGTAGACATTCTCATGGTGCTATGCGAGTGTTTATGAATGATAATAAATGTTCTTCGTAATACTAGTTGCCTTCAAGTGTAGTTCTTGATCACCGTTGTTATCAATCTTGTTTATCGAAGAAGGTTGTGAGGGCATGTGGTGCATTTGTCCTGTACGACCTTCTCCTGATCTTTAAAGTTTTAGATTCATTATTTGAAAATCATTTTCAAAATCCATATCATACAAGGGAGCTGCCCCTCTAAACGCAGAGGAAGGCCGCATACCAAGGGCCTATCCAACTGTTGTGAATGATTTTCCACACACTCTGTTGGGAAAATTCTATTATGACAAATCTGTTTACCAACAAGTTTATACAGATATATGTTTTCCAATTTTTAGCATAAACAAGTTTCAATTTAAGAATATTTTTTTTAGAATACTACTTATGAACTTTGATAGTTAATTGTCTTGTAGGTTATCCTTTAAGTGTCGAGTGTTGTTATGCATCTGGCATGTGCGTAGGGCGTGGCTAAAGAATGTGTACAAGTAAGTTAATATTTTATTAGAATATATGAAAAATCACATACATAACATCATAACTCTCTATTGTTGTATATAATCCAGATTTGTTAAAAATAAAGATGTTGGAACAAGAATATTTGATAGACTGGGTGAGATAATGTATGCAATGCATGAAAATGAAGATTCCATTGCTGATTTGATAATGAAGTTCATAGAGGAATTCAAAGAAGAGAAGGAATTCATTAATTACTTTCAGAATTATTGGTGCCATGATGAGAGTCACATTGGTATGACCATTAAGATTATCTTTTATATTTTATTATGAATTTATATAATTTAAATAAATTATTCTATATGCTAAGATGTCATGTTTGTTTTTCTAGCGATGTGGGCAAAAAGCGTTCAAAGCTTCCCTCATGCAAATCAAGAAACTAATGGTTCAATAGAGTTATATCACTCCCACATCAAGAGTCAACATCTAAGTGATTGTTCTAGGAAATGCACAAGATGAATGGATTGGCTCATCTATATAGTTCTTCATAGGGTAGAGCCATTCTATAAAAATAAAAGATATTTGCAACAATCTGGATTTTTAACCTACTTCAAAAAGGAAAGATATTACATAACTGCATTAGAAAGATCAAAATTAATACCAGATACTGATTGCTATCAAGATGACTAGCTACCAAACACATATAAAGTTAGAAGTAAAACTATTCTAGCAAAATGGTATTTCGTAAGGAAATTTGGACCAAATTTGCATGTGTGTGATTGTGAATGGGCAAAAAGAGGAAACACATGCAAGCATGTGTTGAAGATCTTATATATTCTAAAGAGAAACACACACGATAAAGTTTTAGGTAAGTATCATTTAAAATTTAGCATTAATTTATTTACATTTTATTAAAAAAAATCTATGTTAACTATATTAGTCTCATTTAAAATTACAGAAGCTTCTACTCCATTGGTCGTTGATGATGAGGAAGTCATAGGATGATCGAGTCATGACATTAATGTCAGTGGTAATGATCAATATGATCTCTATAGTTAAATATTAAATGATTTTATGATTCTCAACATTAATTATGTGATATTTCAATTATAGATGATTGTATACTTTCTAGAAATCAAGATGTGCTTGAGGTAAACATTGGTGAAGGTGACAAAACTGATAAATTTCAAAACTATCATTTTTAATGAAATTTCAATATTTATCAGTAATTTTGACTTTGTCATTACATTTGCATTGCAGATAGTTGGAATTGATCTACTACTATCAATGATAAGTTTCAAAAATTTGTTGATTATTTAAATTCATTGCTCGAAAATTTACCAACTAGTGATTATGAGAAAGACATCTTTAGTTAATCTGTTGACAAATTTAGAGAAATTCATGCATCTCTTGCTTCATCTTCCAAATTTAAACCAATCCCTGGCTCAAATAACATATCTATGAGACGAATAGCACCATGGTTTAGTCAAAGTAAAATGAAAAAAAGTCATTCCATTCACAAAAAGTGTAAATCCCTCTCTAGAAACTTAAATAGTAGAGTTGAGGAGATTGAAAATTTCCAATTCCCCTCTATAGGATGCAAAAAGAAAAAGAAAAAGAAAAAGGTCACAAATCACTCAAATATAGCTATTCAAGAAGAAAGAGATATTATCAGGCAACAAGGTGAGTGCATTTTTAAGAAAAAGTTTTTTTGTAATTACATAGCAATAATTCTTATTTTCATTTCATGTATTAATCATATTTCATTGTAGGTTTGGGTGATCGAGAAAGTATTCCATGACATCAATTACCTTTCTCCATTAATCTAAACCATACAACAACTGGTGAAGTGAAGTTTCCAAATGGCAACCTTTTAGCTATTAAGTGTCTTTGTTACTTTTATAATAAAATACTTGGTTCGTAGTTCCACTTCTGTATGTACAAGATACAATTATTAGAGATCAACTATCAATGATCAATACTATCCCTATCCATACCTTTGAACAAGTTATTGTAGGTAGATAGTAATTTTAATATTGTTTAGATTATTTACATAAATTAATTTTATACTTGAACATTTTATATAAGTTAAAATATTAAATATAAGTTTTTTATGTAGATTTGGATTATCAACAAGATGCTCAACAACTTATGTTGCCCTCACTAATACATTAGGGGTCACTTTGCAACGTCAATTTGCGATGGCAAGCAAATGTAATGTGTTTTTGGCTTTTTTTTTTCAATGTTAGCTCGATGTCGTCGCAATTGTGATGCTATCTCCAAAACATATGGAGTGGAACTACGACGGCGAAAAATGTTATGTAATTTTTGGCCCTTTTTTTTCAACTTTAACTTGAAAACATCACAATTGCGACGGGAGCGGGATATAAGAGAAAAAAAAAAAACCAAAATTGCTCATTTGAAATCGACATACGGACTTTGGGTTCTTTAGAAAGGAAAGGGTGTGGGAGACTTCAACAGCGAGACTTGCTCAGTGGGAGACTTTCTCATTTCAAATCTATGAGACTTCTCGTTCTAGCCATCTATCTCACTCAACTCGAGGCATTGAGAGGGGAAGAGACCCAAATCTGCTAACTACTTGGTTGCCCTACTATTCTATGGCGATCTCTGTAGTGAAAGGGCCAAGGGAAACATTCGGAGGAGGATGATGGCAAGGTGCAAAACAAACAAACCCATTACTCTTAGAATGTTATCACCGTATATCCTCTATACATGTTTTTGAGTGAACTCCACTCTTGTTGTTGTGTTTTCATTGCCACATTGATTCTTAGCCCATGGTTAAGTACTGACTCAATGCTCAATAAGATCAATGTTTATCTATCATTCAATGGCTCTGTGTCAACAACATATACTGTTATTTCTTTTGCCCAAGCTCTTCTCAAATATGCTGACTGGAATGAATATACATGTCATCAAATATTGACTATTGATATATGTCATTGGTTGCTTATTGGATTTGTCTCAATCATCTCTCTCAATCAGAAGCACGAAATCCTTTTCTCTTTCTAGTCTTCTTATGTGTTTTTTATTTCAATAGCACTTCATTGTATATATAGTCTTGGGCCTTAAGTCTTGACTAATGTGCAAGATATTACTATGACAAACCTTCCCCAATAGTTATCCACTACTAATGATTAATGAATGAAAATGGTATAGAGGAACACAAGCACTTATGTCCACTCCTATTAGGTAATCTACATGTTCCTCCTTGAAGAAGACATGGCATATTGGTTGTGTAGTGCTACCAAGAAAACCGGTGAAGTAAGGTTATCACTAGTGACAATAGCATAGAAACATGATGATAAATAAGGTACTAGTCCTTCATGAGTTCATGTTTTATATTTTCATTGGAGTATTTTCTTGTTTAAGGAGTTCCATGTCACATACTTTTTTTAAAAAAGAAATAAGTTGGAATTAGTTTTGTTGTTAGGTTCTTTGGGGAAGGGAACCATAATACAAGAATGTGTAAAAGTTAGATGATCCAATAACAATGTCCTACATCCTTCCTCAAGATGATATGTTATCTATTCTTTTAAGTCTCACTAAAACTTAAAAATATAGAAACTTGACCAACGATCTAGCCATCCTTACAACTCTTATTTGACATTAGACCCTTGTCTTGCATATAATTCTTTGAACTTGATAGAGAAGGATCATAACACTGTCGTGCCTAATGACATTTTCTATTAGGGAAAAGTAGACTAAAGTGTCTTTTTTTAATGTCTAGTGGTGTTTTCAAAAGCTTCTGGTATGCTGGTATATTATTCCATTTCTCATGCTAGTTTTATAATTGGCTAGAGTTTAAGAGATTGAGTAGGGTTCAAGCATAAGGTTGAGTGGCAATACAGCCTCATCCGAAAGCTCATCTCCACAAAAAAGGTCAAACATGGAACTATACTTCTCTATGGAAGGTCATGATATGATAATCTTGATTCATCTTGATAAAATACTTCCCTTATCAATTACACCTGCATCAAAGGATGCACACAAAACACTGATAAATGCTATGTAATCTGCCTTCATGTGCTGAAAGTATTTGTTCAAAAAATTGGTAGAAATCTTTTCTAGAGCCATGTGTCAGATATCTCATAATTATTGCAGCCCATGAGATAAATCTTGTGTAGGAATCTTATCGAATAGTTTATGTGCATGAGATAATACATTTCTATAGAAATGTATTATCCCATGCAATACTAAATTTGTTGTCCACTTCTGATAATGTTTTCATGTACCTCCAAACTTTGATGAAGAGCTCCTACATTGGTACAATGTGGGAGAAGATTGTTGAAGGTTTTTAAGTTTGGTTTCAAGCCCACATCTTGTGCTTGTAAAAACTCATTAAGAGCTTTGTCAAAATGGCCATTCTAGGTGTATCCTGAGGTCATCATAGTCTAGAAGATGAAGTCATCATTAGGTATTTTTTGAAACAACTTCTCTACATCATAAACAAACTAATTTTGTGCAAATTAGGACAAACTTGATAATATACGAGCTTTCGATCGCATACAGGAAGTGCATCTATACACATAAGTATAATGTTTTATGCTGCATAGATTTGAAAAGAAGATCACAACCATAACATTCAGTTCTATGCATGATAGTGTCTTAGATCTGGTTCTATGTAGTGTTCTCTATTAGAAGAATTTTCTGTCCTAGTTACTAAATAGTTTCTATTTGAAAGTATTTTGGTTGTACTGGCTATGTAGTGCCCCGCCAAGGAACCCTTGGAACTAATCGTAAAACATGCAAGGAATTTTGTTAAAGAAATTGCATCATTACACACTTAAATTAGGACAACAATGCTAACAACATGAACAAAAATGAACAAAAAATTAGTATCACTTTGTGCTTGTGCACAAACAGTTGTAAACACCAACGTCTACATGTGAAAATCTATGATCTCACTTGTTGCTTGTTAAAAGAGCCTCCTAGACATTCATCATACCCTTGATGGTGTGTTAAATTTTGTGCAATGATGATGAAATCACTGGAAAAAAGAAGCTGAAACAGTGGTCTAGAGATGATATGTAAATCTTTGGGTCATGCAATAATAAATGTGACATGGATGAGCATCGATTTTTCTTCGACTTCATGCCAACCACATAAAGGACAATTTTCTTGGAGCCTTCAAATTTAATCTAGTAGTTGTAGGGTCAAATCAAACTATCAATGAAGCTCTAAGATGTTTAAGAGGATAGGTGGGACCTGTGGTGAAAAATGTCACAATTCTGGGTACATTGGTGCATTTGGGAACTTTTTGCATGCTGAAATGAAGACTTGAGGGATTTTGGAGTGCATTCAAACCTTTGTGGGTGAACATAATATAGACATCAACACCAATCAATATAATCAAATGAAACTCAGATGCAATTGATGAATAATGCAGATGCTGAAGCTCTAAACCATCCAAATAGCCCTAATAATTGTTGGACCTAATTTATTGCCAACCACTATAGTGTTCAACATTTAAGGTTTGATTCTTCACAAATGGCCATTCACATCAATGCATTTTAAAAAATATATTACACCTCCAAGAGTCTACCTTCGATAAAATGTGATTGAAATGTTTCTCCAAATAATAGTATCTCCAATGTTGTCAAACGTTGAATATAGTTTTAGGCTACTAAAGTTATCAACTTGCATAAATTTCGAACATTGGAAGTATGGGGACAATATAACATATCACACCTTAATTTCTTGCCCCATGCAGAAAAATCTAATAATGGACCCTTCTACCGTCTCTTGTCTCTTGTATTCTGAGTTCCATGGAAAATCAGTTTCATACATATCATTGAAGGAAAAGAGCTTCTAGAAGTCTTTTCACTGCCTACTCTAAGGAGCATGCTCAACACATTGAACAGTCTCAAACTCTAAGAAGTCAACATCCCCTTTACCATTGTTAACATTTATGCCACCAACTATGAAAAGAACATTGTTGGAATCTCTTCAAGTATGCTAAAACTGTCACATGCCTAAATAGTTCTAAAATTTTTTGGGAAAAAGGAAGTTGTCAAGTGAAGAATCTAAATGGTGAATTAGTGGCAGATATTATGGATTCATCTAAACATGGTTAAATCCCTCCTATCAAAGGAAAATATTCTTGGACCAGTAAAGATCTGGCAAGAAATTCATTGCCAAAAGACTTGATAGATTTGTGCTTGCTGAAAATCTCACCTTCTTCCCAAACTTGTTCTCTAAAACAAAATACACGACTCACCATTGTTGAAGATGCAGAACAAGCTTCGGTGATGATGAAAGAACAATATTGAGGAGACCATAGAGCATGGATTGGAGAAAATATAATATAAGGATACAAATAAGAGATTAAGGATACAAATAAGGATCACTATCACTTTGTGCTTGTGCATTACAACCAAGGACCCCTAAACTGTTCCCACATTCCATTGTTTTTCCTGACACAAATGACATGTTCTCAAACTAGTAGGGATGAAGGTTCCAATTACTAGTTGGAGGCACTGATTAATGTATGTGTTGAAATATTCGTGGAGACATTAATCTAGCAAACTTGCCCACAAGCTGAGTTAATATTCACCCAAGACTGTGCTAACTCCAACATATGGCTAAATACATAACATCCTCTTCAGTTAGGGTCCAATAACATGATTTTCAAGGCCAAATCACTTGAGTATAACAACATACATATACATCAATTTTCTATACATCAATTTTCTACATTACAATATCCATGAATACATGCATGACTCTTACTAAAATTGGAAGAGAGAGAGAGAGAGAGAGAGAGAGAGAGAGAGAGAGAGAGAGAGAGGTGCAAAAGGAACTCATGTAGATGCCACTAAATCCGATTTAATACTTTTACACTAGTCCCCAACAGTGCCTTGTCACACCACTCAATCATGTGGTACTCTCAGGTCCGCCTCACTATGCTTGTGGAGATAGTCACATAGCCCCAAACAAGAACACAAGGCATACAAGGAGGTATAAGCATACTCACACCAATCAATGTATATAGAGTGCAAATAAATCATAGGCTTATTTAAGAGAAAACATCGAGCAACACAACATGAAGCAATGGCCACAATGCAATATCTAAACACACTCAATCAACCAATACCCAAGAGGTGCTATTCCTACTACTAGGACTTCGGTGGTTGAGTACAGTGCATAGGGAATGTCATCACATGCCCATACATGTGTCAACTATCCTCACAAGTCACCCATTGCCTTGAGGAAGTGCTCATTGTATTATGCTCATGGATTTAATTGTGAAACTACCCTCACAAGTCACCCATTGGCTTGAGGTAGCACTCTTGGTATTCTTGGGGATTTAATTGTGAAACTACCCTCACAATTCAGCCATAACCTTGAGAAACCGCTTATGGTATGCTCGAGAATTCTATTATGCATACTACCCTTAGAAGTCACCCATAGCCTTGTAAAAGCACGTATGGCATACTTGGGGATTCTATTATGCGTAGTGTCCTCACAAGTCACCCACAGCCTAGAGAAACTGCCCACGACATGCTTGTAGATTCAATAGTATAGCTACCCTCACAAGTCATCATAGCCTTGTGAAAGTCAGCATACTTTTGAGATGGAAATAGAGACCCACTTCTTTTTCTGTTGCCCCTCCTACCATGAGATCAAAGGGAGGTTTTATTGTCTTTTTAGACACTGTACATCCCTGCTGACCTTCTTTAGATACATCGATCAACATTGTCTAGTGCTGTACCTCCGAGAGACTACTCATCTTTGTGATCACATCTTACAGTTGCTCTAAATTTTGGCATATTTAGAGTCCCTTTTACCATGCCAAGAGGAGAATCTTCATGTGTGACTATGTAAATCCTCATTTTTTCGCCATTCTAAGTCCTAAAAATGAATTTGATGCATGCACTCAATGATCAATTTTTAGATCTTACCCACTACTTATGTTCAAACAATATACTGATTAAGAGAATGTTAGAGATTCATGACTAAATATTGCTATTAATGTCAAAAGTGTGAGCCAGATCACAAGTCTCATCATCAATGTCAAAATGAGGACTAGAAGAGATGCAATTCCTATATTACAACTAAGCATAATTAACGATGGAGGATTCATGTTAAGTTTTTCAAGGGGTCGTCTATTGAAACATATGTACCAACATAGTATGGAAACATATTATGCAATTCTTCATATAAATCAAATTCACCAAAGGAACTATTAACACACAGTTAGATATTGGAAAGAGAAAAACTTAAGGAAGAAGATTGTGAACTTCCATTTTGGTATGGAAAAACTGGCAGCATGAAATTACATGCTGAGCATCTCTTACACTACAGTCAGCAAATATGGGAGTTCAGTTTGTCATTTGACTTTAATTCAATCAATTCTAAAAATTCAAGTGGACTTTTCCAAAAATACAAAGAAATATGAATCTCTACCTGTGACAAATATTGACAAGACCAAAACAAGTATAAGATATCCATAACGATTGCTCAAATATGCAGATGGATGTGAAGCAGTGAGAAAATGGAAGTGGTTCTCACATCATCATTGGAAATAACTACACTTGGAGAGTATGACATAAAAGACTTCAAACAGTCTAGTTTTTAGAGATTAAAATATATACATGTCGTGTGTAGCTGTACATACCTTTACGCAATGATTGGAGAAGGGATAGTGAATATCAAACATAGTGGGATAAATTTGAAGATTATTATGAGAACCCCTGAATTACTACAGAAAAATACCCAGGCATCTAATTGAATAGACACAGGGACATAGTTGTTATTGATCAGTACTAATGATTAGAATATTGCTCTTCAAAAATATCGTATGAATCTATACATCGCTTCATATTGATAATAGAAGGTCATCGTGTATAATGAATGTATATATAAACTTTGAGGAAGAATCTGTTGGAAGGCTACAATATAATAACATGACTCCATTGGCCAACATGCCAAGAGGGTGGATCTAAATAAGATCTCACATTACCTAGAAATATCCCAATATATTAATATACCAAATCACAATATCCACAACATTGCATAGATCCCCTTTTACAAGCAAAGGCCATGTGCAACAAGCATACTCAGTTGGCATCTCAGCCAAGAGTATGAATCCCTAAGTGATCCAAAGTACATTTCACATCACATAGCCATATAATAGCACATGTAAAGTTTAAGTGTATTACCATAAAGAATAGAACCTCAAAATGACAAATGTCCAATCATGCACATATGCACACTCAATCAACCTCTATACCGAGAGTTCAGATCCCAATCCACCTGAAATGAAAATTCCACAACAATTATACCCAATGCTTCACATGGGGATAACATATCACAATGCACAAAATCTAGTGTTAATAAAATGCCATTCATGGCCTAAAACTAGCTTTAGAAATTAATAAAAACGATCTAGACTTTACCTATATACAGTAGTCATGCTCTCTAATATTTATCATAGTTTTGATCTTCTTCTTCATTAAAATTAATTGCGATCAAGTTGTTTTAATGTCATTAAATCTACTCATATCATTGTTGATAGCTCTTTTGTAACCTCTGATGATGATGCTCCTCTAGACAATGGTAAATGTACATCTTGTCATGTCCTATCATCTCTAAGTTTCTATAATAGTCCATCTCACTTTCTCATCATCATTGTTATGGATTCCATTTGATGACATATCTATTTTGTTATTTTCAACATTTACCATTATTCTTGATCTGTGCTCACTGAACATACATATAAAAGTGTGTAAAAATCTTAGATGATACTCATCAATGGCAAGTTAAAGCAATGTAAAGTTCTTCTTTTCCTGCAACACATATAACAACAATGTAAACTTATCTTGAAACTTCTTCTTTTCCTGCAACACATATAATAGGAATTTTAAGTGCTTGCAAGGTATATACTTATGAATAAATATTACATCCTAATTTAAATGTATGAAAACAATTTTCATTCCTTTTAAGCTTCATTCATCTCAAGGTGCAATTCACAAACACAAGAATAGTGGCTTTTGTTCTTCAGGATACCTTTAGGGGAAGAGTATGTGAAGGCCCCCTCGTGTCTGGAGTCCAGTTTAGAGGAGATGGCTATCTACACTGCTAAGGTTTGTTGAATCTAGATCTGAATAACATTGCTTGCTATTGTTGAATATAATCTAATGTATATTTTAACTAGACTTTTAGCTTATATTTTTTGAAATTGTTGTTAGGCCTTGTAGTTTGTATAATTTGATTGCTGGAGAGCTTCTACAGCTAAGCAAGAAGGCCATTGCGCAAGTTATAGCCGCATGTTCGGGTATGAAAATTGTATATTTTTTATTCTAATGTATATTTTAACTAGAATTTTAGCTTATATGTTTTGAAATTGCTTTTAGTGGCTTAATGTTGTAAGGTCTCTTGAAATAAGACCTTTAGGTGGTTGGCCAAAGTTTTACAAATAATCTTAGGAATAAATTCAAAGAAAGTATTTTTAAATTATTAAAGTATTTAGCTAGGTCTAAGAAGATTTTTGTACTTTTGATAGTTTTTCTTAGTTTGTGAAAGTTGTAGACCGAAGTTTTCATAGCCCAATTTTTTCTTCCTGCAAAGAACGATCATGTCAGATAATATAAGTGAAGAACAAAACAAGGAGAAAATCGCTAGATTGTGGTCTAACTTGAAAAGAAAAGGTGATGGAAAATGTTATTGTCCTTGCAATATTTGTAAGGGCTTAAACCGTAGAAGACTGCTAATCAAAACAGTTAAGAGACATTGTAGGGAGAATGGTCACATTGAAGGGGGGCATGACTATCATCCACTAGTAAGTCATTCATTATATCATTTTAACAATTTATATACATATGAAATCACTTGATGATGAGTTGATGATCATGGTTTATTTATGTTAATCAATTTTATATAGGTTGATCTTCCCAGGGAAGTACATGATATGAACCACAACAATCTGAAGAATATGGTTTTCGAAGTGGAGGAACATGGAGGTGCAAATATCCAAGGTGAAGATAATGATCCCATGGAAGATGATGATCATGTGCCAGAAAACACAATTGAAGAGGATGGTATAAATACATTGATCCATGAAACATTTAGTCCAAGCATATTTGATCATGATGATGATGATAGCCTCGATGTACCTCTACTTCAGAAGGCATACGAGCCCCTATACAAAGACTCCCAAACAACTTTTCTCTCTGCTATATTGTTGTTGTTTAACTTGAAGGTTATGAATGGTTTATCCAACATAACAATGTCACATATGTTAAGGTATGTCATATATGTCTTTATAGTTAACAAAGGGTGACTAATGTACCACTAATATTGTTTATATTAACAACTTATATTTTTTGTTGTAGATTGATAGGCAAGTTTCTGTTACCATCATCAAATATTCTACCTCACTCATATCGAGAATTAACTACTGTTATGAAAGATATTGGAATGGAGTATGAAGAAATACATGCTTATCCCAATGATCATATTATATATTATAAAGAACATGAATTTTCAACACAATGACCTATATGTGATTAGAGTAGATATCGAACAAATTGACTAACAAAAAAGGTGCCTCAAAAGGTTCTTCGTTACATCCCCATTATTCCACGAATGCGACAATTATTCAGGTGTAGTAGCTTGGCTCAATTTATGGATTATCATGCATGCAATAGAAGTTGAGATGACATTATTTGAATCCCTATGGATGGTTCAGCATTTATGCACATAGAGGAAAAGTGGCAACACTTCAAAGAAGAACCTCATAATCTCAGGCTTTCATTGGCAGCAGATGATGTCAGTCCATTTGGAGAGATGAGATTTGTTTACTCGGTGTGGCCTATTTTTGTTATCAACAATAACATTCCTCCGTGGATGTCAATAAAGAGGGAGCACATTATGTTGGCAATGATTGTTCTAGGTATCTTATCATTTGATAGTTATTAATTTACATGTACCTACAAATCTTGCAGTAAAACGGTTACAATAATTATGTAATGTTACTGTTCATTCAAGTAGGTAAATATCAAGTAAAATATAGGAATGTATATATTGAGCCTCTTATCGACGAGTTGGTGGAGTTATGGAATGGTGTCACTATGTATGATGTGTCCAGACCAATAGGACAAAGACAATTTCAATTCCATGCAATACTTGCATGGACAATACATGATGCCCCAGGGCTAAAACATTTTTGTGGTATGTTATAGTGAATTCAAGTTGCGCATGATAATTCTAATTATAAAAATCAACATATTTAATAATCCAATTATATCATTATCTTGTAGGTCTTCAAACAATGGGAAAATTTGCATGTCCAGTTTCTGGTCCAAAGATGAAATCTCGTCATTCAAAAAGTTTAGGAAAGCAGGTGTTTGATGAGTGTAGACACTTCCTCCACAGGAATCCTAAGTATTGAAGTATGAAAAAATATCTTTTCAATGTGAAAGAAGAGACTACATCAAAGCCACGAAGAATGACACCTCGCCTATGGAAGTTGGAATATAATAGAATTAATCGTTGAGGTAATGCCATTCCACCTAATGGTTTATGTTTGTAATTTATATATTTCTATTGTGATTTTTGTTTACTAATTGTGTAATTGATGATCGTGAAGGTCATCAAGGCAACACTGACAACCTTCCAAAGGGACTAAAAAGCTATCCCAGACAATTTAGTAGGTTGCCCTACTATGAGCACTTACAAATTGTGCATTTGTTTGATACTATGCATATTGGAAAGAATATAACAGAGACATTGTGGAAAATATTGGATGGAAGGTGTGACAAACAAAAAATTGTCAAATTTTGTAATGACATACATAAATCCAATCATGCATCGAAGAATTTCATCCACTCAAATAGCAACAGAGATCAGATTAATATAAGTGCCCTTCCATGGTTATTAGCGGAGCAGCAAAGTGATGCCATAAAAGAAGTCATACGAAAAATTTGATTTCCCACAAGATTTGCTGTGAACATAAACAATCTCATATAAAAAAAAAGTGAATTTGGGCCAGGGCTCAAAATGCATGATTGGCATACTCTCGTCAAGGTAAGTTATGTTCTTCTTTATTTACAATATATTCATAAAATACGTGTATTGTTTGTTATGTTATGTTAGAAAATAATGAAATGATTGGTTTATAATTACTGCAGTACGTGCTTCCTCTATCTCTCTCAGAGCACTTCAACAATAACATCAAACAAGTGATATACGATCTTAGAAAATATATGAGGTAAGCAGTAATATCTGTTCAATTTTTTGTATATATTTATTATATTCACAATTTTTTTTTCTTGCTATGTAATCTATTGTATATTATTTTGTAAAGTCTCATATCTATATTTTTTTGTGACTTGAATCTCTTAATGTAGGTGGTTGTTATCTAAAGAAATCCATAAAGAAGATATAAACTATTGGAAGAGAAGAATTCCTCATTTACTGTGTGAAATGCAAAAGTGTCTACCTCCAACTTTTTTCAATGCACAAGAACACTACCTCATACACCTAGTTGAGGAGATTGAATTGTGTGGACCTATACACACTAGGTCAATGTGGATGGTTGAGAGGCATTTGAAATCTTTGAAGGCTTTGGTTCAACAAATAGCACATCCTGAGGGTTCTATGGTAGAGGGATATATGGTATACCAGACTATGGTGTACATTACTGAATATCTTCCTAAGTTTGCATCAAATATCCATGTAGATCACATTTGGGATCTTGAGCCTTTTAAAAAATTAGAAGGGGAGTACTTGATGGGGAAACATACATTGACGAAAGTGAGAGGTAATAAATTATAAGATGTTATTGTAACAAATTATTTCTTAATCTTCAAAATAAATCGGTTGTATGTTGTCTATTTTTTTTTGTACAGGTGCTCGAGAGTGGGATGCACTACATTTGTATATTGCAAACAATCTTGATTGGATGATGGTATGGATTGAACGATGTTAATATTCTGGTCGCACATTAGCATGGGAAGGTGTATCTTCATTGGTTAAGAAGCTCATTGTAATGGAGATTTCAATGTTACGCAAAGGGAAATAGATTTAGCACGTGGTTCAAGAGATTTCTAGGTATGTACAAATTTATTAATCACCCATATGTTTATCAACTCACGATACAATAATTTTGACATGTTGCACATATTATTGCAGGCTAAACACCACAAGGCTATGTTCTGTAATGGTCAAAAATTTTGCATCAAAGTGTTGGATGACACGAAGAAAACTTGTGATTCAAGAATAACTGCAGTCTTTCAAGTAACTAATATTTCATCTAAAAATGACTTACATCCTCAAGAGTTTGAAAATCAATACTATGGCATTTTGGATGATATAATTGAGTGTGACTTTAGTTCCTTCAAATTAGTACTCTTCGTTGTCAAATGGTATAGGCTACGACTTAATCCAAATGATCCTGATAGAACTGTTATTGAACATGATAATGGATTTACAATGGTTAATACAAGGTCATTTGAGCCAGTTGGGGATGAGCCTTATGTTCTTCCAAGCCAATGTGAGTAGGTATTTTACTTAGAGGTTCCACATAAACCGGGTTGGTCATTTTTTGTTAGACATGAAGCGAGAGGAAGGCCAATAAAGTATAATGCGATGGAAGAAGAAGACACCAAAGAAGTAGAAGATGATGTAGATGGTGATCATGATCGACAGTTATTGGATGATGTTCTTAACAAAAAATTTCATGAAGAAGAAGAAGAAGATGATGACGATGATGCTGCTACTGATGATGATGATGAAGATGATGTTGATGTTGATGATGATGTTGATGATGAGGATAATGACGACGATGACAATGATGACGACGATGATGATGAGGATGATGATGATGACGACAAGGATGATGATAATGGAATTTAGAGGTATGCCATCAATCCTTAATCTATTTAATATTCATTTCTTGATAGAAATATATTTGTCTTATATATATGGTTACATAGTTTATTCATTATCTATTTAAAAGCTACAAGTTTCAACTACAAATAGAATACTGCTAATCTAAATTAACTATTAATCTAAATTAATAAAATAAAACTATTTAAAACACATATTGATGCGTGAATTCATTGAGCCTTATTTTCTTTTAGGTCAAAAGCATTTGTAAGTGTTTAGTTTAGAAAAGGGAATTCCTTAAATATCTATAAAAGGGAGTTGTACCTAGAATAAAATTCATAGGGAAAACATAATATAAGTGCTTACCCAATTTTTTGGTTAATTATTCTACCTCTGTAGGTGATGCAGAGACCCTAGGTGTACTTGTAATCATTCATAACAAGAGGGACTTCCATAGTGTTCTCACAACACCAACCAAGCATCTTCATAAGATCCCTCTCCTTGATCCAGGCCAACTCCATAACCTATCAGAGTGCACACCAAATCCTTATGCCACCTTAGGTTCTACATGTTTCTAATAATCCCATGAATGTCCCTCAAGCCATCCAATGGATTCATCCAAGAAATCTAATCAAAAAACTATCAAATGCTCACAATGCCTCAATAGGTGCCAAACTTGACTTCACTTTAACTAGGTGTTTCCTCCACCTCCACACACATCAAACAACTTCAAATAGCATGTCCCCAAGGTGACTAAGCCCTCAACTCATCAACTAATACAAAAACCCAGTTTTAGCCCTTCACGAGGCCTACTTCCCTAGTAGGCTTATAATGTGAGCCTGATTTAAGTGTTTTATTGTGTACCTTTTAATGTTTTTAATTTTTATGTGATGATAATGATGGATGTGATTATGATTATGATGTGATTATGCTCACGATAATTGAATTACATTTGCAGGAAACTGAACCCCTTTCAGGAGCATCCTGCACAGTCTCAAGGATCGACAGGTATAAGTCAATACTCCTTATAGACAGTCTATTTAATACACTTATCAATAGTAAGATTGATATCTTCTAAGATCTCTCCCATTTGCAAGTACCAACGAATAGGTATTTTTCAGAAGTCTCTTCTTCGAGTGAGGGAAATATAGGAATAGAAGAGGAAAGTGAGACATGCAGTTTATCTAGAACAGGGAGATTAACTAGAGGTCAAAGGACTAGAAGGAAATTCAATAAATGCATGAAATTTTTCCTTGCTCAAGGGGGATAATTTTCTTAGGATGATGAGACGGAAGGTGACATTGAGGTGCCCTTGAGGTACCAACATCTACAAAAACATTGGGTACCCAAGGAACTTCCTCTAATAAACACTAATTTTTGTGTTAACGATGGGATATATCGCATAGCACCATCATCATTACATGGTTTGGGCCTATTTTCTATGGACGACATAAAGGTGTCTTACAACAAAGTTTCTGAATTGGTGGAGTATGTTGGACCATGTTACGATTACAAAAGTTCGATGCATATTGTTCAATATAAAAAAAGTATGCATAGGTATGCCCTCTCGGAAAATTATATACAATAGCAAGACAATAATCAAAGTAAAAGTGTGGCTATATACATTGATGGAAGGCCAAAAGCAACAAGGAATATTGGGGGTTTTATAAATAGTACACAACCTGGGTCAACTATAAAGCAACCCAAATGCATATTTGAGGTGAGCGAGGGAAATCTTGTATTCATCTGTGCGATAAAATCAATACATGTAGGGGAAGAGCTTCTTATTGATTACAATTTGAACCGCATAGATACAAATGAGGCTACTATCATGGGGGTGGTACATACTATTAAACCAACTTCTAATCAATGACTCCAACATACCATTTAGTCAATAAATTTCTGGCTAACATTTTTATAATTGATCTTTGACACAGGGGCACAATATGGAGCAACCGCTCCGAGGGGATGCTGGCGATGTTCCCGGCTCATCTACAAATGAGCAGGTAAAACTCATTGTAATTGTGAAAACTAGATAGAAGCAAAATGTTATTTTTTTAATGTTGTTTTCTTCAATGTTTTGGAGTAATTTTGATAATACTAATACTATTGTTGTCACAGAGGGCCAGTGGTCGGAGGGAGGGAAAGGAACCTGCAATCCCTTATCAGCAGCCCCCCCCTGAGGAGGACCCTTTCTATATTGATTTAGCAGACACCGATGACCCGATCGGTTCGACTAAAAAGTTGCTAAAGAAAATTGGCAGAGAAATTCTACGTTTGAAAACCATAAAGCATACGACTCAGGAAATAAGAGATAGGGGATCTGAATTGATGCACACCTCTGAAACCTTAAAAGTAAGTATTAATGAAATTTTTAACTATAACAAGAGTTCAATAATGGTTTTTATGTTATGCTCTTTTATGCCATTAATTAAAATATGGATGCGTTGTCTTTACAGAGTTTTTTGCGTGATTTCGAGTCTAGTTCCCATGATGAGGGTGTTGTAGGTGGTTCAGGTAGATCGTATATTCCATTCCCCACTTGTGTTTTCCACTGAATATATATAGGAATGATCATAATCATTGACAATACATGCTCGAAAAATCCTTTCTTTTAATGCTCTAACAATCTTGTCCATGCTAGTCCATGCGTTCTATATTTATGCATGCTCTAATAATTTTATTCTTCAGCTTCACGTCAATTGAATCCTATGATGACGTCGCCTCCATCCAAGACAACCACAAATCTCTTTTCAACTACTGATTTGGCAACACGTAGCTTACAAGCATCAACTATTGCACCATCTACTGGTACACAAATCCCTCTTTTTCTCTCTTATGACAACAACAAACAATTTTTTTTTTACAACTTTTTAACATCAATTATCATTTGTTCTTTTATACTTCGTCACAAATACTTATGAAACTTTTTGCAATAGGACCTGCAACATCATTTCTTGGATGTTCCTATGTTCCTAGTATGGGAACGGTAAAGGATGGCATATTGCTCGTCAGCAATGATGAAGGCATTCCATTAAAAGTAGCCAAAGTTCCAGGTACTTTAAAGTTATTATTATTCTATAGTGATATAATAGTATTTTAGTTTTTGATCACTCTTCATCGACTAATGATCCCATGATTGTTTTGTAGGGAATGATGTTTTTTGGAGAAAACTTGGTGATGAGTGTTTGCGAATATTCGGGCCCACCCTGCGTACCTAGTGGAACATCATATCCTAACTAAAACCCCAAACCACTATTTTGATTTCATATCATTGCTATAATAGTTTTCATTTTCATCCATTTCTTGAACTATATTAAAGGTAGCTTCACTTCATTTATGAGTCTAACATGTTTTTTTTTACTTAAAAGGTGGAATAACCAAGACAAACCGTTGAAGGATGATCTTATAGAGAGCATGACCCAAATCTTTGGACCTCGTGCATTTGAGAGAAAGAAGCTCCTTGAAAAAGATGGTTTATGTTTAAAGTATATTAGGGACCAGTACAAAAAAAATTTACGGGATAACCCCAGGTATGAGCATCTGGCCTATGTTCCTGAGGCTGAGTGGCAGGCTCTGATTTTGGATGGAAAGTATAAAGCTGACAAGAAAAATAATATTACACCAATGGAGAGTATAGCAAGGTATGTGATACTATTGAGAATCTAATTATGTACTAATTAACCTCTATATTTATACTATCTAACATATTTCAAACTTTGTATAGATTTCCTGACACATCAAAGGCAACAAAGGCAAGACTAGAAAAGCATGGGACACATAAGCTCGGCTCTGGTGGTTTTTCAAAACTTCAAGCAAGAGTTGTAAGTATTAGTAAATGAAAAATTGTATCAATTTTTTTATATAATGTGATGGGAAATGCTAGGATAGACTAGCTTGTCTATGCTCCTGATCCTCAACTTGGATCTCAATGTTCCTCCACACCAATATATGATGCAAAGTAACACACTTTGGAAGTACCAACAAACTCCTAGCACCTTGTAACAACTAAGGAATTCAAGTTATCACCTCAATCCTCTATTCTCCACAAGAACATTGAAGGCTTGATTCACCTTCAAACAAGGAACTAATCTACTGTTACAACTACTCCTTTAATTCATGGACCGAACTCATCACATAAGGCTGCATACTAGTTACTTCTCCCTTGTACCATTCAAGGCCTCATACACCCAACCTTGACACCAAGTGTTTTGGACAACTCCAACCCTCTAACATAAATGAAAACCAAAACAAACATCAACACAACCCAAAACAAATCAGGTCTAAGGCAAACTTGTTGTTACCAGTCACAGGGTAGATTGCAGTACTTGACCTTTATTCTACACACCCAACCAAGAGTGCAATTGGATCCTCTAGGACTCCCAAACACCAAAGACTGTTTAGAACAACTCCAACATGACCAAAATAAGGTGTAACAAGGGTTGGAAACCTTGCTAACTATTTACCATTTCCTTTTGATATTTTAACTACCCTCCATTGGTTGATGAAACAATGCAAGTAAAATTCACGATACCACACAAAAATGTAGGGCTCAGAGTTCAAGAGATGCCTCACAGAAGAGGATAAGAGAATTGGCTTCCAACAAGGCTATAGAGTCATGGTTGAATGGCTACGAGCTGAAATCAGTGTGGAAGGTTCTAATAATGATGCATCTGAGCCACAGGTAAATAAGCTAAATGAAATTTATTTCAAATTGAATACTTTACCAATTAGTCTATTTGATGTTAAGTTCCAATATAAAGTGAGTATATCTATTTTAAGCAAGCAATGATAACAATGTGTAGGATGTTGGAATGCAGCCTGACAATCCTTCTACACAATCTGTGGATGCTGAAGGTTCGCATGATGTGCATCCTAGTGGTGGAGGTATACATTTTCTATTAAATTTTTTATATGTAATTGCAATTGGTGTTTGGATTAACGTAACATTTTGTATAGCAGTTGTAGAGGATCGAGGGGTCGATGTTCATGAGCGTGTTGACATTGAGTCTAGACAAAATGATGTGGTCAGATTAGGTAAAGAGCACCACAGTTATGTTATTTAAAATAATTAAATACTTGTAACAATTATAATAAATTATTTTTAATTTAACTCTTTTATTTGTTATTGTAAAGGACCCCCCTTTGCAACAGCATAGGAATTTGAGATCATCAAGAACAGAGAACATAACAACAAATGAGGGGGGAATTGATGATGACACTGATGCTCCTCTTAGAGCTTTTACATAGAAAAAAGAAATAGAAAGAAAAAAAAGAAATGATTGTCATCTACATACCTTAATTGATAATGACTGAATTTTATGTCTCAATGAATTTAATTATGTGCTAATGAATGTTCATGAATTATGTGTTAATGCAAAATATTGATGAATGTTGCATGTTAATGAATCTAAGGTGTTAATGAATGTTATCATGTGATATTGATTGAATGTTACATTTTATTAATGGCTGAAAGAATGAATGAATGTTAGATGTTAACAGGGAATGTAGAGTGATGTTAGGGGGAGGGGGATGGGGCCAAATGAGCTTCCACCTTCATGTGGTTTGTCCTGTTTAGTAGAGAATACTAAACTATTCTCGAAACAAAGTGAAGCTCAATAAGATACTAACAATAGGTAGAAACAAGAAGCAATAACAAGCTCCTTCTAGAAAATATCTCTTACCAATTATTGCTATCTTCCCCACACTAGGAATCTCCATCATATTCTCATATGCCTGCAACAAAATTAGAATAACAAACCAAAAATAACTCATATTTTCATACTTCTCCATGCTTGGAATATAATCACCTTGTTTAGCCTTCCCTTGGCTCTTCATCTCCATTGTCTTCTCATCCTTAGTCTCTTTGCACCTTGAGACCTCTACTACAGTCTGCAACATGTCTTCACACCCTTGCCATTTGCCTTGATATACCAACTCCTGGTTGGTGGTTGTTCTATCCGATTCAGTCATCATTGTCTTTGTGAATTTTCTTTGTCCAACTTTCAATGGACACCATAGAACCAATCAATATCATATCTGCTTCTCCAAGCCTTGTTTCTTTGCTATTTACATCAGCATTTGTATTTTTCATCTTTTTCCAATCATCTCCTTTCCCTCAAGCCCTTCAAGACCTAATCTATTTTCGTCTTCATCAGCATCCTTTCTCTTTACCTCTGCTACAACCTTTTGAACCTTTTTGGTGTTAGGTTCTCCTTGCTCTTCAACACTTGACTACTGATCATTTGTTATTTGTCCTCCAAATGGACAACTTGTCTTCATATCATCCTTTTCTAGGTTCTTTTCCTCAACCTCATTCTCATTAGCTGTTTTCTTCAAAGCATCATCCTTCTTGATCAAAACATCTTCCATTGCTTCACCATGTTCCCCTTTTCTTAGGAACCTTTCCCTCTCAAAGATGACAATGCTCACTGACACCTTCCAAGTTGTCTTGTGCACCTCCAATGGTGTTAATACCATCTTCTCTCCATTATTTTTGAAAGTGTAGGTGCTCTTTCTGCCATCATGTAGGGATCTCTTCTCAACCTGCCAAGCCCTTTCTAAAATTATATGACAACCACTCAAAGGTACAATATCACACAGTACAACATCATTATATGATCCTATGGTGAAGCGAACATAAGCTTTCTCCTTCACATCAACACAACATCCAACATCCAATTCTTGTGCTTTGTAAGGCCTAACATGTGCTATTCTTGGTAGATTCAATTTGTTAACCATCTCAAATGAAACAAGATTTGTAAATGAACCGCTTGAAACAATAACCTTTTAAAATTTCATAGATCCAATCTGTAATGTCTAAACTTTTAAAATTTAATAAAATTCATATTTTTACTTGTTTATTATTTGATAGGTTGTTCCTAGAATCATGATTGTAACTTAGTTTCATCACAATGATCCTTATGAACTAACATGTACATTCACTAACAAGTAACTCTAGATGAAACTTTAAGTTTATTCATCACATTTCAACATTCTCACCAAAATGTGGACTACATTATCTCATGATTGTTGCAGAGTGCCACTGCTCACATGTGAAATATGCATCTAGATTACTGAACCCTTCTTAAAATTAGTTTCATTGAATTAATATATGTTATGCTATCACTGGGTGTGTAGTTTGAGCATGAGAATAATGTCATATCTATCTATGTGTTTTGCCTAACAAACTTCTGAAATATAATTTCTATAAGTTTTTAAAATTAGAGTAGATGAATTATTCTATAGGAAAAGGTGTTGCATTTAGGCATTTATTGATAGGTTTGGACATGAAAAATTTTCTATTTCTAGTAGATTATAATGATGATAGTATGATAAAAATATCGTTAGTATTCTACTTTAAAAAAATCCAAAATAATATAGTTATTTTTTTTCACTCCAGGATTTTCTAAGACAACTAATTATTTTATCTAACTGCCTTTCAACTTGCATAAATAACTACAAGATTATTATTTTATCATAACTCTAATTTCTTACGATACCATCCTTATCTATTTGGAAACATTGTAGGTAAAAATTGCTTCCTTGGATTCGGTTTTTAATGAATATGATCTAAAGAGCCAATTTGAGACAAGCATCTACCTTCAGGTGAGTAATTTGTAGTGATCAACTGATATCCTAGAGATCATTACTGGTCTAATATAGGTTTGTCACGCAGGCATGCTTAGTAGAAATGAGGATTTTCTATTGCTCATAAAACCTAGTAAGCATATGATAGTATTTTCTATGGTATTTATATTGAGTAGAAATCGTGTCCTTACTATTTGTGAAGTGCTAAAATGTTTTTCAACAAACATGATTGGTTTCACACTGAAAGCTTTAGTTTCCCCCAATGGGTTGGCTATCTGACACTTGAGGCATTTGTTCAATTCTTGGACGAGTTTTAGGAGGAGAAACCTGGGGATTCAGTCCTAGAAAAAAATGAACATGAGATTGGATGGCTTGAAGCTGGGAAGCCTTTCTATCCAACAATGTTTGATCCTGTACTTCAGATTTTTAGTCATGACCAACAACTTAGTTGTTTGGGAAAACCTAGGTATGTAATTGCATTGTATTAGATATGGTTTACGTTTTTGTTGCGATTCTATTGCTACAAAAATGTTGTGTAGTCTGTAACTTCTAATTTTATGGTGTTTTAACATAATTTTTTTTTAAATTTGATTTAGTTAGATTGAAAAATGTCTACATAGTTACTGCTAGAAGCTCTTTCAATTTTCACCTGATGGAATGTAGAAATCTAATGTCTTCAAATGTTTAATAGAATATGTATATGAATTTTGTTCACTTTCTTTAATTGTAGGGCAATTATTCAACTAATTTTTTGGGATTGACATTTGAACTTCAATTTTTAGAGGTTAGAAAGTTAGGCTTAGAAACTCAAGTCAAGCTGAACCATGCCTGGACATCAATGTTTGGTTCAAATAATAGTAAATCTGCACAGGAATCTCAATCTAAGAGAAGCTCTAAGGTATTCTTTTGGTCAATAAATAAGTTTTGTTCTCGAATTGTGTTCATCATTGAGGTTGTACTGAGATTTGAAACGATCTATTGTTTTAAGTTCTTTCTATCAAGCTTTTGAGTTTTCTCTCCAATTCATGCCTTTTTGGATTTTGGATTTTTTGGACTTTGGTTATGTTAGTTTTTATAACCTTGTGAGTAAAGGAAAAAATAATTGGTTCTAATTTTTAGGATTGTAACAAGTCCAAGCAGGTCTACATTCCTCATTAATAGACTAATACTTTATGTTAAATCTATTTATGCTAAAAACAAAAGGCTTCTAGGCACATCAATGTTACCTACACTACATAGTATACTGATTGTTCCTACTTCAAAATATTTTATAATGATCTTTGAAGAAATTTAACAAGCTTAGATTAATTTTGTCAGTGAAGAAACACAACCCACTGAAATTCTTTCCACCAAAGCTTAAGACATTGATAGCTTGATCCAATTTATCTTTACTGTGCAAGATGGTAGTCCATCAGCACGATCATCAATTTTTTTTGGCCTGGTAGGAATAATATAGTTTATCAATATTTCTATATGTTTAAATTCCTGATTTATTGTCAAATGTTGCTGATATCATTCATAGGGCATATAGGGCATATTGTAGGGTTCTTTGGATCTCTTCCTTATTTTTAGCAAAAATTCTTTATCAAAAAGAGGCTTGACTACAATCATCATCCCTCTGGGTATATTGGAACAAGCTGCTACCATCCACCTAGATCATACAAACATCTGCTTGGGAAATGGTAGTGGGGCTGTTGTGCTTTACAAAGTGATAAATTGGTAAAATGATTGCATGATAAGGTTGCACGAGCGCCTTACTATTGTTGTGCTTTCTCATCAAATTAAGCACCCAAGGGATGTCTTTGACTCATGAAATTTTTTTGATGTCCTCAGGGACTTTGAAAGAAGCAAGGTGGCTTCTCATGAGTTGCCTACTGGTTGATAGATGTTGCATCTTATCTTGGACAACATCTTGCACATGCACCTCCATAACCACCTCATTGAACATGTTGCATTGTGTATCAGTGTTTTTTATTGAATCTGAGGTTTCAATTGACTCAAGAACATCACTAGATGACTTTGAGTTGTGAGAAGTTAATTAGGGTGCAGTTCTTGCCATTCATCCATTTATTAGACAAACTAGTGCAGCCTACTTTTGATGAAACTATCTTTAATTCTTCTATTGTGCCCTTCAACTGTCCAACAACATCATCCAACAATAGCCCACTTAAATCATAATAGGTTGGTGACTTATACCCTTTGCTTACTATGACAACTAACACCCAATTAGGGTTGCCTATAATGTGAAAGATATGGTAATGAAATATCAAAATTTGGCAAAAGTTTCATTTGGAACAACCATGAATATTTGAATGAGATATAGGTAGCCAATTAGAATACTTGAGGTGGAAGAGCCCTATATGTGGGATACCGGATAATGCAAGAGCTCACCACTTCGATCTTCACAGAGGGATCTGTTACAGTTAACATTGTTGTTGCAGTGCTTTTTTTTGTCTAATTTCCTCTTGTTGTATGGAGTACAGGGAATATTAACCTGATCTCATATAACCTAATGCTCTCACAAAGTGAAACATCTCTTCCAAGAACTCTTGCATGATGCACTTTGAGCTGGTTGACACTTCCTGACATCTTCTATTCACAATAATTACAAATTATTATTCATACTTCTCCCCCTAAGGTTCCATGTTTCTGAGTAGAATCATTTGCCTAGCCACCTACTTTACTTCCCAACACCATTCCTTACACAAACAATTGAATATCAATGTTTCAAACCCTTTTTAAAACATTTGTAGGCTGATTTAGTGAAAAGCTAGGTTTCACATATAAGAAGCAACAATCAAATTGATAGCTTGATCCAATTTTTCTTTATGAGGTGACAAAAGCCTTAGTAGGAGAGGCCCAGACTGAAGGAATTAGGTGATGATCATCTGAAGTAGGATTGCAATGGTGGTGATGATAATCTGAATTAATTGGAATTTTTTTTTTTTCCTTTATATGCATCTCAATTGCGACCTGAACCCTATAATTGCGACGGGGTTACTGTAGCAGCGACACCATCCCCAGTCACAACTGCCTGGGTTCCATCGCAATTGCAACATCCCCCACAAGACTTACAACGGGGTTATTGTAGCTGCGGCATAAGTTTCTGTCGTAATTTCTTGGGTTTCAGTCGCAATTACGACGTTGACCACAAGAATTCTGATGGTGTTGATGTCAAAATAAAGTGGTCAACCGCCGTCACAATTTCCAGCATTTTTGTCACAATTGCGACGTCAAACACTAGAATTGTGGTGGCGTTGAAGTCACAATTAAGTGGTTGCATAACGACGGATAGGCGTCGTAATTGCGACAGTAAAGGATAGACGTTGTAATTTGTGACTAGAAAACAATGTCGTCTATTACTATCACAGTGGCGACACATTTCTATCATAATTGCGACAGATAATCATCGCAAATCGATGCCAAAGCCTTCTCTATTGATCTTAACCAAACATTAACAACAATGGATATGATAAATACTAGACAAGGTAATGACATTATATAAATCAATGAATTATGAGTCTTTAGTTTGTAAATTTATTTTTCCAAAGTTTACATACTAAATGTTCATATTATTGCAGGATTAGATGATGAATAGAAAAATTAAGAATACATGCAACCAGATTCCATTGAATCTAATCAAGGATCAACAAAAAATGATGCAATAGAAGATAGATATGGTAATGAAGTTATGAAATAAACATAATTATGAGTATTAAATTGACAACTATATTTTAAATTTATTGATGATATATATTAAATGTTAATGTTATTTTTGAATTAGATGATCAACAAAAAATTCAAAAAAGCATGCAACCATATTTTACTGATCTTAATCAAACAATAGCAAGAACAAACACAATGCAAAGTAGAGATGGTAAGGAAAATACAAAATGAACTTCAATCAATTGTGTCTTTAGTTTGAAAATGAATTTTATTATTAACACAATATATTTATACGTGTTGATGATGTTTATATGGAGGATGGTGATCAACGGTTTTTTGTAAATTTATTGAAGTGATAAAATGGTTCCAATTAGAAGAGAGGTCAATATAAATCAAGACTAAGAGCTTCACTATGAAGGATTTTCAAAACATATTGTATTATTTTATCATCCAAATATTACATCCTTGATTTTGTGCTTTTACAAGGGATTTGATTTTGTCTTGTAGTGAAAGCATTATGATGCTTTGAGTTATATTTTGGTAAAATAGTTGTTCATCATCTTCATATATTTATGTCATCTTGAACTTTCCATGTGTTATTTGATTAAAGTTAGCATGTAATGTTTGATCCAACTTTAGTATTGAAATAACACAAATGTTGAAATAACATATATGTGTATGGTTATGAATAACATGGTCAAATTAAGCAATTTTTTTGTAACATTTTATGTGGTGAAGAATCACTTAATTTTTCTCATTCTTACTTAGAAGAAAATAAGATGACAAGATATAGAATATATAAAATGAAATGATTAAGTAGGTTAACAATCTAAGAACTTATATTCAACATGGTTGTCTTATGAATTATTTTGTACAAAAAATTGATACTTGATAAGTAGGAGATCATTTCCATGGAGGAAACTCCATAATTAAGCACACTTAGGCTAGAGTAGTACTAGGATGGGTGACCTCTCAGAAAGTCTTGGTGCTTCACCCTTGTGAGCATCACCTAGATCCAATGAGTGCTAAATGTTACATTTATACTCATGAGAGATGGATTCATGTTGAATCACTACTCATGAAACATGCGTCAATGAGTTTGACTCAAAATCACACACTTAAATCTTGAGAGGAATATCACAAATTGATACTTGCTTAGTTTCTTGTCATTAAATAAGTTTAATAAATAAATGAGGAACTATTAATGTTACATGACAATGGAGACAACACATAAACATCTATGTTAAAAAATAAACAAGCTTGAAAACATATGTATTTTTATGTTGTATTTATAAAAGAAATAAAATATTTTTAAATTTTATTTATTTATTTATTATAATTATTAATTTTAAACTATTTCATTTCAATTTTTAAAATTATTTTCTTTTTCAAAATCAGTTAGAAAACTTAAATATGTTAAATATAACTATGCAAAAATATTATTTTATTTTTTAATGTACTAAATTATTAATTGAATTTCATAATATAATTAATATAATAATCAAATGATTTAATCTTATCTTTCAAGCAACTAATTTTTCTTTAAAAACTTATTACTTCTATAAAATAAACAACATTTATTTTATTTCTATATTACTATATATTTTTTTAAAAAAAATTAACAATATAATTATTATAATAAAAATATATAAATTCTATTTAAGTATCTAAAATAACTAATATTTATTATGGAATTATGGATAATAACAACATATTTATTATGGAATGAGCTCTCAAGAAACCGACTTACTGGGGTAATTCGGCATAGGTAATTCCATATTCTCTTCGAGACTGCACAAATTTACAATAAAAAAAACATATTTATTATGGAATGGTGGAGAGCAGTGTTTGACAACATATGGCAGAGTCAGAATACATTTGTACTTGCACTTGCTGACTACATTGACCGGACGATGGAGTGCCAGGATCGAGGGGTCCGGCCGGAGCAAATATGTTGGTCATGTATCTTTATTGACTTAGAATGAAAAATTGAGAAACAACCATGCGTTTAAGATAAAACATGGTATGCTTAATGCTCAAGGCTATGGAATACATAAACTTGCCTATGTGAAAATTACAAATAGATAGGTAGATGCCAAAAATTGTACCATTAATTAAAAATTAAATATTAATCTTCTAGCGATTTTTGAAATTAGAATAACATCCTTTATTAGTGTACATAAATAATATTTTAAAAACTCAAAGCTATTAAAAAATTAAATTTCAGCTCTTTAATTAACAACTTAATTTTAATAAAATTAAATTAAATTTTATGATTAGTACACAATATTTCTCTTGTGGATCATCATTCCAAATTCAAATTCTACAAGAGTAAGATATGTTAGGTGCCCCCTAGAAGAAATATAGAATAATCCTATATTATTGCCACTATTGAAATCCAAAAATAGATGAATGTTATCTTAAGAGCTCCTTTCTTGTTTTCCTAACATGAAATATGACTAAATCTATATTAATTGTCCTAATCCTATTTGACATCACACTTAGTTTTTTTGTCTTACTAGAGGAAAGACCTAGACTACTTTTTAGTCTTGAGTAAATATGTTGAATACATTGCATATAATAGTCTCATGTTACTGCCACCATAAGTACATTCGAGATAGATGAATGGTATTCTAAAATGTTGTTTCTTTTTTTCCAATATTAAATACTATTTTGTATTGATATTATTTGTTCTGCAATATTAGATGCACATATATTTTTGTCTAATTAGAGGAAAGACTTGGACTACTTTTACGTCTTTGTTACCATATATAAATACAAAACCAAATGAATGTCCTAGTCTCCTAACGATACTAAAGTGATGTTGACTCTTCCTATCATATTTTATGTATAGATTTTTTTGGGAGGTGGGGTCGGGGTGGGGGGTGCGATTCTCATTCACATTGGACGTACATAGACTTTCCTCCAATTCGAGGAAAGACCTCGACTACTAAGTCCCCAGTCAACCCTAAAGAGGGCATTGCGGGTCATTCACGTCTCCGTGCGCATCTTTCCGCACATGTCAAATCTAATTTATGTAACATCAAAAGCCAAATCCATGTCTGCAAGTGAGCACCACGAAGTTGCTATCTGTCCTAAGAAAGAACTAGGCCAGGATTTCTACACAGCTAACTCTTTTCTTATTTTAATTTGATGTTACGAAATTTAAGAGAGTAATCATGCTCTTCCCAGCTCTCGCCTCCTTTACGTTTATTCTCAGCTGCCTAGTTATGATTCCCCACTGCGCTTCCCTCTCGCCAGCTGGCCAAATTTTGCTGAAAATCAGAAAGGGTGATTGGAAGGACCCCAATAATTCTTTGAGCAACTGGGACGACTCTCACCAAAATCCATGCGCTTGGCACGGAATTTCTTGTGATAAATTCAACACCGTTACGGCTGTTGATCTCACTGGTGACTCCATTTCTGGCAACTTGACTTCTGCTATTTGCGCCCTACCCAATCTCACTGTCTTGACTCTGCAAGACAATGCTTTCACCGGCCCCTTCCCACTTGGCCTGTTGCACTGCAAGCGTTTGCGCAAGCTCGATTTGTCGCTTAACAAATTCGCCGGAATGCTGTCCGCTCATGTCTCCCAACTGAGTGAGTTAAGAGTCTTGAATTTATCAAGTAACGCTTTCAGTGGCATCATTCCTACATCTTTCGGAATGCTGCAGAAGCTAGAAGCTCTCTTCTTGCACGACAATAGTTTGAGCGGAACATTCCCTTTGTTTCTTGGGAATTTGGAGTCCCCAACGAACTTCACGATTGGGGGTAATCCTCTGCATCCCGGTATTATACCGAGAGAGCTTGGCAATTTAAAGAAGCTGCAAGAGTTAGGGCTCGATAACTGCAGCCGTGTAGGCGGTGTTCCACCATTCTTGGGCAATTTAACGCAGCTGAGGTCGTTGGACATTTCCCAGAATCTTCTCTCTGGCGTTATCCCGCTTTCCCTGGGCAATTTAACACGGCTGAAGTTGTTGTGGTTGTGGCAGAATAATCTCTCGGGCGGCATCCCGACATCCTTGGGCAATCTATCCCAGCTGGAGGAGTTGGATATCTCGTCGAATCATCTACGGGGCGAGATTCCCAAGGAAATAATTTCTCTGAACAATCTCAGTGAGCTCAATTTGGGTCACAATATGCTTACTGGGAAATCCCTGCGTTGTTTCCGACTGACATGACTAGTCTTGATTTGTCAGACAATGTTCTTTCCGGAGGGCAACGGCTAAAGGGTAAACTATTTTGTTTACCCTTAGCCATGTACTGCCTAGCTTTTTGTTAATTATTGTCAGTTGGACAGCTGTTATTTCTAACCTAGAAATAGCAGTAGTATAAATATGGGTAGCTTGGACAGCTGTTCGTCTTTATTTATGAATAACGGTTGTATTTATGGGTGGTTTGGACAGCTGTTTGTCCACTTGCAAAAAATTAGTAAATGGTTATTATTTACTAATGTTAGAGATTCTTTTTTGGACACCTTGCAACCAATTCTATTATTGGTTGTCGAGTTGTCTTAATCTCAGCCGTTGGTTTGATCTAATCTAGGTCGTTGGTTTACCAACACAAGTAGTATAAAAAGGGGTCATTGGGTCATTTGGAAGAGAAGTTTTGGAAAAGCAGTTTTCAGTGTTAGCAAACAGTCTTGCAGTGTTAGCAAGGGCGCAGTGTTAGCGCAGGGATAGCAATGAGGAATATCAGCGGGAGAAATTGGGAGGTTGTCAGAGTTCTGCCAGTGAAAGGCAAGGAATTTTGTATCTCTTGATTTGCTGAAGTTTAATATAATTTCTCATCTGTAGAACTGGTTTTCCCTTAGGGGTTTTTCTAGGGACAATTTGTCCGAAAATATTGTGTTATTTGTGTTGCGCATTTCTTTTCGTATTTTATAAGTGAAGTTGCAGTTGTGTTATTTTTCGATATTAGCTGAGAATTTGTTGTCAGCAGTTTAATAATCATTTATGATAGGAGATTAATAATCAGTGACTGCAATAGTTTGATTTTTCACATGGTATCAGAGCATTGTTAAGGGTAGAAGAGTTTTTCCCTAGGAAAAAAATTTTGATCTCTTTAAATTTATTATTGCTTTAAACCCTTGAGATGGCTTCAGTTGGTTTGAGAGATCAGAATAGATTGGATGGTGCCTCAAATTTTGGTGTCTGGAACGTCAAAATTTTTTTATTGTTGGAAGAGAATGGTATCAAGGATTATGCTACCAGTGGTGTACCTGTATCAACGGATGCAACACAACTTGCAGCATATAGGAAGGACGATGCCAAAGCGAGGAGGATTATCCTTGATGGTGTCAAGGATCATATTGTTCCACATATCTCGGAGCTAGATATAGCAAAGAAGATGTGGGACGCCATTCTAAATCTGTACCAGAATGCTATCACCAACAGGAAGTTGATTCTCAGAGAGAAGCTAAAGAATATCCGGATGAATCAGGGAGAAGACGTCACAAGTTACCTCACCAGGCTCAGACTTGTCAAGGATGAGTTAGCAGCTGTTGGAGATAGCCCTAGAGATGATAAGCTAGTGAGAATAGCCCTAAATGGGTTTACTAAACAATAGAGTATCTTTGTTCAAGTTGTCAGTGGATGATACACTTTACCGAGTTGGGATCGACTATGGACTGATTTCACTCACGAGGAGTTTAGACTAAGTCTTGTCAATGGGGCCAACAAGAGTCAGAAAAATGAGGTGGAACAAGAGAACGTTGCCCTAGCGGGTAAAGGGAAAGCAAAGAAGGGATCTAACAAAGGATCAAATTCACAAAGTGAAAATGAGAAGAAGGACCTTTCTAAGGTCAAGTGCTTTGGATGTCACGAGTTTGGCCACTATGTCAGTGATTGCCCAGAGAGGAAAAAGGGTAAGAAGTAGGTGGCAGCTTCAACAATTGCAAAAGAACTCTCCAGCAGAATGGAAGATGAGTTTGCACTCATAGCTTGTATGGTTAGCTCAACCTCACAGTGTGTTTGGTATATAGATAGTGGGGTGTCATTTCATATGACAGGAGTTAGAGAGTACTTCTCTAGTTACAAGGAGGAGGACACCAACATCCAGATTTCTATGGGAAACTTGTCCAAACTCAACTCTGTTAGGAAAGGGACTGTTCAGTTTCAAAGGGAGAATGGAAAGATAATTCCTCTTCATGATATGTTATATGTGCCAGGCTTAGGTATGAATATGGTTTCTGTATCTGTTCTTCAGGATAGGGGGTATAATGTACTCTTTAGAGAGACACATGTGTTGATTAAGCACAAGGATTGAAAATCACCCATAACTATTGGAGTTAGGAGTGGTCGCCTTTCTAAATTGCAGTTTGATACTCCTAAGGCACTTATGAGAAACATTAATCTTAGAGATCTTGGAGAGCTATGGCATAGGAGGATGGGCCATATTCATCATGGAGCACTTAGATTGCTTCGTGAGACAGTGACAGGTGTTCCAGATGTGAGCACAGAGCATGACGATGAATGTAAGGGATGTGTGTTGGGGAAGTTTGAGAAAGCATCTTTTCCAAAGAGTGACACCAGATCTAAGGGTGTTCTTGATCTAGTACATTCAGATGTTTGTGGACCAATGTCGACGATATCTCTCAGAGGATATGAGTACTATGTTACTTTTATTGATGATTTCTCTAGAAAGACCTAGATATACTTCTTGAAGACTAAGGATGAGGTTTTCAATCGATTCCAAGAGTTCAAGGCTCTTGTGGAGAACTCAACAAGAAAGAAGATAAAGGTTCTTCGGTCAGACAATGGAGGCGAGTACAAAGGAAATGTCTTCCAGGAGTTCTGCACCAGAGAAGGAATCAAGAGAGAATGGACTGTTCCTTACAATCCATAGCAGAATGGAGTTGCTGAGAGGAAGAACTGTTCTATATCGAAGGCAGCAAGAGCTATGCTACATGACCAGGACATGCCCCGTTACTTATGGGCAGAGGCATGTAATACAACAGTCCACATTCAGAATAGAGTTCCACACAAGATGCTAGGGAAGATGACACCAGAGGAGGCTTTCATAGGGAAGAAGCCAGATGTTAGTCACTTTAGGATATTCAAGAGTTTGGCATATTGTCATATTCCTAGAGATACACGTACAAAGTTAGATAAGACTGCAGAGAGGGGGTACTTTGTTGGGTACAGTGAGATCTCAAAGGCATATAGGATTTTCATTCCGAGGACTAAAAGAATTATTGTCAGACGGGATGTCAAGTTCGTGGAGGACAAGGCATTCAGGAGATCTAGAGATTTGCCAGCAGATGATCAGAGTGAGCAGCCAACAGAAGCTCCAAGACCAAGTCAAGGGTAGCAAAGCTCAAGTACAGTTACTAGTACAAGTGTAGACTCAGTTATTGAAGATTCACAGAGTATGGAGCAACGGGTGCAATAGGAAATGCATCTAGAAGACTTAGAGGTTGACATTTCATCCTCTACAGTTGGTAGCAGGAACCATGTGGTTCCAGATACATAAAGAGATACTTAGGAGTTTGTGGAGCTCCTAGGAAGAGTACTAGACAACAAAGACAACCAGCCAAGTTCAATGACTATGTGGCATTAGTTAGTCAGTTGGTAGATAGTGAGCCTTCTAGCTATCAGGAAGCTGCAGAACATCAGGTATGGCGAGATGCTATGGTTGAGGAATATTCTTCAATAATGCAGAATGATGTGTGGGAGGTAGTACCTAGACCAACAGATAGGGATGTAGTTGGATCATGCTGGATCTATAAGATAAAGCACGGTGCAGATGGTAGCATCGAGAAATACAAGGCTAGGTTTGTGGCAAAGGGGTCCTCTCAGAAGGAGGGAATAGACTATGAGGAGACATTTGCTCCAGTTGCTAGGTATACTTCTATACGAGCTGTAATCTCACTTGCAGCATAGATGGGATGGCAAATCTATCAAATGGATGTCAAGACAACATTCCTCAATGGTGAGTTGAAGGAGGAGGTATACATAGAACAACCAGAAGGCTTTGTAGCACACAGCAAAGGGACCCACATGTGCAGATTGAAGAAAGCATTGTACGGACTCAAGCAGGCTCCTAGAGCGTGGTATGAGCGCATTGATACATACTTGCAAAAAATAGGCTTTGTGAAGATTGAAGCAAATGCTAACCTCTAGTACTTGATGGTTAGGGGTGAGATTCTCATTCTTGTTCTTTATGTGGATGACCTATTTCTTACAGGTTCACTAGGGCTCATAGTGGATTGCAAGAGGAACCTTGTAGAAGAGTTCGAGATGAAGGATTTAGGACTTATGCACTACTTTCTAGGCATGGAAGTGTTGGCAGACAGATGGAGAGATTTTCCTTGGTCAAGGGAAATATTGCATTGAAATCTTGAATAAATTTGGGATGGAGGATTGCAAAGCCATGTCTACACCCATGATCACGAATTGGAGGAAGGTAGATACATCTAAGGAGAAAGATGTAGATCACACTTTATATAGACAGTTGATTGGTTTGCTTATGAATTTGGTCAACACTAGACCAGATATAGCATTTGCAGTTAACTCTCTTAGTTAGTTCATGGTTGAACTAAAGAGAATGCATTGGATAGCGGCTAAGCATGTGCTACATTACTTGCATGGTACAGTCGAGTATGGTATCAGATATGTTCGAGGTGAAGGTATCAGATTGATAGGCTATATTGATGCAAATTGGGCAGGAAGTACAATGGACAAAAAGAGCACTTCAAGGTGTTGTTTCAGCAGGAAGCAGAAGTCTATGGCTCTAAGTTCAGCAGAAGCAGAATACATAGCAGCTAGCATGGCGACATGTGAAGCTATATAGCTTTGAAAGTTGTTAGTAGCCTTGTTTGGTCAGAAGGTTGAGACTACTGTGATACATTGTGACAATCAGAGTTGCATCAAGTTGTCTGAGAATCCAGTGTTTCATGATAGGTCTAAACATATAGATTTCAAATATCACTTCATCAGAGATTGTGTACAAAGGAGAGTTATTTGACTACAATATATACCTACAGATGAGCAAGTAGCAGACATTCATGCAGAACAGCTTCCTCGCTAAGAGGGAGTGTTAATTATTGTCAGTTGGACAACTATTATTTCTGACCCGAAAATAACAGTAGTATTTATGGGTAGCTTGGACAGCTGTTCGTCCTTATCTATGAATAGCGATTGTATTTATGGGTGGTTTGGACAGCTGTTTGTCCACTTGCCAAAAATTAGTAAATGGTTATTATTTACTAATTTTAGAAATTCCTTTTTGGACACCTTGCAACCAATTCTATTATTGGCTGTCGAGTTGTCTTAATCTCAGCCGTTGGTTTGATTTAATCTCGGTCGTTGGTTTACCAACAGTAGTATAAAAAGGGGTCATTGGGTCATTTGGAAGAGAAGTTTTAGAAAAGCAGTTTGCAGTGTTAGCAAACAGTCTTGCAGTGTTAGCAAGGGTGCAGTGTTAGTGCAGGGATAGCAGTGAGGAATATCAGCGGGAGAAATTAGGAGGTTGTCGGAGTTCTGCCAGTGAGAGGCAAGAAATTTTGTATCTCTTGATTTGCTGAAGTTTAATATAATTTCTCATCTGTAGAACTGGTTTTCCCTTAGGGGTTTTTCCAGGGACAATTTGTCCGAAAATATTGTGTTCTTTGTGTTGCGCATTTCTTGCCGTATTTTATAAGTGAAGTTGCAGTTGTGTTATTTTTCGATATTAGTTGAGAATTTGTTTTCAGCAGTTTAATAATCGTTTATGATAGGAGATTAATAATCAGTGACTGCAATAGTTTGATTTTTCACACTTATGACATCCACCTGCCATTTTACACGCCCAACATCTCTGACATACGGCCAGCTCAACTTACCAAGCATGCGGCCGAGCTTTTTGCATTCCTTCTACTTTTACGACTCACTTGGAATATAATTTTGCCAATGTTAACTATAATATATATGTATTTGCCAATGTTAACTATAATAGATATGTATTTCACATGTAATATATTATAATAAAATATGTAAAATTTGTAAAGTTTATAATATATATGTATTAAAATACTTATAGTCTTACTACATTTTATTATAGTAAGAATAAGAATAAACTTTAATTTATTATATCAAATTGCTCTTGGCGCAGCTCGGGGGTTGAGTTATATGCATCACGATTGCTGCCTTCCAATATTGCACGGTGATGTGAGATCCAGTAACATCTTGCTGGATGAGGAATTCGGGGCTAAAATTGCAGATTTTAGCGTCTCCAGAGTGCCTCAGAGGTTGGGGAAAGCACATTCGGTGTCTGGCTATAAGGGCTCGCACGGATATATAGCCCCAGGTACGAAACTTTCTCTCCACAAATTCTAACGTTTTATTGTTTGGCTTGCACAACTTATCTCATATTTTCTTCCCACGTATGAAAATGTTATGTTTAGACTATGCGGAGAGGCTAAAAGTGAACGAGAGAAGCGATGTATATAGCTTCGGAGTGGTGTTGTTAGAGCTAGTCACCGGTATGAAAGCTACGGGTGAGGTGGAATATGGAGAGGACGGAAACATCGTGGATTGGGTCTGTAACACAATACACATGGGCGGGGAGAAAATGAAAGTGCTAGATGAACGAACGGTTGAAGATAATTGCGTAGAACAAATGTTACGAATATTACATATGGGTTTGCTTTGTACCAACAGCGTGCCAAATCAGAGGCCTTCTATGAGAGAGGTGCTGGAGAGATTAGAGGCATGCGGCGGCCACAGCCGCGAGGAGACAGTCCTCGGACTGGAAAGAATATCAAGTTGCCACTCCGAGTCTGAGAACGAAATTGTTTGCTTTCCAGATCAACAGAGCTAAGGCTATTTCGTTAGCTTTGCCCGTCCAATTTATCCTGCTCTGTTTTGTTGTATAAATAACAAAACAAGAGTCTTTAGTACCCTTGCAATGTACGAATAGAACTTCCTCAACTACTTTCCTATTCTCTAATGTTTAATACTTACGACTAATGATGGCTACTTTTGTACAAAGTCCTTATGAGTATGAAATAATTTATTAACCACGGAAAGTGGTTATATGAGCATATTACGATGATGATTCATGATGTTTAATAATTATTAATATACACATGTGATGTATTTTATTTGTTATGGATTATGGTGTTTCCTAGATACTAGTTGGAGTAAAGGTGATAGTTGTGGTTGGGATAGAGGAGGCTAGTTCCTTTGTTAGATTGATCATTATTTATACATTGTGGCTTGCACCTTAATCTTTAATTGACTATGTGGGTGATGTTAACTAAAGTTGATTGGAATAATTATTCTATTGTATCAACTTACCTATCTAAAGAAAGTTTTACAAACCAAAAGTTAATGTATAGGAAGTGTATTTATTATCTATTGAATATGTGAATAAAATAATGAATAACAATGAGAAATGTGAGATTTTTTTATATGATATAAATAAGAAAATAGTGGAATGTAGTGAAAATGAGAAGATATGTTTTACTAGAAGAAGAGATGGTTAGGCTGAGGGAGAGTGAGTACAAAATATATGTAATGAATTCTAAAAATAGGGGGTGGTTCTCCTGAATTTTGAGTAAAAGAAAATTGAGAAGAGGAACTAATGCTTCTGAATGGGTAGGATAGGGAGAAGATGGAAAAGTTACTTATGAACAAATACTCTTTGAAGGATCTTAAAATCTACAATCTATAGCCTATCATAAATTAGATTCTGCCCTCCTAATTTACACTATCAATCATGTATCCTTATTGACAGAGAATGAGAAATTGAGAAGTAACTGTGTGATTAAGATGAATCATGGTATGCTTCATGCTAAAGTTTATGGAATACATATATACAAGTGATAAGGTCATGATAATGGTTCCCACTTTTTGGCCAAGTTTGACACTAAAATAGATATTTTTAATAAAAACTTCATTTTCAAATGCATATTACTAAAGAATCATAAAGAATTTCATGACGATGTACAGTAGTGATTTTTATCATTTTCTATCTAGCTTCTAACAATATTTTAAAGTTTTTTTTTTTTTTTTTTTAATCTCCTCTGAGAAGTGGTTTATACGAAAATTAAAATATTCAAAAAGTGATGGGTGTTTTCATCGACATATTTTTTTAAAAAATATGATAATTACAAAATTCTTTCAAGGATAGAATATTAACATCCATATCTAGCAAGTTTTGTTGGTTTTGTTCAATTTCATAAAAAAATTATAGGTTTTATTTAGTGACAAAGTGACACTAATGATAATTTACACATAGGATGCTTTTGATCAAAATAACTTGATTTGTGTATATATCAAAATGCATTTTTTTCTTGATTTGCTAGAAAGCTAACACACATATCTTTGATGATCATATTTTAAATAAAAAATTATTCTCTACTTTTATATCTTTCCCAAAGCTTCAAATAGAAATTTCTAAAATAAAACTACAAATATTACATCACATCCAACACAATATATGCTAAACATATATTCATTGGAAAGCCTATTGAAAGGACAACACTTTTCCAAATTTAGTTTTAGAATTTAAACTTATTTGGTCCTTGTTTGAATAATCAAAAGAGGAAAATTTGACAAAAGTTAAGAATACATTAAAAAAATTCCTTTTTTAGTCGCTTCAAGCGAAGTCGACTTCACATGAAGCCCATTTTGTGGTATTCACATGAAGAGGCTTGAGATGAAGCTGATAAGGCAATTTGCCACCTTTTGTTAGGGGCTTCATTTAAAGCCCCTAGGGTTTTTTTCTTGGCAACTATCGATTGCCGCATGGGAAGGCTCAAGGGGCTTCAAATGAAGCCCTAAGTGTAGCCAAGGGGATTCACTCGAAGCCCCTTGGCTACTAGATTGGTGGCCAAGGGGCTTCAAATGAAGCCCCTCGGCTACTTTGGGTAACAAAGGGCTTCATTTGAAGACACTTGGCCATCATTTTGTGTGCCAAGGGGCTTAGCTCGAAGCCCTTTGTCGCCCACAAAATAAAATAAAATAGATTGATAAAAATAATAATTTTGCCTTCATTTTTCAAAATTAATATAGAAAAATCTTATAAGGAATTCACTATTTTCGAAGAAAAAGGAAGTAGTCTGAAGAAAATTTGAAATATTTTGATGGTTTTTTAAAGACCAAAGATAATTCAAAATATTTTTATAATTTTTTGAAAGTCAAAGATGGGATGAGAACAAGGAAGACATAGTAAATCTCCAAGAAATAGATTTACTGATGTAGAACAGAGAAGTCATGAGAAAGCTTCAACAAAGTATCACAAAAAAAGAGAAGGTATGTGCATGTGTAAATTCATATAGATGTGTATATTTGTAATTTTATATTTAATTTTATAATTTTATTCATTTATATGTATGTAGGTTCTAAAAAAAAATTACAAGAAGAGAAAATACATGTTGAAGAAGATTTGAGTCATGACAATCCAGAAGATAGCAATCCAGGACATGATAGTCTAGGACATGAATCAATGGAAGTTGGAGAAGGGCTAGGATCAGTTGCCCAAATTGGTATGGATGAATGCATAGGACTAGCCACAAGTGTCAAAAAAAAATCACTCATAAATTTAGATAATTTACTTATAATGGATGTGGATAAATTGAAATTACTTGTTGATATTAAATCATCAAATCTTTCCTAGAAAAGAGCTTTGAATAAGACAGTAAAAGAAATAACAAGTAAATTTGATGTTCTGGAAACACATGAAAAAAATCAAGTACTTGCTCATGTTCTTTTACATAAAAACTTGGAAGAGTCATTAAAATTGCTAGTTCTAGACACAACATCAAAAAAGAGAAAATTTTCTAACATGCAAAGTGATATTATTGAAAATGTTAAGAAAAGTTTTATCTCTATAGGGAAGAAAAATTGAACTAAAGATAAGAACACTACAAGAAGAGTCATGTTGCAATCTATTCTTAGTAGTAGTATACCATAAAATAGACAGATATCTTCAATTTTATCACATATTGGTTCTAGTAGAAAAACAATATCAAAATATATTAAGAGGAGAATGATTTTGAACGATAAAACTTTGGAAGGAAATTGGGAAATTATGTGTAGAGCTCCTCATTGTAATAGGATTGATGATAAAATAAAAATTTGGTAATATCATTTTGGAATGATAATACTCGTCCGTCATCAAATAGTAGAGACATTCTCAGGCATAGGGTTAGAGATAACCTCTATGAACATCATACAAAACAATGGTTGGACATAATACAACATGAAATGTATGTCTCATTTTGTAGTTCAAATCCTAATTTAAAGATTGGGCAGGGATTATTTGAAAAATTGAAGCCATATTATGTTAGGAGAAATAAAGTGCTTGAAAGTTGTTATTGTCATTATAATATTGAATTTGATCTACACTATCAAGTTTATCAAAAATTTATAGAAGAAACATTTGGTTATAAAAATGCCCCTCCTAGTAGACAAAGTGAGTTCATCTCATCTATTTTATGTGAAAAAATAGATGATCCCATTGGTAAAATTGATTGTATTAGAGGAGCATGTGACACATGTACTAATATGGCTCTTTTTCCTTTGAATAATGAAAATATTGATGTCACAAAACTAATAACTTGCAAGGGTTACAAGTATGTAACAAATGAAACTAAATCTAGGAAAGGATCAAAAGTATTGGAATATGTTGAAGAGGAGATGATTGTTGGTGCATTTATGGACAAATTGAAGAGTTTGATACAACCATATATTTGTCATACCTTTTTTTGTAAGGTGGCAAGAATAACAATTTCAAACGCTTAGATATAACTTCCCACTTAGAACCATTTTATCAGTTTTTGACATTAAAGAAAACTATTCATTTGTTCATCAAAATGCTATTCAATTAGACTACTATTAATTAGATTAGGTTACTATCATGGTACAAGTGTGCTATCATCATGCACAGTTAGATTTGGATGGAATTCAAATCACAGTTGAACTACAAGTCATAAAAAATATATATCATTTTTACATAATTGATGATAAAGAACATGTTATTCATTATGTAGAACATTGTTTCAAGAATTTTTTTGTGAATATCAAAGAAAGAGGCATAACTATCGATAAACATTATGTTTGGTTAGATGGGTTTGCCACACAATTCAAATCATCTTGACCATTTTATGTACTTTCTTGATATCATTGTGATGAAAACATACCACATCTATGGAGTTTCTTTGAAAGTGGACATAACAAAGGTGAACATGATAGTGCAAGAGCTTGTATCAAATGTGCTTTATGGAAGTATCAAATAAATTATAAGGGAGTTTGTATAAATAATGCACATGACATTGTTGAATGGCGAAAGACATATTTTGCATCAAATAAGGGTGGCACATCATCAAGAGTGAGTCAAATAGTAACAGGTAGAGTCTTTTTAGAGAAATCAAGTAAATGTATGTGCACGTTTATATATTTTTCTCTTATCTAATTTAAGTAAAATACACACATGAAATGTAAACATATATTTTTGTCTCTATTTTCTTTTGTATATATTAAATATGTGTCTTCAGGTGTGGATTAAAAAACTATGCATGGTTGCAAGAGGATAGAAAAAAAATGATGCTTATATTCTATTATGAGTACCAATCATTGCAATTACACATTGTACATGAGAGATTATTCATGTTTTTGTTGTTATTGCATTGTTGAGAGTTACAATGAATGCATCAATCATGATAATGGATATGTAGGTATATGGAATTTGGTGCCACTTGTTATTACTGATATAGTTAACAGAGATGAAGATGAAAACTCTGATGACATTCCTTTGATTTCTAGTAGTTATATCCATATATCTAGACTAGTTTGAATTGGTAAGTTTAGTTATATTAACTTTTAAATGTATGGTTTAAAGGTTTAGTTATTTTGGAGAGAGAGAGTTGAATGAGAGAGAAAGTGAGAAGAGAGAGAAAGTAAAGAGTGAGAGAGAAAGAGAGAGTGTGTTCTATGAGAGAGAAAGTAAGATGAGAGAGAAAGTGAGCATAGAGAGAAAGTAAAGAGAGAGAAGTGAGAGGAAAGAGAGAGAGAGAAGTGAGAGGAAAGAGAGAGAGAGAGAGAGTTCAAGGAGAGAGATAAAGTGATGAGAGAGAAACTAAGAAGAGGGAGAGAAAGTGAGGAGAGAGAGAGAGAGAAAGCGAGATGAGAGAGAAAGTAAGGAGAGAAAGTGAAGAGAAATAGAAATTAAATAGAGAGAAGTGAGAGGGGAAAGAGAGGGTTCGAGGAGAGAGAGAAAGTGAGATGAGGAGAGAGAAATTTAGAAGAGAGAGAAAGTAAAGAGAGAAGTGAGAGTAGAGAGAGAGTTCAACAAGAGGGAGAGAAAGTTGAAGAAGAGAGAGATAGTGATGACAGAGAAATTAAGAAGAGGGAGAGAAATTGAGGAGAGAGAGAAAGTGAGAAGAGAGAAAGTAAGGAGAGAGAAAGTGAGATGAGAGAGCTTGAGGAGAGAGAAAGTGAGAAGAGAGAAAGTAAGAAGAGGGAGAGAAAGTGAGGAGAGAGAGAAAGTGAGATAAGATAGTGAGGAGAGAAAGTGAGAAGAGAGAGAAAGTAATTAGAGAAAAAGTGAGATGAGAGAGCTTGAGGAGAGAAAAAGTAAGAAGAGAGGGAAAGTAAGAAGAGGTAGAGAAAGTGAGGAGAGAGAGCAAGTGAGATGAGAGAGTGAGGAGAGTGAAAGTGACAAGAGAGAAAGTAAGGATAGAGAAAGTGAGATGAGAGAGCTTGAGGAGAGAGAAATTGAGAAGAGAAAGAAAGTAAGGAGAGAGAAAGTCAATAGAGAAGAGTTGAAGGAGTGAGAAAGTGAGAAGTGCGAGAAAGTGATTCAAGAGAAAGTAAGAGGAGAGAGAGAAAGTTGAAGGACAGAGAAGGTATTCTAGAGAAGAGAGAGAAAGTCGAGAGAGAGAGAGAGAGTTTCTAGATATTGACGGTAATTTTCTATTTTTTTATTCATCTAGAGTTTTAAATCATTATTTTTTTTTCTACATCTAATCCTATTGTTGGTTTTCTAAATATAATCATAATTATGGTTTTCTACATCTAATCATATTTATGGTTTTCTACATCTAATCATATTTTTGGTTTTCTACAACCAATCATATTTTTTGTTTTGATTGTTTATTGACCTAGCATTTTATATTTCTAAACACATTATTTCTTCCATTGACTACAATTTTAACAATATTTTCTAACATTTAAACTAAAATACAATATATAAATTTTAAATTAATAATATATACTAAAAATAATAAAATTATCCATAAAAAAAATATTCATTAAAAAAAACTAAATAATCATCAAAAATATAAAAATGAACATACTTGGTATGTTGAATGCTTAAAGGAGGTTAAAAATGGTAAATTGAAATGATCATGAAATTGAAGATGTCATGAAGTTCACTCCAAGCCTTACTACAAAATCGTTGCTGTAAAAATGAATAGTGAAATGGTAAAAAAAATTAAAAATCCATTTTTGGATAGTGGCTAGGGTTAAGAGAGTCTTCAAATGAAACCTGTAAAGTTTCATTCGAATTCCTAGTCGGTCGCTAGGCCAATCAAGATTTGAGTGAAGTGCACGGCTTCCATCAAAGCCGTGTCCAAAAAATTCCTTGCCTGCATTGGAGACATCTTCACATATTATATGCCACATTTTCTATATAAAAAAAAGGGTGGAATCCATATAGGCTTGGTGCTTTGTCTCCTTCGGAGGACATGACCACCTCCTCAATTTACTTAGAAGAAGGGATTGAGGTTAGGTCTTTATTCATTCTTTCATCAACCATCTTGGGAATATTAGAGATAAGCCTCTCCTAATTACTGGCATCTAGCATATTGTTAGTAGAGAGGATAGGAAAAGTGTCTTTGCATCACCAAAAATATTCTATGCTCATTAGATATCTTGCCTCTAGGGGTGTTGAGGTAGGAGAAACAATTAACATCCCTATGCTTGAGAGTTGTAATATTGAACTATTTGGCATTCTTGTATCCTTTTGTTAGCCAAATCAATCTAGTTCTTTGTGTTTAGATGATCTCCTCCTTAGCAAAGATATCATGATATATCATGAAAAGAAAATTTTCCATATTATAGAGATGATCAAAGATACCATCATTGTGTATATTCTCTTGATAGTCCTTGAGTTTCATTTTGACATCTTTTTTCTGTATAAGAAATGTTAGTGAAACAAATTTTGTTCCAACCTCCCACTCTTTTCTTAATATTGTTAATCTTTTTGGCCACTCTGAAAATAGATATGCCTTCCATATCAATATCCCACAAATCTTTGAAAAGAGCTTCAAAACTAGGATGGGTCATACATGTCTTCTGAAATCTAAAGGAAAAGTACACTCCTGTTCACTGGATCAATATTAAAGAGAATCTGAAAGTGATTGGAACCGATTTTGTGAAATGTCCCTTTTCTGATTTTTGTATGATATTTCCAACCTTTAATCAGATCTTTAAGATCAAACAACTAATATCACAAAGATCCTCCAAATTTCTCAAGAAACTCCAAATCGGGTATGCCAAAAATGGTGCCAAAAGCTTCACAGCTTCACCTATTATTATTAAATCTGAAAATGGAAATTTTTACAGAAATTTCAGCAGCATAACAGCCTAAAAAATTACATTTCCAAATCTATATAGCCTTTACACAACAGCTCACAAATGTAGGACAAAAACTATGCTCATCGGGCTCCCAAAATTAACACAAAAATGCCCGGAAACACCACAAAAACACTAATAAACTATCTCAGAAGTTTAATAACATCCCAATACATATATTCAGCTCTATTTTAACAGCTTAAAGTCTAAAATACAGCAGCAACCAAAACTGATATGAAATGCTCAACTGAAAACACCAAACTCATGCAAAAAACACACCCAAAAACCCACAAATCTACACTGTTCAGCACAAAGGAAAACTCTGTATGAGCATGCACATGGAATGGCTTCAAACTCCCATCCTTAGCCTTCCTGGAAACCTGCAAACTCCCATTCTTGGGTCTCCCTGGAAACCTGCAAACTCTCGTTCTTGGGTCTCCTTCTTCACAGGTTTGGCAGCCTCTGAAGAATAACAAAGAAATCAGCAAAATCAAGTTCTGGAATGAGCCCAAAATGCCTCCAAAACCCCTTAAAAGAGGGCATAACTGTAACTCATGTCCAAGAGAGGTTAATGAAACATATTTTAATAATAATTTTCATTTATTAGTCCAACGGTTTCCAAAGATTAACCCCCTTTTTCTGAAACTTCACTTTCTTGGGCCTGCCTGCATTAGCAAAGATTATTATTTTTTAATTATTTGAAAAGAGGACATGACAAGTCCTCCCCTCCCAAGAATTGCTTGTCCTCAAGCAATGGCTGAACAATAAACCAATCAATCCACCTGGATCCCAAATGTAGTCATGAACTATACTACTACCAATTAACACAGGCTCCTGCAATATCCTTTGCAATATGACCAAGACGAATCCATAATCAAACTAACAATTATAGCTCAACCAAACTCCAAAATCACCACTATCACAGTCAAAAACCCATGAGACACAAACTCTTAGAACATTAGAACCCAAGTAAAGTGGACAAATCAAACTGCCAACACCATAAATACCATCAACGCATCCCACTGGCCTATACAAAATGTACAATCCAACTCTACAACAATGGTGAATGCTCTCAAATGAAACTATACCAAGTATGGAGAATCCACACACTATACAACTCCTGCAGTCAACACAACTCTGTAGATCATCGACCACTGTCTCATAACCATAACTCCCATGCACCCCTGATGGTGAAAAGCCATCACAAGATAAACAACAAGAAATGGAATCCAAACCAAATTTGCCTGCCATCAACTCCTCAAAACAAGGATCAAATGCTAACTGATGCACATACCCTGCAATATAATGTTGATTGAAAAAACTAACCTTAGTCAACAGCTCACCATGAACAAGTGATCAACCCACTATGACTGATCACTAGCTAAGTCAGGAGATGTCATAGCCAAAGGAGTAGAATCAATAACAACACCCACTAAAGCATCACTCCCAAACTCCTGCTCTAAGTCACATATTATCAAGCTATCAACTGCAGAACCTATCGCCATGTCATGCCCATCACAACTCTCATCTTGAGGCATCAAATTGTCCCATAACTAATGATAAGCACTAGGAACCAAAGCACATCTCTGTATCATAATTTCATCAACATGGTCATCAAAGGTAAATTGATGAGCGTACCTCACAGTGTAATGTTGATAGAATGCGCCAATCTCAGTCAGTGGCTCAGACTGTAATCCAGATGAAACTAACTTCAATTGATCATTAAGCATGTTGGAACTGACTACTACCTCTGAAGATATCACCAAGGGAGTAGTATTACTAGCAGGAACCATACCAACTGCCGACTCACCAACATCACACATGATCTTTGATACATCTCTAGCCTCTGTGCCATCAATACTAGAGGCCACCACCATGTCAGGCATACAACAATCTGCTACAACACCCAACTCAACTGAACTTGACTTTAGTGGGAATGAACCTGATATGCCAATGTTAGTATCAAGAATGGATGCATCCCCATCTCCACCGTCTCTGACAATCTCGGCCATGGACATCCTCGGATCACCAAACACCACAGGTTGTGACTGTATAGAATCAGGTAAAGACTATAGTCGCTCTAACTCCATGGTCACCTTAGCCAAATGAAACTATGACTCCTTGAAAGCCAACTGTGTACTCTCAAGAATCTCAGAAGTCACCTCAAGCTGCTCAGTAAGCTCACTCACCTCATCTTCCTTGGCCAACAATGCATCATATGTTGTACTGCCCCACTTCATAAGATAATCTCTGTCGGCTACCAACTGCATATAATCCTGTCTCAGAATCTGGATAGCCTCCCATAAAGAGTGGAACTCTGTCAAGGAAAGATAACTGCCTCCCTGGTCATCACTAGTAGGAGAACCCCATCCATAAATTTCTAACAACTTACGAGCAGCATCGAAATGTTGGCAAGTGATAGCAATGTCTCGGTCACTAACTCTCAACTGATTAGACACATGATGGCACTGGCTTGACTGTCTCCTACAAACCTCCTCTGATGACCTGTCTAAAGGTGTATAATCAAAGTCACTAGTCTCTAGAGTATTATAATCCATATCCTGTGAATCAAATCTAAAGCTCATATCAACATACGAAGTATCAAAAACATTAGCACTACTGTTCAACTCTTCTGCACCCAAGGAAACTAAGTTTTCAAAACTGCCCACTATAGCCTCCTGGATGTCATCAATGCCAATATGATCCTGGGACTCATCTGTACACACTGCCAAATATGAAAGATCATCAACACATTCCAGCAAATATGGTCGACTGGATATATGAACAAAGCCCAACATCGGTGTATAAAAACTAATACCAACATTAGACAAGATAGTAGCACAAGAAAAGACAACACCATGTAATCTGCTAATCAAATCCATGATAGCACCCAAACAAACACTGCTACCAAAAAGTGTTAAAGATCTCCAGTCAACTGAATCCCAAATGCCAATATAACAATCTTGAGTCCATATCCGTAAACTAGAATCAACTGGTAACTCAAGAAAACTCCTCACCTGAGTAATATGACCAATACCAACTAACTTCACATACCTGTCATGATGAGATAATGAATTCACAATACTATCTTTGTTCACCTTCAGCTGGCTAGACAAATCATGTGAAGTACTACCAACCTCAACCTCATGTGGTGAAGCATCTAACTGTGCCTGGTACTCTTTCTCAACAAAATCATGAATGCTCAATGTCTGCTCATCTCTACCGGGTATCTCACCATCCTGCACAACAACATCCTCATAATCATCATCTGAACCTACTACACTGCAGTCATTGCCTATTGTAACTATACCATCCTGAATACCTGTGGCATCACCCTTTGATGACCTGTAAACAATTGTCTCAATTTGAGTATCAAGTTGACCATTACTATCAATCTGTGTAATATCCTTTCCCACCACCTCCTGTGGTAGAGTAGAATCTGAGACCTCTACCTGGCTATCAGCTAGTTTCTCAAACTCTTCATGCAAGTTCTTGGTAATTGTGTCATCTGCCCTGTGAGAAAATCCGCCAAATAGAAATCTAGTCAACTTATCCACCTTAGCTGGGTTGGACAACATGTCATTCATTATACGGTGGTGCTCAATCAACTATTCAGACATGTCATGGCTTATTTTCATAAGTTTATCTCGAATGTCTAAATAACCATCCTTTCTACTGTTTTGACTCTGGATATCAATTGTCCAAGATCGTGTCCTCTGAGACTCTATACTATACCTATCCATTCTGGATAAAGTAGAGTGTAACCCCAATAGGATATAACTTCTTCAAACACCAAGAATTAACATGCAAATGATTAGAAGTAGCATGCAACCATAGATTTTGACATGCAACTGATTAGAAGCAACATGCAACCACCAAATTCACCAAGAACTAACATGAAAATGATTAGAAGTAGCATGCAACCATAAATTTTGACATGCAACTGATTAGAAGCAACATGCAATCATAAATTATGACATGCAAGATCTGGGTAGTTGTCAAAACTGACATGCAAGATCTGGGTAGTTGTCAAAACTGACATGCAAGCTTCTACAATCACCAAATTCACCAAGAACTAACATGAAAATGATTAGAAGTAGCATGAAACCATAAATTTTGACATGCAACTGACTAGAAGCAACATGCAACCATAAATTATGACATGCAAGATCTGGGTAGTTCTCAAAACTGAAATGCAAGATCTGGGTAGTTGTCAAAACTGACATGCAACTTCTACAACCACCAAATTCACCAAGAACTAACATGCAAATGATTAGAAGTAGCATGAAACCATAAATTTTGACATGTAGCTTATTAGAAACAACATGCAACCATAAATTATGACATGCAAGATTTGGTGAGTTCTCAAAACTGAAATGCAAGATCTGGGTAGTTGTCAAAACTGGCATGCAATTTCTACAAACCCTCAGGCTGGAAAGATCATGGCTCTGATACCACTGTAATGTCCCTTTTCTGATTTTTTTATGATATTTCCAACCTTTAATTAGATCTTTAAGATCAAACAACTAATATCACAAAGATCCTCCAAATTTCACAAGAAACCCCAAATCGGGTATGCCAGAAATGGTGCCAAAAGCTTCACAGCTTCACCTATTATTAATAAATCTGAAAATGGAAATTTTTACAGAAATTTCAGCAGCATAACAGCCTACAAAATGACATTTCTAGATCTATATAGCCTTTACACAACAGCTCACAAATGTAGGACAAAAACTATGCTCATCGGGCTCCCGAAATTAACACAAAAATGCCCGAAAACACCACAAAAACACTAATAAACTATATGAGAAGTTTAATCATGTCACAATACATATATTCAGCTCTATTTTAACAGCTTAAAGTCTTAAATACAGCAGCAACCAAAACTGATATGAAATGCTCAACTGAAAACACCAAACTCATGCAAAAAACACACCCAAAAGCCCACAAATCTACACTGTTCAGCACAAAGGCAAACTCTGTATGAGCATGCACATGGAATGGCTTCAAACTCCCATCCTTAGCCTTCCTAGAAACTTGAAAACTCCCATTCTTGGGTCTCCCTAGAAACCTGCAAACTCTCGTTCTTGGGTCTCCTTCTTCACAGGTGTGGCAGCCTCTGAAGAATAACAAAGAAATCAGCAAAATCAAGTTCTGGAATGAGCCCAAAATGCCTCCAAAACCCCTTAAAAGAGGGCATAACTATAACTCACGTCCAAGAGAGGTTAATGAAACATATTTTAATAATAATTTTCATTTATTAGTTCAACGGTTTCCAAAGATTAACCCCCTTTTGACGAAACTTCACTTTCTTGGGCCTGCCTGCATTAGCAAAGATTATTATTTTTTAATTATTTGAAAAGGGGACATGACATTTTGGGAAAGAAGGAAAGAAAGCAGTAATAAATTTAAAACCAATCATGAGATATAGGGGGCCTATCAAGATTAACTTGAATAAGATCTTCCCCCATCCTATAATTGGACCAAGCATTTTTAGTGCCTCTCAAGTCAAGATCTATAAGAGATTCTCTAGCATTAAATTGCACAAGATCTAGTGTGTCATCTTGAGTGTTTGAAACACCCCCAAAATTTTCTTCATTATCTAGAACAGTATTGAGATCACTTATGACTAGCCAATTTTCCATCCTAAAAGAAGATCATTGAATTGAGATGTCCTCCTAGAATTTAGGCATGTGGCAGCCACAACTGCAAGGAGATCGTCCTTGAACTGGAAAGAATATCAAGTTGCCACTCCAAGTCTGAGAACAAAATTGTTTACTTTCTAGATCTAGAGAGCTAGGATATTTTGTTAGCTTTACACATCCAATTCATCCTACTCTATTTTGTTGTATAAATAAAAAAGCAAGAGTCTTTAGTACCCTTGCAATGTACAAATAGGACTTCCTCACCTACCTTCCTATTCTCTAATGTTTAATACTTACGACTAATGATGACACTAATATTATGTTTTATACTTATGACTAATGATGACCACTTTTGTACAAAATCCTTATGATTATGAAATAATTTACTAAGCACAAGAAGTAGTTATATGAGCATATTATGATGATGATTCATGATGTTTAATAATTATTAATATACACATGTGATGTATTTTGTTTGTTATAGATTATGGTGTTTCGTACATACTAGTTTATTGTGATGTTGTCAAGGGTATGGGTTTTTTTGGAGTGAAGGTGATAGTGTGGCTAGGATAGAAGACACTAGTTCCTCTGTAGGCTAGTTCATTTGTTAGATTGATAATTATTTATACATTATGGTCTGTATCTTAATCTTTAATTGACTATGTGGATGGTGTTAACTAAAGTGATTGGAATAATTATTCTATTGTACCAACTAACTTATCTGAAAGAAAGTTTTACTAACAAAAAGTTAATGTATAAGAAGTGCATTTATTATCCATTGAAATTGTGAATAAAATAAAGAATAACAATGAGAAATGTGAGGATTTTTCATATGATATTAATAAGAAAACAATGAAACATAGTGAAAAGGAGAAGATATGTTTTACTAGAAGAAGAGATAGTTAGGCTAAGGGTGAGTGAATACTAAATATATGTAACCAATTCTAAAAATTGGGGGTGGTTCTCTTGAATTTCAGGTAAAAGAAAATTAAGAAGAGGTGATAATGCCTTTGAATGGGTAGGAAAGTGAGAAAATAGAAAAGTTTCTTGTGAACAAATGCTCTTTGAAGTATCTTAAAATCTACAATCTAACCTATCATAAATTAGATTCCCCCCTCCTAATTTACACTATTGGTCATGTATCCTTACTGACATAGAATGAGAAATTGAGAAATAATTGTGTGCTTAAGATGAATCATGGTATGCTTCATGCTAAACTTTATGGAATACACATATACAAGTGATAAGGCCATGATAATGGTTCCCACTTCTTGGCCAAGTTTGACACTAAAATAGATATTTTTAATAATAACTTCATTTTCAAATGCATATTACTAAAAATCTATAAAGAATTTCATGATGATGTACGCTAGTAATTTTTATCATTTTTTATCTAGCTTCTAACACTATTTTAAAAGTTTTTTTTGATAATTTCATTTGATGTGCATTTTTTTAACTTCTCTGAGAAGTGGTTTATATGAAAATTGACATTTTCAAAAAGTGATGGGTGTTTTCATCAACATAACTTTCTTTTTAAATATCATAATTACAAAATTCTTACAAGGATAGAATAGTAACATCCATATCTGGAAAGTTTTTTGGTTTTGTTAAATTTCATACAAAAAAAAAGGTTTTATTTAGTGACAAAGTGACACTAACGATAATTTAGACATAGGTTACTTTTGATCAATATAACTTGATTAGTATATATATCAAAATGCAATTTTTCTTTACTTGCTAGAAAGCTAACACACATAGCTTTGGTGATCATATTTAAAAAAAATTATTCTCTACTTTTATATTTTTCCCAAAGCTTCAAATGGGAATTTCTAAAATGATAAAAAACCCTATATTTAACAAAACTAAAAATAAAACATTACATTTAATAGAATATATGCTAAAAATATATTCATTGGAAAGCCTATTGAAAGGACAACACGTTTCCAAATTTAGTTTAAGAGTTTAAACTTTTTTAGGCCTTGTTTGAATTGTCAAAAGATGAAAATTTGTTAGAAATTAAGAATCTATTGAAAATTTTCCTTTTTTAGACACTTCAAGTGAAGTCAACTTCGTGCGAAGCCCATTTTTGGTCATCACATGAAGAGACTTGAAATGAAACATGTAAGTTCGTTAGCCACCTTTACTAGGGGCTTCGTTTGAAGCCCCTAGGGTTGTTTCCTGCCAACCATTAGTTGCTATGTGAGAATGCTCAAGGGGCTTCAAATGAAGCCCCAAGTACAGATAAGGGGCTTCACTAAAAGCCCTTGGCTATTGTGTTGGTGGCCAAGGGGCCTTAAACAAAGCCCCTAAGCTGCTTTGGGTACCAAAACGCTTCATTCGAAGTCACTTGGCCACCATTTTGGGTGCCAAGGGCTTTGAAGCCATTTGTCAGCCACAAAAAAAAAAAAATTGAGTGATAAAAATAATAATTTTGCCTTCATTTTTTAAATCAATATAGAAAAATGTTACAAGGAATTCACTATTTTTGAAGAAAAAGCAAGAAGACTGAAGATAATTTGAAATATTTTGATAGTTTTTTGAATATCGAAGATAATTCAAAATATTTTTATAATTTTTTGAAAATTGAAGAGGGGATGACAACAAGGAAGAAATAGACCAACTGATGCAGAATAGAGAAATTGTGACAAAACTTTAGCAAATTATCACATAAAAAGAGAAGGTATGTGCATTTGCAAATTCATATTGATGTGTATATTTGTAATTTTATAATTAATTTTCTAAATTTATTCATTTATATGCATGTTAGTTTTAAAAAATAATCAAAAGATGAGAAAATACATGTTGAAGAAAATTTTAGTCATGACAATCCAAGACATGACAATCTGGGACATAACAATCTAGGACATGATAATTCAGGACATGAATCAATGGATGTTGGAGAAGGGCTAGGATAGTTGCCCAAATTAGTATGGATGAATGCATAAGACTAGCCACAAGTGTAAAGAAAAAAATCACTTATAGAAATTTGGATAATTTAAGTACAATGGATGTGGATAAATTGAAATTACTTGTTCATATTAAACCATCAAATCTTTCCAAGAAAAGAACATTGAATAAGATGGTAAAAGAAATAACAAGTAAGTTTTATGTTTTTGAAACACACGAAAAAAATCAAGTACTTTTTCATGTTCTTTTACATAAAAACTTGGAAGAGCCGTTAAAATTGCTAGTTGTAGACACAACATTAGAAAAGAAAAAAGTTTCTAATATAAAAAGTGATATTATTGAAAATGTTAAGAAAGGTTTGAGCTCTATAGGAAAGGAAAATTGAACTAAAGATAAAAGCACTACAAGAAGAGTTATGTTGCAATAATTTCTTGGTAGTAGAATACCCCAAAATAGACAGATATCTTCAATTTCATCATATGTTAGTTCTAGTAGAAAAACCATATCAAAATATATTAAGAGGGGAATGGTTTTGGATGATAGCACTTCAGAAGGAAATTGGGCAATTATGCATAGAGCTCCTTGTTGTGATGGGATTGATGATAGAATAAAAACTTGGTGATATCATTTTGGAAATGATAATATGCATCCTTTATCAAATACTAGAGATGTACTCAGACATAGGTTTAGAGCTAACCTTTATGAACATCATACAAAATAATGGTTGGACATAACAAAACATGAAATGTATGTTTCATTTTATAGTTCAAATCCTAATATAAAGATTGGGTAGACATTATTTGAAAGATTAAAGCCATATTATGTTAGGAGAAACAAAGTGCTTGAAAATTTTGTTGTCATTATAACATTGAATTTGATCTCCACTATCAAGTTTATCAAAAATTTATAGAAGAAACATTTGGTTATAAAAATACCCCTCCTAGTAGAAAAAGTGAGCTCATTTCATCTATTTTATGTGAAAAATGGATGATCCTGTTGGTCAAATTGATTGCATTAGAGGAACATGTGACACACATACTAATTTGGCTATTTTTCCTTTGAACAATGAAGATAGTGATGTCACAAAACTGATAGCTTGCAAGGGTTACAAGTATGTAATGAATGAAAATAAATCTAGGAAAGGATAAAAAATATTAGAATATATTGAAGAGGAGATGATTGTTGGAGCATTTATGGAAAAATTGAAAAGTTTGATAAAACCATATATTTGTCATGCCTTTTTTGTAAAGTGGCAAGCATAACAATTTCAAATGCTTAGAGATAACTTCCCACTTGGAACCATTTTATTAGTTGTTGACATTGAAGAAAACTATTTATTTGTTCATCAAAAGGCTATTCGATTAGACTACTAGTTTTCAGATCAGGTTACTATCATGGTACAAGTGTGCTATCATCATGCACAGTTATACTTGGATAGTATTCAAAGCATAGTTGAAGCATGATTCATAAAAAAAATATCACTTCTACATAATAATTCAAGTAAACTAGTAATGGTGGTCAACCAATATTTTGGATGAATAGAAGAAGTCTCCACTTGGAAAAATGACCTTGAAGCCTTAAAGACTATAAAGGGTCAAAAATAGTGAATGTTGCTAAATGTATATTCAGGGGATGAGCTCAATAAGATAGATGATTGGATTGAGAATATTCAAAATTTCATGCTCGATCTATATGAGGATATCCAAGAAGCATAGGCTAGAGCTCAAGCTCAAATTTTGAGGGTGACAACTTTTACAATGTTGCGTATCTAGAGATTTTTCAAGATGACTCCAGCATCCTTCGAGGATGATAGATAGAGAATATATAAGGATGAAGTTGTATTGAAGGAATTAGACTCCAAAATGGAGGATTTTGTTGGAGTAAAGGAAGAGGTCCAAGATTTTCATAGGGAGGTGAGAAGAAAGTATCAAGCTCTCGAACTACTAGAACATCAAGAGATTGCTTACACTATTGAGAAATTCAAAGAAACACATCCGTACATCATTTTAATAAGAGGGCTAGAAGATCTAGATATTGGAAACTGAAATTTCAAGAGTTAGAGAAATCTTTCTAGTTTTGACCTTGTGAGACTTGTACGTGCGCAATTTTGCAAGGTGTGCAAGGTAGCCAATACATATAGATCAATTGTGGTGGCACTGATAGTTAACTACTAGTTCCATTTTTTTAGTGTTCCAGGCAACAAAAATGCATTTTAGTAGCAATTTAACTGGTATATACACATAGTAAAGCTCAAGCTCACATCTAAAGATGCAAAGACTCCCATATCATCCCAATTCTTATCTCTTCCTATCTTCTTCTTCTTTAAGAGTATTTGAGTCATGCAAAGGTCCATGCACCATATAATTAATATAATAAGGAGTCAAGGATTACTTAACACCTAGTTAGAAGTCTCTATATGGGTGAGCCCACAATAGTGGGTGCTACTTTTTGACCAATTTTGACACTAAAATCAACATTTTTGAAACAAACCTCACATTCAAGTGACTATATCTCTAAAACTATTTAGAATTTGAAGATGATGTAAACTATTGATTTCAAGTACTTTGTTCCTACTTTGTAACCATGTTTTAAAAAAACTAAAAAATTCAAGTTAATTATTTCTTCTACCCTAAAAAGTGGTACATATGAAAAATCAAAAATTGTAAAGAGTGACAGTCATTTTGACAAGCATAATTTTTTATATACAAATGATAATGAGGTAATTCTTTTGATGTTAGATTTGTAACATAAATATCTAGAGTATACATTTTCTTTGATTCAATTTGGTTGAATATTGTATAGTTTATAAAGTTTTGAAGTGACATCAATTGTAATTCAAACATACATTCATTTTGACAAGTATAAATTGAACTCAATATATCATAATTCTATTTTTAAATTTTTTTTTAATAGAAAGCTATTTCAATAACCTATTTCCTAGAGATTTTTCAAAAAAGGAAAAACCTAATCTACAAATTTTCCCAAAGTGTCAATGTTAGTCGATGTTCAATCGATAATCAACCTATAATGAGCTAAACTCATATTTGAAAGTCTTAATGAGTATAATACTTATTAAAATTATAGTCATTGGAAAGCTTTCTCTAAGTAGAAAAAATTGATATTTTTGGATTTACAAAAGGAGGTCATTTGATTGCAATTTTGAGGGTAAAAATGCCATTTCTCTCTCTCTCTCTCTCTCTCTCTCTCTCTCTCTCTCTCTCTCTCTCTCTCTCTCTCTCTCTCTCTCTCTCTCTCTCTCTCTCTCTCTCTTTTCTTTCTTTCTTTCTGAAAGAGAACAATTTTTTTTTTTGATAGAGATGTTCATGGGAACATTTTGTTTGCAAACATATATTATATGTTTGCACGTATAAGTGTTCACATAAACATGTCTGTTAAAGAATCTAGTAATTCGTTTTTTATTTTTGTATGTTCGCCCGAACACATAATCAATTGGCTGGCCCCCAATTTAAATTTGAAAACATACAAATATAATTTATTTATTTTTTAGTTTTTTCAAATTGAAGACAAATTTTTGAGGTTGAAGGTGATTTTTATAAGTAAAAGGAAAATTTTTGAAGGCAAAGGCTTTTTGTTGAAGACAAAATTTTGAAGAGTATTCTTGAAAAAAATTCATAAGGGCTATATATTGAAGGATAATTTTTGAATTTTACAAAAGGATATAAATTTAAGAAATTTTTTTTGAAATAATTATTTAGAATCAAGAAAGGAAGACAAAGAAAACATTCAAGAAACAAATTCGATGAAGTGGAACAAAAAAATCTTCATAAAAATTTGGCACATTATCATATATATATATATATATATAGACACACACACACACACACACACACACACACATTGAATTTATTTGTTTTCATGGTCTTGAATTTATTTATGTCTCAATCTTACCTTTTTTTCTAATTCGATTCATTTATACATGTGTTGTAGACAATCAACAAGATGAATTGAAAGAAGATTTTTAAGGAGGCTCAACACAAGTAGAAGAAGTACATATGGGAGAAGGGTCAAGATTGCTCTCTACAAAATATCAAACAATGAATATTGAAGAAGGTTCAAGGTCACTCCCTACAGAAGTTCATTAACAAAAGTCAAAGAAGGCTACGAGTCAGTCCCTACAAAATCTCAAACATTGAATGTTGGAGAAGGCTCAAGATCACTCCCTATAGAAATTCAAGTAGTGGAAGTTAGGGAAGCATTAGGGCGAGGTTCTCCTATTGGTATGGATGAACTCATAAATATTTCTAAAATTGTAAAGAATGAAAATTCTCATAAAATTTAGATTATTTACTTAAAATAGAAGTAGATAAATTGAGAACATTTGTAGCTACTATTCAACCTAGGTTAATTCTTCCTAAAAAGGGTAAATGAATAATATGATAAGAGAAATAATGACTAAATTTGATAACATTTAAATAATTGAACAAGCTGAATTGCTTTCACTTTTTCTTACAAAAGAGAAGTTGCAAGAGGCATTAAAATTGTTAGGTGTAGACACAACATCAAAGAAGAGAAAATTTTCTAACATGCAAACTGATATGACTAAAAATCTTAAACAACATTTTAGAAACACAAAAAAGTGGCCTCAAACCAAAGATAGATCCGTGGAAATAAAAGTGTTGTTGACATCTCTTGTAAATAAGGATATGAGCCAAAATAGACAAATATCTTCAATTTCATCTAAACTAGGTTTTAGTAGGAAAACAATGAGAGAATATGTTAAGAGAAGATTAATTTTGGATGATAGTACTGTGGAATAAAATTGGAAAATTATGTGTAGAGAACCTCATTATGATAGGATTAATGAGGAAATTAAAAAAATATTCATATCATTCTCGATTGATAACACTCATCCTTCATCAAATATTATAGATATTATCAGACACTACTACTCGACACTTGACTTAGAATATTTACAAGTCTCCATTCCTCCGCTCAGCCTATATAGGATGACTTGGTCATAATGATGACCAAATAATCCTTCCTTTTGAATGACTAAGTATTTGACACTAATAGACAATATGACTTAGGGATTATTACATGTTATAGTGTAATCATACTACTTTTTGAATCTAGCAATCCTAAGGATAGTCTCACCCAAACCATAGTACACTCACTTTATATTGTATTTTTCTATGTCTTGGATAAGAATAATAAATTTTTGTACCTATTTGGTACCATAACTTTGAGAAGTTACCCATGTCATACCCCATTGATAAGTATTATACATGTTCCTTAACCCAAAAGTAAAAATAGCCCAATAATGGCTCCCCATGGGGTGACAAAGGGGGTCTTGTATTGGTCATAAAGAGGAATGAAAATATGATTATATCCTAAAAATATATCCATGAAGGATAATAATACATGACCCACCATAGAGTGTACAATTATATCAATGTTAGTGAGGGGGGAGCTAACCTTTAAGGATGATTTTTTTTAATCATAAAAGTTGATATATGACCTTATCTTACTTTCACTCTTTGAGACAAATAAATTTTTAGAAGTCCATTGGTAATACTCTATAGGATGAATGAAAGAAGAATTAAAGAGTTACTTCATTTAATCATTGACAGGAAGAGAAATGATAGGATTCATTTTATGAATCTTGCTCTTGATTGGTTAAAAATTAGGTGCAAGTTCTATACTATGAGTGACTATCTTAGGATCAATCTCAGGTGTGTCCAAATATAGCCAACTAAAAACATTTGAAATTTCAAGGAGAATATTGTTTCTTACATTCATCTTAATCTTGACATCTTCCAAGAATTCAAGAAGAAGATCGATGAGCTTCTTATGTTCGTCTTCATCTAGGCATTTCCTAATCTTGATAACCTTTTTAGGGTCATTAAGATCAACTTACACATCCAAATTTTTAGTGATTAATGGATTTATTTTTTGAGTATCTTATACAAGCAAGAGATGATCAAATATTGTTTAGAATCATAATCTTCCCAAAAATATCCATCAAAGTTTAAGTTGTATGGTTTTCTCTTATTGCAATGAAAAAGAGATAGATCATCATACATCCCTAAGAATTACTCTATAGCATCAAAAAGATATCCAAAGATATATTTTTATATAATGTGATAATATGTTGGTTCACTAGTTTGAGAGGACCATTGAAAATGTGATTAGCATTTATAAAGCATGTCTTTTGTTTATAAGGTTTGAACCTGAAACCATAAGTATGCTCACAACCATCATTTGTCAAGGGAACATGCATTTCCTATTCAAATTTCCCACAATCTCAACCATTAAAACTATTCTTAGTAAGAAAATGATAACTAGAACCATAAAAATAAGCCATATAAAAAGAAGAATTAGAGGATATTCATAGGTCTCTATGTGATAACAATCACATTTCACAGTTTCCATAATCTTGTTAGACAGAGAAATGACAAAGTGATTTCTCAACTCTTCTAAAAGGGGGGTGGTAAGAATTATTAAATTTTTAGGTTCTCCTTGAGGTTTCAAAAGCAAAGGTCAAAAACCTGATGAATGTGTGAGATCTAAAGTACCCCAACCATTCTTAACTAGAGCGGAAGAGGGAAGTTCATTATCCAATTGGAATTTGTTTTTTCACTTTTAGTATCTTCTTTTTCTTCACTAGGTACATGAAGAGTCTACATAAATTATTTGTAAACAAATTTTATTGTACGATGAAGTGTAGAGGGAATAGAATGCATGTTATGAAACCACGATCTTTCCAAAATGATATTGTAATTGAGGGGTCCATTCATCACATGAATTGGAGTATCTATGATAGATAAACATACTTTAATAGGTATATTTATGATTCCTAAACTGTTCTTAAAAACGTTATCAAATACACAAATAGGAGTATTATTAGATTTCATAGTGGATATATTATCCTTAATAACTTTCAACATTTATAAACTACACACATTCAAGCCAACCTATTATTAATTATATTCCTATGAATGAGATTCTCATTAATGAAGATAGAAAGCTATTCATTATGTAGAACATTGTTTCAAGATTTTTTTTTGCAAATATCAAAGAAAGAGGCATAAGTATTGATAAACATTATGTTTGGTCAAATGGGTGTGCCACACAATTCAAATCATTTTGACTATTTTATGCACTTTCTCGATATCATTGTGGTGAAAACATACCACATGTGTGGAGTTTCTTTGGAAGTGGAGATATCAAAGATGAACATGATAGTATTGGAGCTTGTATCAAATGTGCTCTATGAAAGTATCAAATGAATTATATGGGAGTTTGTATAAATAATGAACACGACATTGTTGAATGGTGAAAGACATATTTTGTATCAAATGAGGGTGGCCCATCATCAAGAGTGAGGAAAATAGTACCATGTAGAGTCTTTTGGGAGATATCAGGTAAATCTACATGCACACACACACACACACACAGACACACACACACACACACACACACACACACATATATATATTTTTTCTTATCTAATTTAAGTTATATACATATCAGATGTCAATATTTATTTTTGTCTCTAATTGTTTTTAATATATTAAATATGTGTCTTTGGGTGTGGATAGAAAAACTATGCATGGTTGCAAGAGGATAAAAAAGCACAATCCTTATATTATGAGTACCAATCTTTGAAATTACACATAATACATGAGAGACTATTCATGTTTTTGTTGTTATTGGATTGTTGAGAGTTACAATCAATACATCAATTAGGATCATGAATATGTATGTCTATCAAATTTTGCCACTTGTTGTTACTAATACAAATTTAAAAAGATTTAGATGAAAACTTTGATGACATTCCTTTGATTTCTAGCAATTATATCCATATATATAGACTAGTTTGAATTAGTAAGTTCAGTTTTATTAACTTTTAAATGCATGGTTTGTAGGTTCAGTTATTTTGGAGAGAGAGAGAGAGAGAGAGAGAGAGAGAGAGAGAGAGAGAGAGAGAGAGAGAGAGAGAGAGAGAGAGAGAGAGAGAGAGAGAGAGAGAGAGAGAGTTGAATGAGAGAGAAAGAGTGTGTGTGTGTGTATTCTAGGAGAGAGAAAGTAAGATGAGAGAGTAAGGAGAGAGAAAGTAAGAAGATAGAGAAAGTAGGAAGAGAGAAAGTGAGAGAGAGAAGTGAGACGAAAGAGAGAGAAAGTTCAAGGAGAGAGAAAGTTGAAGGAAAGAGAAAGTGAGAATAGAGAGGAAGTGATGAGAGAGAAGAAAGAAGAGGGAGAGGAAGTGAGGAGAGAGGAAGTGAGATGAGAGAGCTTGAGGAGAGAAAAAGTGAGAAGAGAGGGAAAGTAATAAGAGGTAGAGAAAGTAAGGAGAGGGAGAAAGTCAGATGAGAGAGTGAGGAGAGTGAAAGTGAGAAGAGAGAAATTAAGGAGAGAGAAAGTGAGATGAGAGAGCTTGAGAAGTGAGAAATTTGGAAGAGAGAGAAAGTGAAGAGAGAAGAGTTGAAGGAGTGAGAAAGTGAGAAAAGAGAGAAAGTGATTCAAGAGAAAGTAAGAAGAGAGAGAGAAAGTTGGAGAGAGAAATTATTCTAGAGAAGAGAGAGAAAGTCAGGAGAGAGAGAGAGATGGAGAGAGAGTTTCTAGATATTGAAGGAAGTGTTTTAATTTTTTATTCATCTAGAGTTTTAAATAGTTATTTGTTTTCTACATCTAATCGTATTGTTGGTTTTCTACATCTAATCATATTTATGGTTTTCTACATCTAATCATATTTTCAATTTTCTAAATCTAATCATATTTTTTGTTTTCATTGTTTATCTACCTAGCATTTTATATTTCTAAACATATTATTTCTTCCATTGACTACATTTTAAACAATATTTTCCAACATTTAAACTAAAACACAATATATAAATATTAAATTAATTAATGTAGACTAAAAATAATAAAAATATCCATTAAAAACAAAATATTCATAAAAAAAACTAAATATTCATAAAAAAACTACTAATCATTCATCAAAATTAATTAAATATTTATTAAAAATAACTAAATAATCATCAAAAATACAAAAATGAACATACTTGGTATGCTAAATGAATAAAGGAGGTTTAAAATGTACACCAAAATGATCGTGCAATTGAAGATGTCACAAAGTTCACTCCAAGCCTTGCAACAAAACCGTCGTTATAAAACTAAACAATGAAATGGTGAAACAATTTTTAAAAGTCCACTTTCAGATAGTGGCCAGGGTCAAGAGAGTCTTTGAATGAAGCCCCATAGGCTTTGGATGAAGTTCATATGGCTTCATTTGAATCCCTAGCTGGCCCCTGGGTCAGTTGGGCTTTGAGTGAAGTGCATGGCTTCTATTCAAGTTGTGTCCACATGCGAAGCCATGCAGAGACTTCGATTGAAGTGCAGGATTCATGTGAGGTGGCTTAATTTTTTTCTTCTAACTTTTCATCTACTTCATTCATGATGAAAAGTGGGAAGTAGTTGCATGTCTTACCCCCAAGTTAAATTTGATATGAGACAATTAAGGATCTTATATATCCTATCTTTCCTTTCTTGAGGAGTATTGAATATCTTATGTTGTAGATGACTAGATGTTTAATGCTAATTTCTAAATTTTAGCCTTCTTAATTGATGCCTCCCCCATTATAATGGTGTCATCCACAAATTGTTTATGGGTAAAATATTGCAGGTGAGAATATAGATATAGACCATGAACAAATCTTTTCATCCCTAAATTAGAAAGATACCTTCCCATACAATAAGCTAGAGTGGAAAACAAGATGGGGGAGATAGGATCCCCCTGACAAGGCCCTCTAGAAATATGAAAAATATATTTGAAGCCCCATTTATAAGAATAGTCATAGTAAGAGTAGATATAAAGATGGTGAATAAGTTGAAAGCTTCTACCATCAAAACCAAAAATTTTAAGAACATTAATAAAAAATTCCCAATCAACCCTATCATAAGCTTTAGAAAAATGAATCATCATAAGATAGCCATGTTTCGTGGATTTAATCAGTGAAATAAATTTTTTATGGACCACCATAATAGAATCTTGAATGTTTTGACTAGGGAAAAACCCATTCTTCTTGAAGGAAATGATAGCGGCAAAAAATTTCAGCAACCTACAAGTCATCACATTGGAGATGATCTTATGAAAGGAGTTACAAAGACTTATAGGTCTAAACTAATCCACTTGATCAACAGCAATCTTATTTGTGACGAGAGAAAAAAAAGTGAAGTTGATATCCTTAAGCATAGAGTGAGCTCCAAAAAACTCCTTTACTGCATTGTATGTTTTTGAAAAAAGAGGGTTGAGTCAGCTGTTTCTAGTCCTAACCACTGTGGCTCCTCTCCATGCCCACTACCATCATCACATCTACTCAAAAATCTTGGTGCTACTTCAAACATCTGTTGAAACTCAATTTTTAGTCCTTGTCTATTCCTATCCCTAAACATTAGTTGCTTCGCATAAATAAAACTAGTTGTTTTCTGTGATTCTATCCTTTCATTATTTTCATTCATTCACTAGGCTCCAATAATATATCGATGAGAATGCACCTATGCCTAACAAATCAGCCACCTATTGGTTGGTTATATAATGTCTAAATAAATATTACCTACTATTCTATTCTTCTTCGTATATATGTAAATGCATATGGTTGTACTTAAAGAGTTGGTCATCATAATTTGCAGTCTTAATAACATTGTTATATTGATGCAAAAAAGTGTTATACATATGTTGATGTAAAAGATAAATTTTCAATAAAATATAATTTCATTCATATGAGTTGGTAAATAACTCTTATAATGAATGTTGAAAAAGATGAGTAGTGAAATTTATCATGTATTATTACTTAATTTTATACTTTCATGCACTTACCATCCATGATTTCAAATATTGAATTCAACTTGCTTGTTCAAGGAGCTACCCATTTGATGACCAATTATGGCAATTTGGTGCTATCCATTTATACCCTACCAATAACTCATTTTGAGTGAAGGTTTACCTAGAATTTTTGTATATCTAGTTAAATTAAAGAAGAAATTCATGAAATTTTAGAACTAGGACACATTTATTTCCACCTCAAAGATCATTCAATGGTTCAAGCTAAAAAAACCTTATTCATATGATTTGAAACTAATTTTTAATATTATTTATGTTATTTTCCTTTCTACAAATGATTTAGGCCCTTGAAAGATTTTAATTATCTTATGTCAAATTATACTGACAAAGAAGGTGTCATTTGTATATTTTTTGGGCAATGTTTGGTGCTAAACAAAATTTTAGAGAATTTAATGCATAGCTTTCTAAGAGATATTGTATTAGATAGTGAGATAGAGAGGTCCACTTTTGTGCTTAAAATTATAGATAGGTAGGAATTTGAGAGATTCATGATACGAGGAATAAGATAGATGTGGGTTATTGCAAGGAAGGAGAAGGGAAAAAAGGAAATGCATTGCTTTGGAAAGAGAAGAAGAAAGCTACACAACAAGGAAAATTTTTAATTAGGTTGTTAGCTAGTAAAATTAGATAGGTTTTTGTTCTATGTTGTAGCTTTTAGAACCAAGGGACCATGCAAAGAAAGAAAGAAACAAGCCAAGAAACCTACAAAAATAAATGAATTCTTGCTAGATTGTGATGGGGCAAAGCTTAGAGTCTATGCAGTTGAGGAAAATGGAAGAACTTATAGGAAAGAGTATTGAGAATATTGAATTGAGAGAAGGGTGTTAAATAATTTTTTTTTTTTTTTTTGTTCATGTCTTGGTTCATTTATAGGATTGTTTTGGTAGTGGTTTGGTTTTTTTTGGGTTGTAACCTTCTTAATATTTTACAATGTTTTTCTTTAATTCATAGGTTTTGTTTTTCTGGTTCTAGTTCTATTTTCATTGTGTCACTTCCTATGACCTTATTATGTTGTCTTTGGAATTGATGTTATTATGGTTTCAGGATATTCCTACTTATGTAATTAGAACTTATTGTCAATTCTCAAAGAATTTAATGATTTTTTTATTTTTGAACATAAAAGGGTCAACAAATATTCAAATATGCGGTAGAGACCATCCAAGACCTTAAGAGGATGGTGGGAGAGCAAGTGAAGAATATATAAGCATCACATTTGGCTTTTATTTTCTCTACAGGATTTTCTTGTTGGCTTTTTGCCTGGCCTTTGTTTTGGCCTATCTATTGGTCATTGTTTTGTTGTTGGGAAATTTCTGTTAACTTGTTTCCCTTTTTTATGTAAGAACTTTTGGGTTTCAAGATCCCTATAAAACCCATTTTTCTTAATCGAAAAAAAATATTCAAGTATGGGTGTAAGTTTGGGGAACATGTGACATGATAAGAAACATTACCTTTGTGAAAGGTGATCATTTTTACATGTATGATTTTGCAGCAATAGTTGAATAGATCTAGCTAGGGAAATAATACATGCATCTTTGCAAGAATTAAAAAATAAAACAACGCTGAGAATAAACATAGATACTCATTCCATGATAAAAGACAATTTTATTGCATTACAATAAGAATTAAACAAAACATACAAAATATCATGCACATAATCGTTGTAAAAATCACCTTTAAACATAGATTATGGTGAGACCAATTACAATGAGATTTACATAATTATAACTGAGAGTTTCAAAAAATTATGGATGCAATGAATAGTTAGAATTAAGTAACTCTAACAGCCCCTTAATTCTAACTGAGGAGAGTAGAAAGCTAATAAAAGAAAGGAGATAGGAGGGAAAATTGACAAAACCCCCTTTAAAATTTATAGAGAGAAATTCCTCTGTGACATGAAAAATACTAAGAATATCTGTGAAATCAGAACCAACATAGTTCTAAAAGAAGAACCTCATTCAAAACCAAGATGAAGATTAGGATCAATCTATGCGAGTGACCCCAATGACACTACTCAAAAAATGAATAGATTACAAAAAAAGGCAAAAATATGTCAATCATATCGAAGATATAGTGGACAAGAATCTATATAGCTCCATCAAATAAAGTATAGATGACATATAAAGGAAAAAAATCTATCGTTCAATGATGCAACTAACACATGATTTTGTACAAGTTACCCTGGCAAAAATACTCAACCATACAACAATAAATTGTTTATTGAAACTAGAAGTGTCAATTATCGATAAACATGTTCAACTATGGAACCAAGAAATGGTTCACATCAAGAGGCATGATCAATCCACAAAAGGAGTGTATCAGTAGAGAGAAAAGAATGGAAAGATTCATGCAAAGAGAGAATATTCTTGACCTATCTCTAAATTAACTCGAACCTTTGATGCCATGACATTTCAATGAAAGCCTCTTCTTGTGGGCATAAGAAGAATTGGCAGCATCTACTCAAACTAATTCAATGCCATGAGAAAGGAAAACAATGAAAGTTCCATCTTGGAAAAATTGATCTCCAATATGTGCAAATAGAAAAATGAATTTCTTTTACTAGCAACCTTAGCTCTTATACCATGCAAGATTTTGCAGAAATGACTACATAGATCTAGCTAGAAACATAATTCATGCATCTTTGTAAGAATTTAGAAATAAAATAGAGATAAGAATAAACATATATTCTCATTCCATGATAAAAAATTGATTGAATTACAATAAGTATTCAACATGATTTTAAAGAAACTAAACTACCCTAAAGAAAACATGCAAAATAGCATGTACAAAATCATTGTTAAAATCGATGCTAAACATAAATTATGTTGAGATCTATAAAATAACTAAGAGTTTTCATAATTTATGGATGTAGTGAATAGTTATAACTAACTAACTCTAACACACAACCTTAAGATAAACTTAGGGAGTAGCTAGAAACCTACAAACTAATACTAAGAGTAAATTTGGGTCTTGATAACAAAGCTTGATGGAGTACCCAAGCATAACCAAAGCTCTAAAAAATAGAAGAAATAGAGAAAACCACATGTAGAAAACTCTACTCCAAAAGGAGATGGAAAAAATTATGAAAGAACTAGTGAAAGACCGTAGAGGCCTCCAAACTAAGGAACATCCTAGAAGATAGGAACAAAAGATGATAATGAAGAACACCACTAAAGCATGAAGCTACAAACACTACCAAACTGTTAATCTAAAGAATGTCCACTATATAGAACATGAACACATAGAGAATAATAAGCCTGAAGAGCTGATAAATAAAAGATGGAAGGTATCTTCATGACCTCCAAAATAGGAATGAAAGAATGTATATATGGTAAATGATCCATCTCACGAAAATGCATAGCTGTCCAACTATTGTAATTGCCTACTACATAGGATCAAATACAAAATACATAGATCACTTCATCAAAACAAATAAGGAATAGAACCAACGTAACCTCCTTATAATTATAAGAGGTAAGATGCCAATACTAAAATAGAATGCAATATCTCCTACACGAAGAAGAACCAGGAACATCGAAAGTGCAAAAGACGTACAAACACCTATAATGGCACATGTCATCAACACATCATGAGGCTAATGTCATGGAAGGAACACTCACTTGACAAAGGAAGATGATAGATATGGCCAACATGAAACCCCCCACGACACTTTATAATGTAGCGTGAGAACAATAAAATAGAAAGATGTGCAAGATCCTAAAATACAATAGAGTGACAATTTATCTCAATGCATTTGTAAAAAAACTAGAAAATAATGTCAACAAAGACAAAAAGAGAGATGGATGATAAAAGAGATACCACAACTCATGAAAAATCATCTAAAGAACCAAAATCAATCTTCATACAAAAAATGACCATGATACAACGTAGAAAATCTAGAAAATACAATGTCTCAAGATATGTATTCTAGAATGCAAAATAGAAAGTATGAGATTGAATGCATAAATAAGAAACCAAACAACATCAAAAGTCCAAATAAAGTGTACCATCATGATGGGCTCAGAATTAACTTTCCAATGATACCTCATTTGTGAAAATTGGAGTCTAGATGAGAAAGTTACTACCAAAAAACCATAGGCATGTCAAAAAAGAGCCCAAACGGAAAAGAAAATACCACCTCAAGACCCATGCCAAAATGCCTTGGAAAGTATGCCCACCAATACTAGAAATTACCTCGGGAAACATGAAAGGTTCAGATCAAGACTATCTTGGTAAGCATTCAAGTTTGGTACTAAAATTGCCTTGGGAAGCATGTAAGTTCCATACGAAAATACATCAGGAAGTATGATAGTTCTATACTAGAAACCATCTCAATTTTTGTACCTCAAAATATAAATTTTTGTACTAGAAATTATCAATATTTATACCAAAATATTTTGATTATCATACTAGAAAACCTTAACTTTAGTGCCAAACATCTTGATTTCCTTATTGAAAAATCAGAAAAATCACCACCTCAAAAAATGAGGCAAATGTCAGAGCAATTTTTTTACCTTAGATTAAAACTGTGTCCAAATTGGGAAAATAATATGAAAAAAGTGTTTTCAAGGGCACTCTAAGCTCAACAGTGAGGTCTATTTGGGCTCAAAGTGCATTGAATAAAGGCGACCCCTTTGATCCAATTAAAAAAATATGAAAAATAAAACACTCTAAAAGAAATAAAAAAAATAGATCTAGAAGTCTAGTCAAACCTCTTATAAATATAATAGGGGCATGAAGATTTGGAGCTCTGGCACCATGGCTAAGCTGATGAAAGATCAACCCCACAACTCCCAAGAATGACCTACATGTAAACACCTATCACAAAAAGGGAAAAGCAAAAGCTATGGAGGCAAGAATTCCTAGGTCTATAGATGAGATATTCTTTATGAGTAAAAGGGAGATTTCTATTATCAAAAGTGAATGAATAAATTACAAAGAGATCAATCCTTATAAAAGGAGATCAAAATCGTAACATGTAAAACCTAAGTTGCATAATAATAATTAGTAAAAGAATTAATTATTATATGCCCAAAGTTTAGCTTAAGTAAAATAGAAATAATAAGTGACTTAATTATCAAAACATAGTCCAAGAATATGTTGAGGATGTTCTCATTAGCAAAAATGGGAAAAATCCAAAATTATTCTTTTTAGCATTTTCTATGTTTTAGTATTTTACATTTTTAGACGCCTTCGGGGCATTTTTGGGCTTAGGTGATACCTAAAAGATAGAGGCATGATTAATATTTTAGACAATAAATGTATAACTTTAAAATATCTTTCAAGAAATAATGGTTCATGTTTTTGAGCTATTAATAGAAAGTCATGACATCTACAAGTAGACATATGTTTTCAATATAGATTTTTGTATTTATCAGATTTCTTAGAGTTTATTGTAGAATTAAGTAGCTGGTGGAATTTTCATTTTCATTTTTATTTCCAAGGAATAATGGTGACCCTTGGGATCCATCAAACTTGTACAAACTCTTTTTATTGAAATGAATGGATCACTTTTTGGCTTCTAGAAAAGAAATCTCTGGAGAAGAAACAATGGAATTGTTTTTGAAAAATTTTAGGTTCATTTTGGGAAACCAAGAAGCATTATTCTATATAGGGATAGTAAGTTTCTTAGTAAATTTTGGTCTTCATTATGGCCAATGATGGACACAAGACTAACAAAATCTACTACATTCCACCCTCAAATAGATGGTCGAATAAAGGTTGTTAATCGAATGATTATTCAAATCTTGTGTATGTACCACTCCAAAAATCCTCGTAAATGGGATGCAAGCCTTCCCTATACATAACATAGCTACAACAAGGAAATTCATAGTTCAATTGGTTATAACCCATTTGAAGTTTGTCTAAGATATCAGCCCTTAGTACCAATAAATATTTTTATTCCAATTATGCAACCTAATATGGTACATTGCTTGGATAAGGAGAAGGACAAAGAAATGAATTTCATTGATAGAATTCATTATTTGTACTAGGAAGTTCATGAAATTTTGGAGAAGACCTGTAAGAAGTACAAACAGATCCATCATGAGCATCGAACTCATCATAATTTTTAGGTTGGGGATAAGGTATGGTTGTATTTCTAGAAGAAACACTTACAAATCCATCATAGAAAGCTTCATCCTCTTCTCTATGGTCCCTATAATATTATAAAGAAAGTTGGTGAAAATGTATTTTAACTCAACTTTGTTCCATTTTTTGGTGTTCACACAGGTTTCAATATAGAATTGTTAAAGCCATGTTTCCCTCCTTTACTAGATATTGTAGATGTTACTGAAGAAATTAGTCATACAAAGTTGAATCCATAAATTATTAATCTAGTTCAAAGTGATCAAATTGTGGAGGTTGTGACATGAAGAATATGAGGAACTAGAAACTCTATTCATACCATGTAGTAAAAGGAGGACAATCTGTTCAACATGGAAAATGGCACACACGTGAACAAATCTAGATTCATTTTCCACATCTGATGTAAAGTGTGGATGAAATAGGGCCCATTTCATCTCAAAGAGGAAGGAATCATCAAAAACATAGTCCAAGAAGATGTTGAGGATGTTGCCATAAGAAAAAATGGGAGAATCTAGAATTAATTTTTTTGATATTTTTTATGTTCTTTTATTTTTCATTTTTAGAGGCCTCTGTGGCATTTTTGGGATTCAATAATGCAAAGGAGTCATAGCTATAGTTATTGCTTTAAAAACTAGATGTAGAATGTTAGAAGATCTTTCCAAAAAATTGAAGGTTCATGATTTCGAGTTACGAGTAGAATGTAATGACTTCTACAAGTAAACATATTTTTTTAATATAATTTTTTGTAGTTTTTATAGTTGTTATAGTTTATTTTGTGATTAATTACCTAGTGGGCTTGTCATTTTTATTCCTTAGGAATAATGGTGACCCTTAGGATCCATCAAATTTGTACAAACTCTTTGTTTTCAAAATAAATGGATCTCTTTTTGGCTTCTAGAAACATCTACTGTTGTATTTTAATTGCTTTCAATTTAGTCACAATACTGCAAGTTCTACATAAGCTATTGTAATCTAAATTCCTGATTTAGATCACTTAACAATTAAATCAATATGACTTAATTAATAAGAAAGAGATTTATTACTTTAACATTACATGCGCCCCTTGGGGGCTTAGTCTAGAGTTGATTAGAAGTGCAACAAATTGGATGAGGGATCTTTGACATAACTCATTTTAAGTCTATATCCTAGAATCTTTACCTATGCAATTGCTTTTGCCTTTGATAATAGTTTTTTGACTTTTTTTTTATTTTTGTTTCATGCCCTATGTTTGGAAGGCTTCACCACCTGAAGTATATCCTTGGTTTCTGCCAATTATTTAGACCTCAATATATATCTCCTAGATGAGGGGAATGACCTCGTAGGTTCCATGTGGATGGAGAATTAATCTCTATATATAAAGGTATTATTTATAGTCACATAGATGGAACATGGATTTGATCCTTTCAATATTTGTACTTTGAAGAGTTCATATTGTATGTTTCTAATGCCCCGCTAAGGGATCTAAAGAATTACACTAAGTTTACCTAACAATTTTTTTTTTTAAAACATGAAAGATAAACCATTCACAACACTTGCGGAAGCAATAGAAACAATTCAAATATAACATAACAGATTACATTTTTTAAAGATCCTTTAATGTTGAATCACATCTAATCATAACTTATTCATCTAACATCACATCCTTATGAAATAACAATGATACATCCAATGTACTTAAACAATATTACAAGTGTCCTTTTTGTAACTACATTTCAGATTGCTCAATTATCCACCATACATATCACAGGGTATGAAAAAGCTTAAAGGAATAAAGTATCCACGTAAATAAAGTACATCATCATCCAATATTAATTCATGATGCAATTAAAGTAAATGAAACCACATATCATACATGATACATCATCATCATAAAGATATAAATATCCATTATAAGAGATAACCATATATTACAAACATAAATAACTAAGTGCACAGTTCCTCCCAACCGTAAATAGCATCATTAGACCATCATGGATCCTAGCCATCCCTTCATGCGTAACATTCCAAAGAACCAAAGAGATCATCGGTATTAACATAGTAGGAATGTCACTCCTAAAACATCCTACTAACATGCAAAGTAAAGCATAGGATACCATCATCTAACATATGCAAATCATCAATATAGGAAACATACCAGCAAATACATCCATCATAAGGTATATCATCTATCATAATGCTCCAAGAACATAATGAAAAAAAATACCAACCAAGAATGCTCCAGCTACAGTGTCTCTAACGGATCTCAAATGATAATAGTAGAAAATACACTACCACCCGACTGCGTGAAACCTAAGTGGTCCACTCGCACCATGCTGAGGAAATAATCTCAAGTCCCAAACAGGCTATCAATCCACAAAGCATAAATCTCTATAAATCTAGGAATCCTAAAAGTATACTAACTCAAAGGTTTCCATCCCACACAAAATCGACAACTAATTCTCAGAGGCACACAATGACATGTAGGAAACCTACTATGAAAGCGAGAAAGTGTCATCGCAATTATCACATACAAGTTACCCTGGTAGTTAACTAAACTCCACGGGTCCATACTGATCTCATACTGACGAGGCATACTACGGAATGCACGGTCACAACCATGCATTCTCACTACTCCCATCCTAGCTTGTACAAGCACTCAAGGCATGGGCGAGAACATCAAAACAATTATCTTTTTAGGTTCATTTAATCCCCATTTAGTGTGTAAATGTTATCACTTATTAACCAAACTTACAATGAGTTACCTTGGCAGCCACTTAGGGCCCCGACCCCCATTGCAAGCCACTTCCCGAAACTACAAGTAGATTACCTACCCTAAGCTCATGGAATCATAAAATCACCATAGTCCTATACAAGCGACTGTAAAGAAAATCCAAAAGATAACCCATAAAAAGAATTATCAAATATCCACAATAAAAGCATCAAATATCCATAATAAGAATCATCAAATCTCTAAGATAAGAATCATCAAATCTCCATGAGCATATCAAAAGCATTCATAGAAAATTATGATCACAACAGTTTGCTATTGGCAACTAAAGGCATCACTGATAATGATAAGTATCCATTGGTTCTCAACAAGCAACCAAGAATATCTGAAAATTATACTGATCGAAGACTCCAAAATGGTTGAGTCAAACATGTCACAACATATCATCATCAAGAAACAAATCAACATTTCAGTCCCATCATGGCGACTAGAAAATAATCCAAGGATAACTGATCGATGACTCAAGCATGGTTAGCTCAAGTGTCTCAAACACATACATCTCAGTTTCACACATGAAGACTGATGAACAAATACAAACATTTCATAGAGCATACGATCACATTACCATGGTTGGGCTTAAAAGATCAAGATCAAATAAGATCAACATGCCATCACATCTCATAACTCCCGAGCCTCTGGTAACAACCTAGGACTGGTCAACACTAGTTAACCCAAAATCCAAAAGAAGAAGCATATAGAATACATGATGTAGACACATGTTTTGGTTTTTCTATCTTACATAGTTGAATCAAGTGTAGAGGTTTTCTGTTTTCTGTTTGCAAGTATATTTTCAAGTGTCTTAAGTTTCATCATTTGACTACAAGTCAACTCATTTGTTCCCCGATAGCATTATCCTTCTATTATTTAAAATAATATTCTAAGAATAGCTTAAGGGTAAATATTAAATCATTTGACATTTAGTAAAATCATTCACTCAATGTTACAAATTGAATGACTCTTCTTAATGTTACTTCAACTTTTAATATAAATCAAGGATCATTAATCATCTAAATTATAAGAGAGCCAATTACTAATCTTCGAATAAGAAGATTATAACTTTATTAAAATGATCAATTAAATCCATCAATTAACTTAGGTATACAATTCCATGACCTAATATTTAATTATATGTTACTAAGTCTTCACCATTAAAATAACTAAAGTCATTATTCAAGTCATCAGAACAAGACCTATCAACTTTGATATCAATATTTTTACAATCTCATTAAAAGAATTATATCAATTAAATCTCTATTACATAACTTAATTATTAATTAAATCCAATTAGCTCTAGTTAATTGATTTTATTAATAATTTCACAACCAAACCATCAATCCAATGAGTATTAGTTGACTAACAATAGTTTGTACGTCAAAGTCAACTTCAATCCAATACACAAATATTAATATTTAAATAATAATAATATTAACAAGTTATTTTGAAAATCTTATCCATAATGACTATATTCATATTTCTTCATGATTTCGTATTAATGACAAACATTTCAAGTTAAAACTCTATCGCATAATATAATTATATTGACAACTCAATGAATATCAATTGATTCAAAATCAATCCTACTTCAAACCAAAAAACTAATATCTTTTTACAAAACTTTAATCATTAAATAATCTCCACTAGATTAACTCTAATAAAATTTGTTGATATCTATTTAAACCATTATTTATTAATAGTTTGCTAGTCCTTACAAACATTAATAAATAATAAACTCCTCAAACTATAAATACTTGATCTATAGAATCCTTCCATAAACTCATTAGTTAATATTTGACTAACTCTTAACTCCATTAAGGTATTCAAACGTATTAACCAATAACATAATAATTCAATCTTAATCCAATATCATTCAGAGTTTCTAAATTTATATCAACATAATATAAATTATCATCTTACAATTATTTAATCAATATTAAAATCAACTATTACTCCATTTTCTAATTGTTCTAATAATATTTTGTCTATATAAACGCTGTGTGAAAAAGATCCAAACCAATAAGACTCATTGTAGATTTTAACATGAATAATCTCCAAATTTTTAACATCATCATCTTCATTAAACAACTCTAAAATTGTTTAATATATATTAAATAGTATTCAATATACATTATAAAAAGTCCACTATATAAACTATATTAAAATCTCTTTTCTTTTAATTTTTTCTTATTTAAAAATTTATTTACTTAAATTGACTAATAATTAATTACACATCTTCTACTATTAACTAATCTTAATTAAATTTGATTTAATTAGATTAAATAATAAACCATATAAAACTAATGCATATTAATAAGAATACTAATAAGGGCAGATTGCAATAATATCTTTAATTCATTCCATGCTTTGATATATTATTTTTGTGAAGTTTAAGCATAAAGAACTCTTGGTTATGGGAAATGGAGAAATATCTGTCTTTGAATAAAATAGTCCCAGTACGACGGCCATATCCCCCTAATGAACTATTGGATAGGGCTGAAATTTAAATATGTTAAAGAGGGTCAAGTTGCGCCAATTCTTACTGGAGCGATCGAATAAATTAGATCACAATAAAAAGTTATGAATGACTGAGTTTGGGTCTATCCAAAGGGCAGTGACTAGATAATTTGTGATGAATTAAGAATTTCCTCTTAAAATAATTGTTCTCTAAATTTACCCATTCATCCATCTAATAGGTTTGTCCATATGCATCTGAAAATATAATTTGATAGAAAGATTACATCTAATCATTTGAATTTTCAACTTAGAATTTCTATTTTAATTTCAAATCTTGACTATCTAATTTCACAATATAAATTCGAACCCAAACCCAATTAAGATTTAATTTCTTAGGTTTTCTATTATTTTCTTCTCAACCAAATAGCATATCTAGATTCCAATTCAAATTGCAAATTCATTCTAGAATATAATCAGACACATATAACAAACATGATGAAGATAGGAATGCATGATGCGGAAATAGCATAAGTAAAATCACAAGAATCTACCCAAGTTCTGATGCTAATTCGCTCTTCTTCAGAAAACCCATAGAGAAAGCTCCCTTCTTCAGAGTTCTTGAGTCCTCCCATGCTCCAATTTCTCTCAACGCTATATCTAAGCTTCTATGAATGCCTAAATATAAAGAGCTCTCAATAAACCTTTGGAATGCTTCTTGAAATAGTAGGAAGGAGTCACCAACTAAGCATGGGTCTTTTCCAACCTTTTTGATGAATCATAGAGTTGTAGACACCTTGTGCTTAATTTATGCACTAACCCCCGTGTTGTTGACACATGTTAATTCTTATGCAAGCTTATAACTCCAATTTACTTTATTCTTTCCAATTTTATTTATTTATTTATTAACTCTTATGCACTAACTTTAATATCTCCACTTTTTAATTTTAATATATTTATATTTTAATCATATGAGATTTAAAATCTTCTAATAATTTAAAATATATTTTCCACTTTTAAATTTTAATTTTTAAAACTTTATTGCTAAAATATTTATCAGCTTTAATAATAATATTATTTAGTCATTTATTTAAAAATAAGCTCCAAATATATTATTATTAAAATAAATATAATCACATTCCAAATTTAATATTATAACTTTTATCTTCCAATTTAATTATTTTATTTTCAAATTTAATTATTTTATTTAATTAATTTTTTAATTAATTAAATAAAATAAATATTAAAATATCATATTAATTTTTCATTAAATTAAACCATTAATTAAATCTTTTAATTAGGCTTAATTAATAAAAAATACTCCAAAGACTCACAAAGGTAAAAATACGAAAAATCATTATAGCCAAAATACATACAAATCAAATCAAGGGGTTTATATAATGAATTACATCATCTGACGCATTCGAAGGGTACTCAACTTAGATACTTGTCCTAATTTTTCAATTAGAACAAATGTCTTAAAGGGTTGAAATTTGAACTTGAGAATTTATCTCCCCTCTCTTATCATTGAGATAATGTGATAGGGTACGCTCATCCTGGCAATTCAGAGAAGTCGATACCCGATACCTGCAACCTGCATAAAAACTATGCATGTACAAGCACAATATATACTAAATTAAACAGATAATGGTAGGAAGTGGTGCATCGTGTAGATCCCGACTAATAGGTGACTACGACTGCCTTCCTTAACCACATCAGACACACCATACAAAAGCAAACACGCAAAGCAAACACGCACACCATACACATACAAGTATGAGGTAAGTATCCATAAGAAAGCACATATGATAATAAATCATCTTACTAATCATCATTAATAATTGCAAACACTGAAAATAATCATCATACATATATGAAATGTAGAGTCTAAGTAATCTCATCACATATCAACTGAATCCATAGCACAATATTTGATAAACTTATAATAATATTACTAACCATCAACATGAAACTAGCTCTAAAAGAGTTCAGTAATAATAACAAAATGCGAACCAGGGGTAGGCACTACATCCACCCCCCTTGGGATTATGCTTACTACTGGAAGCCTATAAGAATGAAATGCTAAGATACTCACTATGCGGGTCCCATTGAACCCTTTTCCTCCCTACAGGGGAATATGATTCCACTAAAAATTTTATAACACACTTAGAGCAATATGATTCTGGTTTAATAGTAAACCGAAAACTATATCGATCCAACATCGTTCTTTTAACAACTACTGAAATATATCCCTTAATACATTCTAAACAAGAGCAACTTAATGCTTGCAAAGATAAACAAAGGTATACTACCTTGAAACTTAGATAAAAGATACATGTTTTGCAACTAGAATAAGTTTTCAATTTTTAGTTTTGCCTTCATTTAAGTTTTCAGTAGAATTTTCAATTTTGAAGGCTAAGTTTTGAAGTATGAAAAATATGCAAGTAACATTTTTAAGTTCTATTTCAGTTCACCTAGTTTTCAAGTTTTTAGTTTGAAAGAGATACACATGATAGTTCAAAATTTTCATTTTGTTTAATTAATTAACAACTAGTGACATTCCAATATACCCAGAGCTCCCAATGTTGAAATTTGAGCTCTGATACCAAATGCAATGCCCCACCAAAGGATCCAAAAAATTACACTAAGTTTACCTACCAAATTTTATTTTTTTTTAAACATGAAAGATAAACCATTCACAACACTTGTGGAAGCAATAGAAACAATTCGAATATAACATAACAAATTACATTCTTTAAAGATCTTTTAACGTTGAATCACATCTAATCATAACTTATTCATCTAACATCACATCCTTATGAAATAACAATGATACATCCAATGTACTTAAACAATATTACAAGTGTCCTTTTTGTAACTACATTTCAGATTGCTCAATCATCCACCATAAATATCATAGTGTATGAAAAAGCTTAAATGAATAAAGCATCCACATAAATAAAGTACATCATCATCCAATATCAATCCATGATGCAATTAAAGTAAATGAAACCACATATCATACATGATACATCATCCTCATAAAGATATAAATATCCATTATAAGAGATAACTATATATCACAAACATAAATAACTAAGTGCACGGTTCCTCCCAACCGTAAATAGCATCATTAGACCATCGTGGATCCTAGCCATCCCTCTATGCGTAACATTCTAAAACATCGAAGAGATCATCGGTATTAACATAGTAGGAATGTCACTTCTAAAATATCTTACTAACATGCAAAGTAAAGCATAGGATATCATCATCTAACATATGCAAATCATCAATATAGGAAACATACCAGCAAATACATCCATCATAAGGTATATCATCTATCATAATGCTCCAAGAACATAATGAAGAAAAATACCAACCAAAAATGCTCCAGCCACGGTGTCTCCGACGGATCTCAAATGATAAGAGTGGAAAATACATTACCACTCGACCGCGTGGAACCTAAGTGGTCCACTCCCACCGTGCTAAGAAGATAATTTCAAGTCCCAAACAGGCTATCCATCCACAAAGCATAAATCTCTATAAGTCTAGGAATCCTAAAAGTATACTAACTCAAAAATTTTCATCATACACAAAATCGACATCTAATTCCTAGAGGCACAAAATGACATGTAGGAAACCTACTATGCAAGCGGGAGAGTGTGATGATGGGCCACACTACTCATACCAACTCACAACTAAAAATGAAATAATATGGAGATAGAGATGACAAAAAAATACTTCATAAAGCATCCATTAATACTTGAAAATTCACTACAAGAGCTTACACTTGAAGAGCTTTTATTTTTCGAACTTGATTACAAATGATAATAAGCCTTGCTTAAATAGGCACTTCTAACCTAAGACATTACAAACACAACCAAGGTGGGATAAAAGGTAAATACAACTACCTTTAAATAAATATTAAATTTCCACCCAAATACAACTAAGCACCCAACAAATATTAAATACATGATTTATCCCAAACTTTCTACAATTTCTACCTACAACCTCGATTAATGGAATGACAACTATTTTTCTTTTATTTTTTCTATTATGCCACCTATGCACCTCAAAAATTAAAATCCTATTTTCCTTTCTTTTCTCCCTTTTCCCTTATTTTATTTTAAAATTAATTTTCCTTCTATTTTCGTCACTTTCTCTCTCCTCCACTTTTTTTTTTATTTTTTCAATTTATTTTTTCTCAATAATTTTTCCATGCAAGATGCTCCTGCATCAGACTCCCCCGGTAGATAGAAAAGTGTGTCCCACACTTTGATGTCAAAAGTAAGATCTACCACCATCTTCATCTTCACCGAAGGCTTCCACCTCAATAGGGACAACAAAACCACCATGCAAATCTTTCATATCTGCATTACTCTATCAAACACCAGAATCTCAACCATCCAATTAGCATGCTCACTCCCAGGAACAAACTCAACATAATGCTTCATTAGAGAACTCCCATTCACATCAACAACTAGTGAATCCACACTAGCAACAACAAACCCCGCATCAGCAACAACAAACTCCATATCAGCACCAACATGTAGATCTCCATCAACACATGCCAAAATCTCAACACTAGAAACCTCATTACTCACAAAAAGATTCTCTGCAATACATAACTCACCTCCAGAAATAACTGGATCATCCACGACTGAGTGCTCTGCAACATACAAGTTACCACCAACACCAACTAAATCATCCACAACCAAATGCTCTACAATCTCCATGTCAGACTCAACCAACTGATCATGAAAACCAACCTCTGTCTCAACATCAACAACATTAGGAATATCTTCAGCAACAACCTCTAGTTGCTCTGCAGGTTCTGCATTAGGCTCCACAAACTGATCAGCAAAACCATCCTCTTCCACCTTGACCTTCTTAGCTTGATCAGCTAATCTAGCATCCAATCGAGAAATCATCTTAGAAAAATTCCTCTCCACTGTATCATGAATTTTTGCAATCATCTTAGGGTCCAATCCTCTTGGAGCCATCTCCCAAGATCTTCGTAAACCCTCTATAACAAATCCTTCCCACGCTCCTTGTGACAACCAAATTGTTTGCAAGTCAGATTGCAACCTGCCACCTCGCATGAACGATCAAGAACCACATCACAAGTCTAGGACAATGGATCTGCAATCCACAAGCTCTCTATGATCATGCCTCAACAAGTTCAATCTTCCATCTCCACATCCATCAATCAATCTACATGTCCTCCCAAGGTCCTACTACAAACTGCCTCAACTTCAGCGATCTGTCTGTACGCTCAGGAACTCCTGCTCTGATACTACTGATGACGGGCCACACTACCCATACCAACTCACAACAAAAAATGAAACAATATGGAGATAGAGATGACAAAAAAATTCTTCATAAAGCATCCATTAATACTTGAATATTCACTACAAGAGCTTACACTTGAAGAGCTTCTATTTTTCGAACTTGATTACAAATGATAATAAGCCTTGCTTAAATAGGCACTTCTAACCCAAGACATTACAAACACAACCAATGTGGGATAAAAGGTAAATACAACTACCTTTAAATAAATATTAAATTTTCACCCAAATACAACTAAGCACCCAACAAATATTAAATACATGATTTATCCAAAACCTTCTAGAATTTCCACCTACAACCTCAATTAATGGAATGACAACTATTTTTCTTTTATTTTTTCTATTATGCCACCTATGCACCTCGAAAATAAAAATCCTATTTTCCTTTCTTTTCTCCTTTTTCCCTTATTTTATTTTTAAATTACTTTTCCTTCTATTTTCGTCACTTTCTCTCTCCTCCACTTTTTTTTATTTTTTTTCAATTTTTTTTTCAATAACTTTCCCATGCAAGATGCTCCTGCATCAAAGTGTCATCGCAATTATCATGTAAAAGTTACCCTGGCAGTTAGCTAAACTCCACGGGTCCATACTGATCTCATGCGGCCACTAGTATCTTCTCATACTGACGAGGCATACTACACAATGCACGGTCGCAACCATGCATTCTCACTACTCCCATCCTAGCCTATATGAGTACTCAAGCCATGGGCGAGAACATCAAAACAATTATCTTTTTAGGTTCATTTAATCCCCATTTAGTGTGTAAATGTTATCACTTATTAACCAAACTTATAACGAGTTACCCTGGCAGCCACTTAAAGCCCCGGCCCCCATTGCAAGCCACTTTTCGACACTACAAGTAGACTACCTACCCTAAGCTCATGGAATCATAAAATCACCATAGTCTTATACAAACAACTGTAAAAAAAATTCAAAAGATAATCCATAAAAAGAATCATCAAATATCCACAATAAAAGCATCAAATATCCATAATAAGAATCATCAAATCTCTAAGATAAGAATCAACAAATCTCCATGAGCATCCGAAAAACATTCATAGAAAAGTATGACTACAACAGTTCTCTATTAGCAACTGAAGGCATCACTGATAATCATAAGTATCCATTGGTTCTCAACAAGCAACCAAGAATATCTCAAAATTATACTAATTGAAGACTCCAAAATGGTTGAGTCAAACGTGTCACAACATGTCATCATCAAGAAATAAATCAACATTTTAGTCTCATCATGGTGACTAGAAAATAATCCAAGGATAACTGATCAATGACTAAAAAATGATTAACTCAAGTGTCTCAAACACATATATCTTAGCTTCACACATGAAGACTGATGAACAAAAACAAACATTTCATAGAACATACGATCACATTACCATCGTTGGGCTTAAAAGATTGAGACCAAATAAGATCAACATGCCATCACATCTCATAACTCCCGAGCATTTGGTAACAACCTAGGACTGGTCAACACTAGTTAAACCAAAACTCAAAACAAGAAGCATATAGAATACACGATGTAGACACATGTTTTGGTTTTTCTATCTTACATAGTTGAATCAAGTGTAGAGGTTTTCAGTTTTCTGTTTGCAAGTATATTTTCAAGTGTCTTAAGTTTCATCATTTGACCTACAAGTCAACCCATTTTCTCCCCGATAGCATTATCCTTCTATTATTTAAAATAATATTCTAAGAATAGCTTAAGGGTAAATATTAAATCATTTGACACTTAGTAAAATCATTCACTCAATGTTACAAATTGAATGACTCTTCTTAATGTTACTTCAACTTTTAACATAAATCAAGGGTCATTAATAATCTAAATTATAAGAGAGCCAATTACTAATCTTCGAATAAGAAGATTATAACTTTATTAAAATGATCAATTAAATCCATCAATTAACTTAGGTATACAATTCCATGACCTAATATTTAATTATATGTTACTAAGTCTTCACCATTAAAATAACTAAAGTCGTTACTCAAGTCATCAGAACAAGACCTATCAACTTTGATATCAATATTTTTACAATCTCATTAAAAGAATTATATCAATTAAATCTCTATTACATAACTTAATTATTAATTAAATCCAATTAGCTCTAGTTAATTGATTTAATTAATAATTTCACAACCAAACCATCAACCCAATGAGTATTAGTTGACTAACAATAGTTTGTACATCAAAGTCAACTTCAATCCAATACACAAATATTAATATTTTAATAAAACATAATATTAACAAGTTATTTTAAAAATCTTATCCATAATGACTACATTCATATTTCTTAACGATTTCGTATTAATGATAATCATTTCAAGATAAAACTCTATCGCATAATATAATTATATTGAAAACTCAATGAATATCAGTTGATTAAAAATCAATCTTACTTCAAACCAAAAAACTAATATCTTTTTACAGAACTTTAATCATTAAATAATCTCCACTAGATTAACTCTAATCAAATTTGTTGATATCTATTTAAACCATTATTTATTAATAGTTTGCTAGTCCTTACAAACATTAATAAATAATAAACTCCTCAAACTATAAATACTTGATCTATAGAATCCTTCCATAAACTCATTAGTTAATATTTGGCTAACTCTTAACTCCATTAAGGTATTCAAACGTATTAACCAATAACATAATAATTCAGTCTTAATCCAATATCATTCAGAATTTCTAAATTTAAATTAATATAATATAAAGTATCATCTTACAATTATTTAATCAATATTAATATCAACTATTAGACTCCATTTTCTAATTGTTCTAATAATATTTTGTCTATATAAACGTTGTTTGAAGAAGATCCAAACCAATAAGACTCATTGTAGATTTTAACATGAATAATCTCCAAATTCTTAGCATTATCATCGTCATTAAACAACTCTAAAATTGTTTAATATATATTAAATAGTATTCAATATACATTATAAAAAGTCCACTATATAAACTATATTAAAATCTCTTTTCTTTTAATTTTTTCTCATTTAAAAATCTATTTACTTAAATTGGCTAATAATTAATTACACATCTTCTACTATTAACTAATCTTAATTAAATTTGATTTAATTAGATTAGATAATAAACCATATAAAACTAATTCATATTAATAAGAATTCTAACAAGGGAAGATTGCAATAATATCTTTAATTCATTCCATGCTTTGATATATTATTTTTGTGAGGTTTAAGCATAAAGAACTCTTGGTTATGAGAAATGGAGAAATATCTGTCTTTGAATAAAACAGTCTAAGTACGATGGCCATATCTCCCTAATGAACCGTTGGATCGGGCTGAAATTTAAGTATGTTGGAGAGGGCCAAGCTGCACCAATTCTGACTGGAGCGATCGAATAAATTCAATCACAATAAAAAGTTATGAATGATTGAGTTCGGGTCTATTCAAAGGGCAGTGACCAGACAATTTGTGATGAATTAAAAATTTTCTCTTAAAATAATTGTTCTCTAAATTTACCCATTCATCCATCTAATAGGTTTGTCCATATGCATTTGAAAATATAATTTGATAGAAAGATTACATCTAATCATTCGAATTTTCAACTTAGAATTTCTATTTTAATTTCAAATCTTGTCTATCTGGTTTCACAATATAAATTCGAACCCAAACCCGATGAAGATCTAATTTCTTGGGTTTTCTATTATTTTCTTCTCAATCAAATAGCATGTCTAGATTCCAATTCAAATTGAAAATTCATTGCTGGAATATAATCAGACACATATAACAAACATGATGAAGATAGGAATGCATGATGCAGAAATAGCATAAGTAAAATCACAAGAATCTACCCGAGTTCTGATGCTAATTTGCTCTTCCTTAGAAAACTCGCAGAGCAAGCTCCCTTCTTCAGAGTTCTTGAGTCCTCCCATGCTCCAATTGCTCTATACGCTATATCTAATCTTCTATGAATGCATGAATATAAAGAGCTCTCAAGAAACCTTTGGAATGCTTCTTGAAACAGCTGAAAGGTGTCACCAACTAAGCATGGGTCTTTTCCAACCTTTTTGATGAGTCATAGAGTTGTAGACACCTTGTGCTTAATTGATGCACTAACCCCCGTGTTGTTGACACATGTTAATTCTCATGCAAGCTTATAACTCCAATTTACTTTACTCTTTCCAATTTAATTTATTTATTTAGTAAGTCTCATGCACTAACTTTAATATCTCCACTTTTCAATCTTAATATATTTAAATTTTAATCATATGAGATTTAGAATCTTCTAATAATTTAAAATATATTTTCCACTTTTAAATTTCATTTTCCAAAACTTTATTGCTAAAATATTTATTAGCTTTAATAATAATATTATTTAGTCATTTATTTAAAATGAGCTCCAAATATATTATTATTAAAATAAATATTATCACATTCCAAATTTAATATTATAACTTTTATCTTTTAATTTAATTAGTTTATTTTCAAATTTAATTATTTTATTTAATTAATTTTTCAATTAATTAAATAAAATAAATATTAAAATATCATATTAATTTTTCATTAAATTAAACTATTAATTAAATCTTTTAATTAGGCTTAATTAATAGAAAATACTCCAAAAACTCACAAAGGTAAAAATATGAAAAATCCATCATAACCAAAATACATACAAATCAAACTAAGGGGTTTATATCATGAATTACATCATCTGACACGTTCGGAGGGTACTCAACTTAGATACTTGTCCTAATTTTTCAATTAGAACAAATGGCTTAAAGGGTTGGGATTTGGACTTAAGAATTTATCTCCCCTCTCTTATCATTGAGATAATGTGATAGGGTATGCTCATCCTAGCAATTCAAAAAAGTCGATACCCGGTACCTACAACCTGCATAAAAACTATGCATGTACAAGCACAATATATACTAAACTAAACAGGCAATGGCAGGAAGTGGTGCATCATGTAGATCTCGACTAGTAGGTGACTAGGACTCCCTTCCTTAACCACATCAAACACACCATACAAAAGAAAACACACAAAGCGAACACACACACCATACACATGCAAGTATGGGGTAAGTATCCATAAGAAAACACATATGATAATAAATCATCTTACTAATCATCATTAATAACTGCAAACACCGAAAATAATCATCATACATACATGAAATGTAGAGTCTAAGTAATCTCATCACATATCAACTGAATCCATAGCACAATATCTGATAAACTCATAATAATGTTACTAACCATCAACATGAAACTAGCTCTAAAAGAGTTCAGTAATAATAACAAAATGCGAACTAGGGGCAGGCACTACAATGTTGTATCATGCAAGATGTAACAATATATATTTATTTTTGACAATGTATACTTGTTAATTGATTCTGAGGTACGTGACATATTGATGAAATTTATGATTTAGTTTCAAGAAGTTTAAAAAGGAGGGTAGTACTAGAGAAATTGACTTAGTTATAATTTTGATTTATTGGGGATATTAAAGATAGAAATGTGCATCAATTTCTCTAAAGATTAAATAGAATTGATTTGAATGTTATATTTAGTATGGATTATGGAATGAATGTAATCAATGATTAGTTTTGCACAAATACCATGGGATTGATAAATAAGTTAAATGTTGTTAGGTCTTTGTTGTATTGTTAGAAAGGAAGAAGTAATAAATTGGGAATATTTACTCGATGCATAAAAGTGAATGTATATTAGGAGTTTATTATGAGGTGCATATTTTATAAGCCAATGTTATATTAGATAGTGTCTCTAAAGAAGCAATATTAGGGAAGCTAGTGAGGAAATAGGGTATTACTAAACTTTGAATTATTTAAGAACACACGCAATATAAATATTGAATGTTAACAAAGGTTTCATATCATGTAATTTTCAATAGTTTGTGTAACCAATAAATCAAAGAATGGATATCATATGAGTTCAATTTTTTTTTTTAAGTTAAATATTTTAGAAGTATTATATTTTATCATCCTTGACATGGTGTTGAATCTAGTATAAGTTCCCTAGGTTATCAAACTAGGAATTCTAGGACTCATAGGCCATCTATGTTTAACTAGTAGTGTTTTACATTATTCTATTATGACTTTATGTTAGTAGATGAGAGCCTAACATTGTAAATTTTTTTTCCTTAGTTGGTTTTAGAATCAAATTTTCCCATCTACCTTATTTTGTGGGTTTTAGGATGGCCCCTATGACCGTATGTAGAAGTACCTACGCAAAGCACAAAGCTCCCCTTTGAATTCTTGATCAGAGAGACCATAGGGTGACCATAAGAAGGAACATTATTAGGATATTTTTTGGGTGACGCTAGACCCCTTTGAAAAATTTACGATGATATATATTTTATAGTGTTTTAATTAGATATTGTATATTGTAATTAAAAAATTCTACAATAACTTATTTTAACACTCGAAAAGATGTCAGTTTTGAGAAAGAAAGAAATATTAAATCATATTAAAAAAATATAAAAATTTATGTGACATTCTAGAGGAGAGAGTTTCTTCTAGAATGTATATTTTTTCTCCTAGTTAGAATAGATTTGTTTCAAAAAAAATGGTGGGAGATGAAAACTATCGATTTCAGGTGAGTTGAAATTTCAATCATTATAAATGATAAAATATAGGTCTAAAGAATTTTTATTTTGATTGTTCTAGATATATATATGTTATCTATAACATAGTCTAAGATTAAAGGAAAATAAGTTTATTTCCATATATTTTTGTGGTGGGAACTAGAGCCCCAATTTTCAGCATTTTTTAGCAGCTACAAAATTATCTATTAAAAATAGGAAAATATATCTATTCTTATTCCAAATAATTATTAAAAATTTTAATTCTAAACTTCATCCATTTCTACACATTTCATTAGTTTACTTCATTTCCAAATTCAAAATAATAATACCAAATTTATGTCATTGAAGTTGAACAGTTATACTTTTGTTAGCCTTTTCCTTTACAAAAGGGTGATATAGGTTTGTGCTTTTAGAATACTAGGGAAGATGACACCAGATGACACTATAGAATTGGTCAAGCTAACTACTAGAAGATACTCCACATTATAATTCATGTAGAAACTAGAGTTACAGTTCATCTAAATGAATTGTTCATCTAGGTTATTGCTGATAATGGTGGCCTAGTCAATTGGGAGTCCCCTCCTCTTGAAGGTTTTATAAAATGAACCATCCATGTTTCTAGATGACTAGTTGTAGGGATTTATGGGGAGTCCCATGACTTTGTTGAGGAGGACTATGCTATAGCCAATGTTGTTTATCATCTAACCATAGTTATGTTGACCTTTATAGCTATATTATTTGTAGGGGGTTGAGAAAGAAGGTACTTATCTTGCACTACTCCTTTCACTTCCTACTCATATTCTTTGTACCACTTGTCTATAAATGGCATAAGTTATCTTCTAGAACTAGTCTATAGGTGGTAGGTTAAAAGCCATTTCTATGTTGTTAGGCCATATGTCTGAGACCATATCCCTTTTGAGGCTTCTCACAACCTTTTCCTTTGGCATGTATTAATGATCCAATGCAATGATCAACTCTAAATATTGAATAGAAATGGGGTGGGAAGCTGTGTTCACTAACCCACTTAGGATTGGTGATGTGATCATCTCTAATCTCTTGCTTGGTTTGTTGCACAAAACTAGGAATGCATTTGAATCAATATGTCACATCTCTATGTCCTGGACCTCTAAATGCTTGTCTACAAATTGTGACTTCTTCAAGGTACCTTGGAACTTGAAGGTAACTTGTAAAAGGGGAAGCACCAAAAATGACTCTACTATTGTAAAAGGCATCGAGTTCTATTTTTCTACTATACAACTTATTATAACCCTAATTGTGTAAGTGAAAAAGCTTATATAAAATGGCTTAGGGTTAGGGATTACATAATTTATGATAAGATTATAGCTTCTTGTGGTGCTATTGAGCTATAAGGGATCATAGATTGTAATCAGTAGATAATAATAATATTAGATTTGTTGTTGGTGGATGTAGCCCAAGGATTGGGTGAACCATGTTGAATATTTGTGACTTGTGTTCTCTTATGTACTTTTTGTTTTTTTTTTATTGGTTATATTTGCATGTAAATGTTATTTCTATCTATGGTTAATCCTAACAATAAACCATTACCTAAGTCTTTTGATTCAATCACTTTCTATTAATAACATTATTAATTGGGCCATCATACTAAATATTGTTATGGTTTGAAGAATTCTTTTTAAGACCTTATTGATTCTAAGGTTATATATGTTGATGGTCAAGTCAATAAAACAAATATATCTTTTTCACTACCTAATCAAAAATTACAAATTTACACTAATCTTTTTTAACTTCTCACTCAATGAATGCTATTAGTCGACCCTCTCCTTCTAATCGCCATATTGATTATGACGAGAATATACAAGAAGAAGGTCATGTGGTTAATAATGTTAAGTTAGCACATCAACCTTCAATTTCTTCTCCACCTAAACTTAAACATAAAACTATAAATAGCTTTAGTTAGTCTATTATGTTTAAGGCACCTAATGGTCCTCTTCACATCTCTACTAGAGTGGTTCATATTCCTTCTCATCATAATTTGGTTGATCCTTCCCCTGTTGTGAATTTTATCACGAAAGAACACCTTTTAAACAAATGATTGCATAGAGATACTTATGATTTTACTTGTATATGGATTCAAACTTGTAATGGTTTTCTCTATCATCATAAAGGTTATATCACTTTGATGGTTACTTTATTAGGGAAATCTATTTTTACTATCTTTATTATTATTCCTTCTTCTGATCAATTTCAGGTTAAGCTCAGTATTCTATGTTTTTCTTGCATGCAAGTCATACCTTCTTCTAGTCATAAATGTCTTAAATTTATACATGATGGAAACATTATTACTATTAATCATTCTCTTTATAAACCATCATGTCATAGAGATCATGTTGGATTATTTTTTATTGGCCATCTCATCCTAAAAAATTACCTACTCATCTAATCATTTGTATAGAAATTATCAAAGACATAAAATAGCCAAGATCACATAGCTAATTCTTCCTAAGGGTTGTTTACTTACACCTATATTTCCTATTGTTCCTTCTAATTCAAAACCTATTCCTCTATCTACATCTACTAAAGTAGTTGATGTTCCTTCTTCAAAACCTATGGTAGTTGATCCTAATCTTTCTACTATGTCTTGTAAGACTATTCATAATCTACATCCTTGAAAACATTAAAATAATTTTCAAGCTAAAGCTAAGGCTACAACTCATTCTCTTTCTTCTAAAACTATATCTTCTTCTCAACCTTTACCTTCCTTTTAACAAACCATGCATAAGCCTTTGGAAGAAATTAAACAAGGTTACATTTTGCATATGGATAAACATGATGACTTTGTTTGTATGTTAGATTCAGATACATGAAATATTCTTTAGATGATAGTAGTGATGAAGAACTAATTGATATGGATAGTGATTTTCCTAACATGCTTTGTAAATAGCTTACAATTGCTCCTAGTAATGAGCTTTGTGACTCCCAAAGTTCTTTCTTAGAATTTTTTTTTTTACTCCTATAGAAAGGATATTGTTCCTCTCACAAATTACCATCCTTCCCCTAACATTTTTGACCAAGATGGGAGTGCAGTGGGGGGGGGGAACGGGGAATGCTTGATGTGGACTTTATTTATCATAGTAGTCTTTGTGTTTTTTTGTTGTGTTTTCCCTCATGTTATGTTTTTTTTTATGATTTGTCTTTTGCTTTCTTTAGATGATCCTTGTTGCCTTATTGAGTGCAAAAGGATCAAGTAATCTCCCTATTATCCATATTCTTCTACTTGTTATGTTTTCTTATATATGTTATTACATGTTATGTTGTAGTTGTGCTATTTTTCATACTAATTCTCTTATGATATGGTAGCACTAATTATTTTTGGTCTCCATGTTATTGGCCCAAAATGAGTCTTCTTCATAGCTATTCCATGTCTTTTCCTCCATTGTGCCATAGGTCTAATTCCTTTTGGGAATGATGATATTTGCATACTTGTTATCATATGATGTTACTGACCCCAAAGTTATTAAATCCCTTTTTTGCTCTTCATTTTTGTTATGTTCTCATTTCTCTTCATATGTTTCTCTTCTTGGGGGTATGTTATAGTGGAAGTGTTATTTAGTGGATGCACTTATGCTTTAGTTAAAGCTATTTCTGTCATTAAGATGTTTGAAATAGATCTAACACTGGGACATACACTCTACTCATCCTTTGACCATGGAATACAACTATGGATTATCTGTATAACTTGGATTACTTCAACCTTTAGAACTTGGTATGATTTATAAGGTTTACCAAAATTTATGCATTATTATTTCATGTTTATCTCCTCTCTATCTTTTTCTTCTAGCTCCTAGGAATTGCTCTTGGGAGCATGTTCTCTTTTATTTCAGATCTCTCTCTAAACTATTGTAATTTTGAGAGGCTTGATCCTTGTTTTAACCCTTATTTTTACTAATAACAGTCACTGAAGCCTGGTGTTGTTATGTTCCCTTAAGAAGACACACATCCTTATGCCTAGTTGCTTTTTAATTCTTCTTTATGGGACCTAGAATTCCCTTTGAGTTGAATCCTTTGATGAATTGACTATCATGTCACAGAAACTTACTAGACCATTTGCTTCATCTTTGATGGGTTGACTAGCATGCTTCATACACTTGCTAGACCATTCAACATCATCCCCTTTTCTTTTGTGGATATCTTTCCCCAATTCCTTTTCTTTTTCTTGTGTGATTCATAATAAGGACCACAAAACTTCTTGGGCAAGTAACTACAACCCTTTTTGTAGAACTTATTTCACTTACTATGATTTCAGATGTGATAAAAACTCAAACTTGTTGGGGGCTTGATGATTTCTTTTCCTCCTAAGTCAAGATAAATGTTTTTCTTTTTCACTTTATCTACTTTATAGTGAGTTTGAGGAAACTTATACTCCTACTAAAGTGGGACTAAATGTATAGTATTAGCATTGAGGCACTTTCCTTTTAAGAATTTTTAGCTCCCTATTTGGACGATGGATATACCTATGCTCAATTTCCTTTTTCTCATGTCTTCTTCCTATTTCCACCCTATCCTTTCTAGAATCTATGCCTTATTTTTGTGGCATCCAAGGGTTGATCTCCAAGACCAAGTCTAGTTAGGTCAACTGAGGTTGAATTAGGTTAACCTAGTTAATTGAGATTGACCTTGTCTTGGACCAAGTTGACCTAGTCACTAGGAGTTCCAGTGCTCGGGGCATGAAAGGTTCGAGGGTTTAATTGGTATTTTACAATTATCCAGCTAGCCTATATTATTTTCCTACTTGAACACTCATATATAAAGGGACTTGAAGGCTTCATCTTCACATTGCACATTCTCATGATATCTCATTTATAGAAGATGATCATATTCTCAAGCTCTCTCTGTGAAGTCCATATTTTTTTCCTTTTGCATTCAAAGAGTTCAAGTTTTTCAAGCATTCAAACAAGGGGATTTCTATCTAGTGTTGAGGGATCATTTGTGAGAATTTTCTTTTCAAGATCTAGCTTACTATTGACCATCAAGGGAGGATATCTACATTGAAGAATTCATCATTTTCTTTATTGATGCACATTTATATCCATTGCACCATGCTAGGATTATGGAAGATTCATTGTAAAGAATTGAGATACCTTACATTCATTTTTCAATATCTACATTATAGTTACATACAAAATCCTTACAAACAAGGGTTTCAAGAAAGGTGAATCCTAACATTACTCTTGTATTTCAATCATTTACATTTACATTTCTCAATTATGATTAATTCATTAACCTAAGGCTCGACGAAGAAAATACCTCATCAAACCCCAACCCCGAGACCTTTCTCTTTTTGTGTTGATTTGAAGGTTGGGATAAAAAAAATTTACAAATCTAGAACCTACTATTCACAAGCTTTCTAGAGTCATCAGATGAAGATCATCGGACTACATCAACCTAGTCATAAGATATCTTCCCAAGTCAAAGTAGTCTTTCTATATCTTATTCTAGAGATATTTCAAGGTTTTTTTCCTTTTTTCATTTTATTATGTGATTTGAAGACAAATATTTAGATCAGAAAGTTTTGGAGAAAAAACATATCATCCTCTATAAATTTCAAGAGAGTACATTTACATGTATTTTATACTTCTTTGTAATTCAAACTTAGTGTTTGCTCCCTTATTTTTTGGGTTTGGATAAAAATGGAATAATATTTGGAAATTTCCCTCTTTCCCTCTAACACATATTTGAATGGCTTACTCACACTGTAAAATGAAGGCCTATAATCCTATTTAAAGTTCTTCTATTTTACCACTATATAGGGTTCACCCTTCAAGGAGAGATGGAAAATGACACAAAGTATTAAGGGCTCAAAAAGCTAAAAAATGAAAATATCTGAGTAAGGGGGTATAACCTTGTCTAGGTGAGTGTCATTGTACCTTCCTAAACTATTGGGATCAAACATGAGGGATTAAGGTTGTCTTTCTTCACAAGACACATTTTCCACAATTACTCTAATGAGGATAGGCATAACAAGGTAATTTTGGGATCAACCACGTGGGATAGAGACTTATAATCTATGTAAGATGTCCCTTCTTTGAGTACTCCAACAATACTACCTCAATTTTCTTGATTACTGTGTGAAACCCAACCCAAACCATGGTTATAAGTGTTTTTAATAATTTTACTTATTAATTAACCCATACTTAAGTTAGCCTATAGTGGGACATGACCTCCAAACAAAGCATTCCCTTGCTACCACTTATGGGTACCAACACCTATGGTGGGCCAAACACCAAGGGTATCTACCCTACTCAAGAATACTAAGCATATGTATCCACATAATCAAAATTAGGCACTTGACTAGACATAACATGCACAAGACCTACCTAGTATAAAAAATAACATGACAAATAATCACTAACATAATATCAATCAAGTATTGAAACAAGAAACAATGAAATTGTGCATTCATCAATTATAATTTCACTTCTATTTATAATAGATATTCTTTAATTATACCTACCAATATATCAATCAATACAAAAGATTTAATCCACATAGTTGCACATCTCTATTTCTTTGAAAAAAATCTCACATTTATTTGGCATAGTTGCGCATATGTTAAGGATGTCAGTACATTTGTAAAGAAGCACATTTACATAAAAATATAGCACACATTTTTGTAGAGCCATGCATATGGTTAAGAAGAACATTTCTAAAGTAGAACAACACATTTTGTTGAACAAATCAGTAGAAATGAGTACAATTAGTTTTGTGCATTTGAACATAGGTGCATATGTATAGTATATGTATACTTTTATTATAGATACTCCAAATATCTATATATATATATATATATATATATATATATATATATATATATATATATATATATATATAATTGAATAGGAATTAAATTTCTAGAATAGGTGTGACCAAATAGAGTCCTTCTCATGATTCTTAGGATAAATCTCCAAGTTGAGAGTTCCTCCATCAACTCCTCTTCAAGGAATTCAATTCCTAGCAAGTTAACAAGATTGAGGATTCAGAAAACAAAAGACTCAACATGAAGGGATTTTTCCTCTAGGATGAAGGATAAAGATTAGACAAATAAAAACACATCTAGCATGAAAAAACAACACATTTTATATAATTATCTAACCTTTTAAATGTATTTAAATAATATTTTGACTAAAAGAAATGGAAGGTGATGAAACCTACTTATCTTCCTATGCAAAGAGGTTGGTTATGTCCTTTCTTGCAAGCTACCAATATTCCTAAGTCTTCCTTTAGTCTGGTTATTCCTATACTCCTCAATTCCCAAATTATTTTTGTGCAGACAAATGGTTTTGACTATAGTCTTGGCCATGTTCTTTTATATGTTTTTTCATCGCTAGGCACCTCCTATTTTATAGGGTAATAATGTTGTTGAATAGGTCATGTCTATTGCAACCAAGACTCTTATTCAAGTTTAATTTAAAAAATCTACGGTTTACTTGATCTATTTAATAAATACCTCTAGTTTCCAATGTCAAGATGGTTCTAAGAGGTTAAGCCTCAAAGGCTCCTTGTGGTGTCATGTTTGGGTTGTGTTACTTTTCCCAAGAGCTCATGTGTCATGCCCTAAATTTATAGAGCAAAAAGCACACTAATAATTTTTTATTTTTTTTGTTAAAAATTAAATTACTCTAAGCTTGATATGTTTGTGTTCACAGTCAAGGTGTAGGTTCTCTACACAACCTCCTAAGTTTAAAAATCTTGAGGTGGTATAAATCATTAAATTTATTTTCCCATTATAAAGTTGATATTGGAATTTGTTTCAATATTACATAATTTTTACAATGTAAATATATTTAAAATTATTGGATAACAATTTGATGAGTATAAGTCTAATTAAATAGATGATTTCATAATCAAGTACCAACCCTAAGAGATATCACATCAAGACATACACATAATTATACTTAATTCAAAAGGATTTAATTAAAATCTAATATAACTACATACTTAATACTAATAAGTCATAACTAACTAAATCTAACTTTACTTACCAACTAAATACCTCAAAAGTTTTAAAAATCAAATGTAAATTAACAATTACATCCATAATATCTAAAATTGAATGAATCAAAATCAAAACTAACTTTCATTATTTAAACTTTACTAACCTAAACTAAATCTACTAATTACATTTCAAAATTGGAAACCTTCCAAAACAAATATCAATTTAACTAGCATTGATCCTAAATTACATACTATCAACAATTTTAGTAATACTAACTTACATCTATACTTTTAAATTAAGACTAATTGATTTCTTGTAACTTAACTAACACTATATTTACTACTAATCTTAAATTATTAAAAGAAACTAACTAAATTTAATACTTTATATATGCAACCATACTAACCTATTAACTAACACTAATAATATACAAGCAACTAAACTAAACTAATTTTAAACTAAAACTTTTTTGAAATAACATACAACTAAACCAAAAAAAACATTTATAACAATTAAATTAGCTAACAAGCATGCTAACCTATACTTATCTTATCCTAAATCTAACCGAGGATTCCTAACCACCCTAGCTACTTGTCCCCTACACCTCTCCCTAGGCCCCCACGCAATTCAGAGCCACTCTACTCATCACATCAAAAAAAAGGTATGCTGGCTGCATGGAGGGGGAATTTAAAAGAAGATTTCCTTTACAATTTTTGCTAACATCAACCAATACTCAACCTAAAGCCCTCATATTATGTCATGTTACTGACATGGCAGACCTTACACTTTCCCACATAGCCCAAGGTGGATGTAACATAGCCCAAGAAGAGGAGTGCGTGAGAAGAGACAAGGGGGAATAAGGAATTAAAAGTGGTGACAAAACTAAGTTTCAATTTATTGACAGCTTGCAAACTTACTCCACTTAAATGCTTCTCCAATCCCAACTCTGCAAAAGTCTAACATTGGGGGAGTCACGTACTTATCAGAGATTTCATTGGAGATTTTGTGGGTTAAAACAAAGTCAACACCCCTTCTCATTGCCAAACATTGGATGAACTTGCGCCTAGGCAATTATTGTAAAAGTTTTGTTGTTGGGTTACATTTTGAAAAGACTATGTTTATTGTTTGAAATAAATGTTTTTGTCATAGAAATTACTATCTCTTTTTTTTTTATTAAGAAGCTATAAAGGGAATTATATCATGAATATATATATATATATATATATATATATATATATATAAATTTGGAGAATCTTTTTGAGGATATTCTCTGTTGTCTATTGAGAATTAAATTGGTCTCCCATACAAATTCTAGTGGGCAATTTGCTCCTGGGAGTGCATATTTTGATCATATTTTTCTAAGTGTTTAATCTGCAATTGCAAATTCTTCTTTGAAAAGGAACGCACATATCTTTATTTTTTTCTAAGTAGATTTTAAGTCAAACGAATCAAGAACATGAACAATTATACTATTCATATTCTCTCTAGAGCTGAGTCATGATAATTACAATGAAGTTCCAATACAATACAATTTCTCTCAACCTAGTTTGATCTTAAAATTTATACGATTTTATTTCATCATGAACCAAATTTGAGGTACAGCAAATGAATGCATATACAAAATTTAGAATGCTATAACAAAAAAAGGATAAGTGTCTCCACATCTACGATCAAGTAACTAAAGCAAAATTGATACAATGAACATCTCATATGCAAGAACATTTTTTTTTTCTTTATTTCTTTTTCTATTAATCAACCTAGTTCAAGGCTCCATCAAGAAAGAACCACTAAGAAAACCTAATGTCTTTGCCAATACATCAAAATTAAAATACATTTTACATAATATTACAATTCGAAAGGAATCTCTTCAAAATCCTTCACAAGTAGTCTCTTCCAATACCTACAAAACATCAAGGAAACACAATGCGAAGACAAGAACTGGCCCGGTGAAGCATCACAACATCAAGAAAAATTCAAGCATGCACCCTAACCCGATTTTGCACAATAGGTCCAAACATAGAACTTGACTAGGGGGGAGGTGGATTTTTCCAATGGGAGACATCAATCACTATGCCATAACATAGCCCTTTCGAGGCTAAAACTTCAAGAAATTTCATTCTTCTACAAGGCCCTTTCGAGGCTAATACCACAAGGATTTTCATTCCTTTCCATATTCAAGAATTTACAATATCAAACAAGGCATGTGATGACAAGTACGGGCCCATGCACCCTACCCTCTTTCCCTCCTCTCATGGTGAGAGGAGACTCTACACCATTGAGGTCCAACTAACTCCCTACCCTCGTACATGGCCACTTCTTCCCTATCCAAGGGTGAGTAATGCCAAAACAATCCCCATGGAATCAACTCAAAAATAAATCATCAAGACAAGCATAAAAATGCATCAAGAACAAACAAAATCCCTCCAAATCCATCCCAACACACAAGCAAGCAAAAACAAGAACAACACAATACTTTATGCAAGATTAAAGCATGAACAACATGAAGAACAAAACCAAATGAGTGAAGAAATCCTACCTTCACCAAGAGTTATGCTAAAAATGGTAAGCTGAGAAGAGCTTTTCCCTTTTCTTCCTTCAATCTTCCACTTTCTCTAAAATTAGAGATTGGGTAACAACCCAAAAACTACTCCAAAATGCCTCTAAGTATCATCCCTTAACTCCACTAGACTTCAAGTAACATCAAGATGGATTTTGAGTCCAACTCAAGTAGATTACAATCAATTTTTGCAATCCATCAAAAATAGGGCTTTTGAGTGACCCTAAAAGTCAAACTAAGAGGCTAAGGGGGTGGAAAGTACTCCCCACCCATACCCTTACCCCTATGGCACTTAAATTTGATGTTTTAAAGCCTTAAAGACATAATAGCAACAATTAAAAGCTAGGAGAATAGTAAGACCAAAAAAAACCTTCAAAGAATTACAATACAAAGATAGCACAATTTAACAAGGGGTTTTAGTTCCGTCTTTCCATTAGGGTTCCCTGCTGAATGTCCTGCACACTCATTGCACACATCAATGGGCTCAAGAAATCACATGCATTATGTAATTTATGTATCAAAAAAATCATATAAATTAAAACATCCATTTTTCTAATGATCAATTATTTATCTAATTCTACTCATATTTTCGACCATTAGAATTGCATAATCAAAGTGTTAGTTTTGCATTCATTTACTTTATCATCATACATGTTCGTAAAGCATTAAATTACGAAATCAAATATCTAAAAGTAAAGCATCACTCAACATAAATAGCATAATAATGTTCAGTGCATCAAATAATGTTCTAACTTATCGAGTCACGAGTATCAAAATAATAATGTATCATTGATGCTAGGATGGGTTGGGGTGAGGCCTCACATCATGGGTTCCAACCTTGAGAGCATTTTTGTTGTTAACAATATTGCATGCTTAGTCTAGATATGACTTCGAGGTTTCATTCTTAGAGAGAAATCTTGAAGACTTACATAGATGAGTTGTTAGTTTAGGGTTCAAGTCTCTTGACTTCTATTATCTTGTTACTTTATTAATTTAAGTATAGAGTATTATCTATGCAAGAAAGTATACCCATTATGAACACACACACACACACACACACACACACACACACAAACTCAAAATAAATAAATAAATTTTAAAAAGTATATATTGAATTTTACTCAACATATATGCTTGCATCCGTATTTACTAGGGTAAACATGTACACTTTTATGAACAACTAAAGTAAGATGAAAGTAAAGAAAAAATAATTACAAGAATCCCCAAGACCTCGATTTGGGTAATTGGCTTCTCTATAAGGAATTCTATGCTCAAGGTGTTGACAAGGATCATGATTTTATCTCCAAATCAATGAATATTTTAGAGGCCTTTTTCACACATTCCTACCCACACTTGCATCACCAACTAGTTCATACAATAGCTTAAGCACATAAATAGGTCAGAAGGTCTAGAAACCATAGCATACATAAACCACATGTGAAGGCATGTAAGTACATTAGAAGAAGTTCATCTCAACCATATAATGTATCATGGCATATCTTTTATCTCTAATATAATCATACATTAAGTCTCTCATAATAAGTCTCAGACCATGTCACCAAAGTGGCATTATAGAATAGTCTAAGAGGTGCAATTGGATAAACTATAGAATAGAAGGTGGTGAAAAACATAAAAAAATTGAAATCTGGTTCAAAAGTAAAAACATAATTAATTGATCCTCTTTCTTATCAATTCAACAATATTTTAATTATAATTTCAAATATTTACTGAAGAAGTCCTCTAAAGTTGAATATACAATATTAACAAAGATCTAGGAGTTGATTTTCGAACTCATCACTTCAAAGTTCATTAATTTTCAAAACAATGTTTTAAGAGATTCTAAAACTTGGTTGGGTGTTTTCAAGTACCCAAAATCAAATACTAATCCAAAAGAGAAATTTGAACATATAAAATCATTCTTGGTCACTCTTATTGAAAAGAAATTATTTCATTAGATGAATGTATAGTTACATTAGAATCCATGCTCCTAGATTTAGATTATTTCTATGTAGAATGAAAAATCAAAGAGAACTTCTAGAGGAAGTATGAAAAATTAAAAATAAATATTACCCAATTAATTATGTTTTTCCCCGCCCTTAATTTTGGCACTTTGAATAAGGAGTGCTTTGGAACCTAAAACAAATAGTCATAATGAAACTTTATAATTATAGTGTGTGTCCTTTGGATTCATTAACAAATGACATACACTTTTACAAATAAAGGAAGTCAATTTTGAGTTTCTAAGAAAAATATTCAAGAAAAATAATGCTTCCATTTTTAAAAATAAATTATCTTTTGAAAATAATATAGTTATATGGAAAAAACATAAATAGTTCACCAAAAAATATATTTCTTCAAATTAAAAGGACCAAATTTAAGTCCCATAGTGTTGAAAATAACCAGGGGCTAAAAACTCATATTGATGAGAACTACATTTTTGTAAAAAAGTTTCATCCTCAAATACGACATCATTCTCTAGCTACTTTCTAATGTCATAAAAGAGGTGACCTTTTTGAACATGTAAAGTAACATAGAAAGACATTGTAATTTTTTTATCATTATGAAAATACAATACAATTTTAACAAACATTGCATCTTTTTTATTTATAAACCACACACATGAGTATAAAGGCCCTAAAGGAAGGCTAAAAGCATCCTATTTTAATCAATGAATGGGTGTCACATTATATAGATGATATTTTTAGTTTAGTCATTGCTTAAAATAATTAAATAAATTTGAAGTATATTGTAACTGATCGATAGTTACATAACCACCAAATCAATGTTATTATGCCAAATTTCCACCCCCTCCCTAGAAAAAAGAAAGAAAGAAAAGAAAATTACATAATATGAATACATGTATTTGAGAAAATATCCTGTAAACGTAGATAACCATAAAAAAATTAAGAGTTCATCAATTTATCTCTTGACCCATGGAAAGGGGTAGCTTCAAGCTAGGTTCCTAAGCTCTCAATATCAAGCTCTTGAATTATTCAACAATGATCCCTAAGAGATGAGATAGTTCTCTAGCATTCTCTGGTGTGAGAATGAAATGGTATAATTCTTCATCATATACTTTGAAGCTTTTTGTAAAATGATCCATGATATTTAGTGCAATGGAAAGCCTCAAAGATGTCTCCAAAATGAAGCTTCAAAAAACATGTATTCTTGAAATTTAGTAGCATTAGGAAGGAAACAAAAACAAAACAAAAAATGTAAAAAATGTTCCTCATGCAAATCACTATCTCAAGTGCGAAGTTGACCTGAAATGATGGAAGTTCCTCCACCATTTGCTACCTCCAAATGTGTAGGTTGAAAGAATCAAATTGTGATAGTAGGAAAATATTTAATGACCTTTTTATCATCTGAAATGTCCTACTCTACTGCAACAAGTTAGGTAGATTTTCTTTGTAATTGACCTTTTATAGTCATATCTATCATTTGGAGTGCATTGTTTCCTTGAAGTGGATGATGAATCTTTCTCTTAATGACAAATAAATAATGTTCTTCTCATTGTTCAAAAAATACAAGAGCTTCTCTATGTTAGAGTAATAAAGTATTTACTTATTAATTAAATCATCTTGATTTAATTATTAAGTCACTTATTAACTCTATTTCACTTAAGGTAAACTTTGGGCATATAATTATTATCATTTAACCTAGGTTAGACCTTTTTTAGGGTTTCAATCTCCTTTATAAGGATGATCTATCTTTGCAATTATCGATTGATTCACTTTTGATAATAGCAATTTCTCTTTTTTGCTCATCAAGAATGTCTCATCTGTGGATCTGGAAATTCAAGACTCCATAGCTTTTGCTTCTATCTTTCTATGATAAGTGTTTGCCTGTAGTTGATTCTTGGGAACTGTAGGGCTGATATTTCATCAACTTCAACATGGTATTAGAGCTCCAAATCTTAATTCCCTTGTTCTTTTCTTGAGACATTTGACACCATTTTCTAGATCTATGGCTTTTAGAAGATTTTGGGTTGGATCTAGGGGGAGCTATTTTTTGGACCACTTTGAGCCCAAACAAACATCAACATTGAACTTAAAGCAATTGAAAACTCCCATTTCCATATAAAACATGTCTAGTTTGGATGTTGTTGGATTCAGAGGAAAATTTGTTTTGCACCTAGGCCATATTGACCTAGGCACACATCCCTAGGAGGAGATATTTTTACGTGAAAAAGATTTATTGCAAATTTCAATTTTTGCGAAAATGCATGTAGAAGTCTTTGGAAGGACATGATCCTAGGGTGTGTTGGTGGATCTCTTTATTGAGCCTATGCTTATTGGTGAAGGACTTTTTGGGAGGCATTTTTTTTACATTAAAGGTACTGCAGGTACCTACACATGTAGGCCTATAGGCCCCATGCCTCCATCGATGATAGCTCCATCACACAATTTACACCATCAATTTTGATTGGCCTATTTTGAATGGGCATTTTTTGGAGATTGAGAGGTCACTTCAATATGTGTGCTCACCCAGACTCCTAGCTTCTAGAGCATCACTCCATTCTTGTTAATGTGTTGTGCTCTCTTTTAGGATATGTGTACTTTCTTGATTGAAGGAGAAGACCTTTTTTGTGGGTGAAATTTTTGGAAAGAAGATCTTTGTAGTGATTTTGGGGTCTTTCTTGATGGTAATTGTGGCCTTTTTTCTTAGGCTTCACACATTTCTAGGTAGATTTGGCATTGAGAGTTTTTTTCAGGCAATTTTTCCCCTTTTTGTCAGGTTGCCACACCATTGTTTTTGTCTTGGAAAATGCATGTGTATGCATGCATGTGATTGTCATTCACTCTATACTTTGTGATCTAGTTTTTGACTCTCACTTGTTGATGGAGTTTTAATTAAACCACATTCAAGCCTCCATACTCCAGCTTTAGAGCTTGGATAAAAGGTGGTTTTTTCATTGTGATGGGAGTCAATTTAATGAGGAGATGATCTTCATAGTCAGTGTTGACCTTTAAGAGGACCTTATCTGGATCCCATTTATGAGTTTTGATCTCTACAATGCCACTTGTTTATAGGCATTGGAGCTCCTTTTGTAGCAGTTGTTCCCAAGTAACGACTCAGTAATGAAGGTGCTATTATGTTATTCTCTAATATCTCATATTTCATTTGAGAAAACCATGTGACTTGATGTTTTATGGGTAGCTTTGGTTGTTTGAGAAGTTTTTGGTGGTATTATGATTTCCCTAAGTGATGTCCATTAGCAACGACAGTTTGTAGATTGACTTGGATGTGCTCTTTTGACATTTTTCTTGTCATTGCTTGGAGTTGCTCCATCATAGCATGTTTTTCTTCTTCCAAGTGTGGGGCCATTCTTTACCACGTGGACATCTATTAAGCCACATATTTTTAGCATGAGGGTTGTTTAAGATGTTTGTTTTCTCATTGGTGGTATTCAAATGGTAGTTTAATTTTATCAAGTATTCTAGTAGTGATTATAATATTCATTTTTCTACACACATGCTTATTATTTGGCCACCAGAATATTTTTTTTCAGTAGTGGCCCTTTCCCCGACACATAGTTCTGATGATTAGATTTCTTTTCTGGTAGGGGTTAGTTGTATGACATTTCTTTGCCTCAATGGTCATTTAACCATCAAATTTGGGCCTGTCACTTGCTAACATCAGTCCTATGTTAGCATTGCATCAACACTCCAATCACCCCTTCAAGCTCTATTTGGACCTACCTTCACATTTTTTTCTCATATCCCAGGCATACATTTTTTTTTGATGCAAATGAGATATCATTGAAAAGTTGGTTCCAAGTCCATCATAGTAGTAAAATTATTTTTCAGTTTTGAGGCTTTTTTATGGATTTTTCTTCTATCAAAGTTAGGGGTACATTTTTGCACTCTTGGAGACATATCTTGAGCATCTAATCTTTGATTTGGGAATTCTTTATATCATTGGAAAGGACATTCTAAGATCTTTGCAGTGACGTTAGTTATTTTTACTGATTCTTCTCAAGGAACATTCTATTATATCTTTTTCATTTTTGCATTCTAGTGGATATCTTGGTTGTTTCAAGTCTAGGGATCTCTTGTTTTGATTCAGAAGATTCATCATGGGTTGTATTATATGTTGTATCAACCTCTATTTATACATCATTTGTATGCATTCTTGCAAACACATTAAGGTAAAGTGTCATGTCCCATTTGCATTATTGTTTCATTTATTTTTCCTTGTTTGGCCTTCTAATTAGAGTAGTGTCATCTGATGGTTAATTGATGACTTGATTAGGGGTTAGTTGTCTAACATTTCTTTGCTTCGATGGATTATTGTATCCTTGAGATTCATCATATCTTGTGCCTTATTGTACATGCACTACTCTAATTAAAGTTCCATGGGGGGTCAATTTTTTTTCTTTGTTTGCCATCATCCTCTGTCCAATAAGTTTACCATTTGTGACATTAGCCGCATAATGTGTCTAAGATTTATCACCTCAGTACACAAATATATATATATATATATAATTTTGTGCATCTTTATCATGGTTCCTTGACATGTAGTTCTTTTCACCCATATTTCTAGTTTTTTATCACCTCACCCTAGTCTACATTAGGAGGGGTTCTTCTATTGTTTCTTATACTTCCTTGGTTTGACTCACTGAGCTATGTATTTAGTATTTAGTCCTATGTACTAGGTAGATGTAGTGGCTGGGTACTTATGTATTTTGGTGAAATGGATTAGTTATAATATAGATAATCTTCTTTATATTTCTACCTTGGATAGATCCTCCCATATTCAATTAATCAACTCTACAGCGTTTGGTGTTTTATGCCATCTTTATCTTTGAATTTAGTTGTTTTTCTTTTTTTCCCTCCTGATTCGATGCAAATTATAGTCTTCTATACCTTGTCAGGTTCTAATTTAGTGGAGGTTCTTCGTATCAACAATTACTTTTCATAGATATTTGCGGCTTCTACATGCTTCAGTGGTGTTCTTCATGATCATCTTTTGTTCCTATCTTCTAGGACATTCCTTCATTTTGAGGCTACTTCAGTTCTTCACTAGTTTCTTTCAGCATTTTCCCATCTCTTTTTGGATTAAGGTTTTTTCCCATGTGGTTCTTTCTATTTCTCCACTTTCTAGAGATTTGGTTATGCTTGGGTACCTCATCAGGCCTTGTTTGTTGGGACCCAAATTTACTTGCAACAACAGTTTCTAGGTTTTTAGCTACTCCCTAAGTTTATCTTAAGGGGTAGTGTTAGAGTAATAAAGAATTTATGTATTAATTTAATCATATTAATTTAATTATTAAGTCACTTACTAACTCTATTTCAATTAAGCTAGCCTTTGGACATATAATAATTAATCATTTTATTAATTATTATCATGCAACCTAGATTAGACAATTTTTAAGGTTTTGATCTCATTTATAAGGATGATCTCTCTTTGTAATTATTGATTGATTCAATTTTGATAAAAAAAAAAATTTATTTTTTCTCATCAAGAATATCTCATCTGTGGATATGGGAATTCCTGCCTCCATTGTTTTGTCTTCTCTCTTTCTGTTATAGGTGTTTGCATGCATGTGATTCTTGGAAGTTTTGGGGTTGATCTTTCATCAACTTCAACAACCTATACTTCTATTAGTTTCCTCAAACATGTTATTCGATCATCCAATTTCCAAAAGAGGGCTACCTTTAAAAAACATAAACCAAAGAAAATATTAAGTTTGAAAAAATTAAACCAACTTTATTATTTAACATTTTTATTCTACGAATCAAGTCTTAGTATGTGATGTTTAAGCTCTCTTCCAAAAGAGCTACTACAATAGAATCTTGCATCTAAAGTACAAACCTTTGTTGACTATTAATCTCCCTTGCATGTTGAAATTTAAAATATAATTATTAAAACATATTTTGTGTTCTATTCTAACCCAAATTTCAAATAGAGCAATGGGTTGGAATAATTGAGCCTTGACCCAAGTATGACTTGGGAAAAAGGAATCTAATGTTCCTTGGTCAAAGTCCCTATAGAGATGGCCTAGAATGTACACCCAAGAAAGATTCTATAATGTTTTTATCTTGGTGGCTTTTGAATTGTTAAGGGCTTGTTTAATTGTTGGAATTATATTTTGGAATAAAAATTTGATATTCCAGATTTTTTATTATAGAATTCAAAATTCAAATTATGGTTTTTGAAATATGGTTTGGAACTATTTGATTTACCATGAATTCATAATAATACCAAACATTTCCTTGATTGGGTTGCACATTTTTGAAATTGGATTTAGTACATTTAAAATAATTATTCATATAAAAATTGTTGTTTCACCAATTTTATTGTTAATATAAAACAAGCAAAAAAACAAAATGGATGAATTTGACAAATAATTTCTTTAAATCCTAAATTGTTTTCCTCAAAATTTGAAAATAAATACCTCTATTAAAAAGAGATAAGATCACACAAAGAAAAAGATATGTGCATTGTTAATGGCCTCCTTAAAAATAATTCTAGGGGTTTCTTCTATACCATGTAGCAAAATCCATTTCTGTACCATGTACCGAAATCCCATGCTATTATTTATACATGAGAAGGAAAAATTATTAAATGGAAGATTTATTTGGACAGCATGTGAAGCTACTATAATTTTTAAAAAATTCAATGGAATTTCTCTAGTAAATGGTGTTGTTAAAAGGCCTAAATTAACAAGAAAATTTTAGGCTAATAGTAGATTTAATTTTTTGGAGGAAATAGTGTGATGTGCCAGAAGGGTGGACATGAAAGGCACAAGGGTTGTAATGGATGGCATGATTCTTTTCCTCAAAATCTGAAAATAAATATGCCATTTGAAAAGAGATAATTTTATGTAGAGCACAAGTTCTATACATTTCTAATGGCCAATACAAAACCATGAGCATGATGACAAAAAAATGTGAGCCAAGGAAAACATGTGTAATGACAAATTGTTTTGTTAACAAAATAAAAATCAAATAGGTCACATGGGGATCAATTTTTTTAATTTTAATTAATATGGAATGCTTACTTTTGTCAAATTGGAATTCAAATGATAATTTGATTAATTTATCCTATTTAAATGGAAAATCAAATTCTAGTTTTAGAAGGTAAATAATTATACCAAATTATAAATTTTCCCAATTCTAATTCAGATGTTACACACTCAAACACTAAATTATAATTTTTTCAGAATTACAAATATTAATTCATATTTAAAATAGACCCTAAATTAAAAAGCTATAAATCTCTCAAAAGACTTTGATCATGTTAAGATTAAGTGTGAAATATAGAAGAGTATTGCATCAATGAAATAGATACTTCAACTTGCTCAATTAATTTGTTCTTTTAATGAAAAGAAATCTAATTCTAACCTATAACCATTTCAATTATGAGCCTTATCATTTATTTTTTAAAAATTGTCTACACTTAAATGAATTATATAATCTAGCCAATAGGCTATTACCAATAGTCCAATAGAGGATCTTACCAATGGACATGAAAGGCACAAGGGTTGTAATGGATGGCATGATTCTTTTCCTCAATGGTCCAATAGAGGATCTTTCCTATAAAAAACCTAAAGTCTTCCCTCACCTAGATAAGGTAGTCATGTTTGTGACTACACAAGCTTGGTACCACATGGACAACATCCCCATTACAATTTGGTTGGCACCTAGCATTTCAACATGTCATCAAATTATTATAGTCTTCCTCAAACATTTAAATAAGTATACTTGTCTAGTGAACAAACACCTGATGTTAAGCACTTAGACAATTTCAATGGAGTTTGTGAAGAAGTACAATGTAACTACCAAAGAGAAGATTGGAAACATAGCAACATAGATAGAAGAGAACTTTGAGAAAATGAAAGCTTCTACAATTAAGAAGATAACATGGTAGAAGTACTGGTGTTGACAATTATGAAGAGTCTCTTAAATGGGTTGCTCTTGAAAAACTCCCTACTTATGATCACCACAAGAAGTAGGTTCTAAGTGAAGATGTAGCAATTGAGAGTTTAAAATAACATGTTGATGTGGTTGATTGATGGTGTTGGTGTTTTAAAATGCACAATGATAAAACCTTCCAAAGGGCAACATAAATGGGAATGTCTAAGGGTTAGTTACTTCCCCATCTTCAATAATACCCAAATGGATCTAGACCAACATAATGAAGCACAATGCTTCCTTTAGTTTTGGCTCTACAAAACCAAGGTAGGAGTACCTAGAGATCCTATTGTGTAAGTAGTGCAAGCAACCACGGTCTAGAATCTAAATAAATTAGATTAAACCCTTATTTCTCCTATTTACTCATGCAATAACATAGATCTGCAATAGCTAACTGCAAGACAATGCAATTCATAAGCTAAGTGAGGGCATCCTATTCTAGCTCTTCAAACATAAAATATAAAGATGATTTGAATTAGATTTGATTTTATGTGTGAGGGGAAAGTGGATGAAAACCAACTATGGACAAAAAACTAATGATCATGTAGTTGATTAGTGCCTCGTCTATTGGGCAATTCACAAATCTCTCTCATGCATTTTGGATATCTAAGACACATATCCTATCCCAAGACTCCAGATCTATCTATTTACCTTATAAATTAGATATCAATGTTCAATCTAAATCTCATTCTTACTTGATATCCTCCTCAATAAACCTGTAACCTTATCGATTTCCCTAAAGCATTTACATAAATCCTTGAATTATAAGAAACAATGAAATAACATACAACCTTAAGTGACTGCAACTATGATCTAGGCTCTTTGTTCAAAGATCATAAAACATTAAAAATCATTGAGAAAGGAGACAAGATTTAAAATGAAACTCAACACCTATTGTTCTTTGTATTGATTTCCATGAAATAATATATGAAAATGCATGAAATTGACTCACAAAATACCAAATAAACTAGACTGTACAATATACATATGTTGTTATACAAGAGAGAAAATGGTGGGAATGAGAAACTCATGGGATGGGAAGGGCGTATCACAGCCAAAGCATAGCTTCATGGTCTGGAACTGACACATACCATATACTATACATTAAGACTTCATCAATTCCATAAACCATTTTTTCTAAATGTTTTCATTCTAGAATTTCCTTTCCAGTTTTCAACTCCCAACTTTTTCCTAACCCCCTTTGATGAAAGAGAGAAAAATCATATATAGGATGAAAGAATTCAATCCTAAGTAAGAGATATTTTCCATTTCCTCTTTTCATTCCAAAAAGATCTAATTTTTCAATCATGACTCCAACTTCAATCTCAAAATTCATTACAGCTAGAAAACAAAAATTCCTCATAATTGAAAATTGGAGCCAAATTACCAACTTTTTCCTAACCCCCTTTGATGAAAGAGAGAAAAATCATATATAGGATGAAAGAATTCAATACTAACTAAGAGATATTTTCCATTTCCTCTTTTCATTTCAAAAAGATCTAATTTTTCAATCATGACTCCAACTTCAATCTCAAAATTCGTTACAGCTAGAAAACAAAAATTTCTCATAATTGAAAATTGAAGCCAAATTATACCAGAATGACATAATATTGTCAAAACTAACCCAACAAACATTTTACCATGTGTTTTTACTAGGCTTGCAAGTGCATTTTCAATTTTCACCAATTTCACTAAGAAGGCCCAAATTTCAAATTTCTTCCTATAACTTGAACTAGTGAAGACCTGCTCAAAATCTAATTCCATATCTTGATTCCTCATCTTGAGATCTTTCCAACAATATATGATACTTGATATTTCAAATGAACATAACCCCTCTAGTGACCATTTAAAGAATCAGGTTCCAACTCCAGTTTTGCACATTAAAATGCAAAAAATTGAAAATTTCAAAAAAATATATAGTATAAACTATAGGTTTTGCATTTATAACTTTGAAATTTTTTATGAACTACCATTTCAATTTTTATTTTTTTTTGAACAAAATATTAAAATTTAAAATTTTGTTGACCTCTTATCCACCTGGGTGCTAGACATGTGCCATGTGTTAGATGATAAATGGATCTCACAACTTTGAACGACCCCATAGCCTTCTCGTCAGATTTCTCAACTTTTCAGGAGCTCGCCATGTCACCATTGGTGAATCCCTCCTATTTTCTGGTGGCAACATAGTGACCACTAGAATCTGATGGTTTTTTCTAGTGAGCCACTCTATGCATTTGGTCAAAATTGGTCTCTATGCCAACTAGCTATCCATGACAGGCCCCACTATGCAGGCAACAACTTTGACAAGTCTTGTGCCTTAAAGACAATAAGTAAATGTGTGAATGTTTGTTAAAGTACCTAATTTACCAATTACATTATGCATGTGGGACTAAGGGTCTGGCCTATTTCTCAAAGAAAAATGTAACCTCTTTTCAATACATAAGATCTCCTTCCACCTTCAACATTATAGTCGTCCACACTGCAGGACCCTGTTCTCATTATCCATGAGCATCTTCAAGAGGGGATACACACATGCACAAATAGGAAAACAAAAACCATTTACTACAAACACTAACTATGATGCAGATGCAAGGGCCCCTGATTAATCAATCCAAGAAGTTGTGGGCCTCCAGCTAGATGATACAAGAATCTCCATTCAACAGACTTCATGAATAATCCATCCTCTAGACATGCAATCATTCCTCTACCATGGACATGCCCCTACTACTCAATGCATGTTGGAGCTTGCTCTGCATCAATGTTGATGTTATCTACCTCTTACAAGGCCACCCCTTTGTCTTTATTATGGGCGTATTTGTTTTCTTTTATAGCCAATGGAAAACCATTCAGCTCCATGGCATGGGGTTTGAACAATCTCTTGCTAATTCCTTACGTGGGGCTTTGGTTATGGATGTGGAGGATGTGGTGGTCTTACTCTAATGTCGTCTCCTCCCAATGACTTCTACTAAACTGAGATGCCTCCCCTACTACTCATGCAACTTCCATTGATGTGGACTTGAAGGTTCCTAATCCCAATTGTAGATGCTGGACTCCTCTTGTGCTTCACATCGATTATGCATAATTTCCAATTTATCTTGAACTCCTAAACTAGCTCCTCATTTTCATTTCTCTACTCTGCCAGACCCAAGGTGGTTGCCAATATTCTATATTTGTGATAATATTCTATACAGTGAAATCAGACCTCCTCCATCCCTCATCTTGGAAGCAAGGTGGAGATCACACATGAAGCACCAATTATTTGTCACTTCTCTGACATTTTTTGAATGAGATCCTTGGAGCAAATATGCAAAAAGAGGCCTTGTAAATATCAGACATTGTAGCACAACATTGGCATAGCAGCTATCACATTTATAGTTATTCTCGCCATCCAATATTTTAGAAGCTATGAATTATGCAAATGCATCTTGAAGAGATTCAATATTGCCTTCTATCTCCACATTTAGGTCCATCATGGGATCATACTACTCAAATATGTATTGGCATATCAAACACTTTATTTTTGACTGAAGATAGCCCCCAAATGTCTGTTGGATAAGTGTTGTATCTTGCAATAGTGGATCAACAACTCTCTCTCCATCAGCTTCAGAAAGACACACTGATTGCATTACATCAATGGAAAACCTTAAAAATTCATGAACATCCTCTCTAAAACTGTGGGCTACTCTATTTCACATCTGAATGCCTTGCTCTTAATCTTGTCATGTCATAGCAATACAATTTTTTAGAAGTTTATCTTATATTTCCTTGTGCATTTCTAAGCTACTTTACCATCATAGGGTATATATTGGTTGTTATTGATTAAACTTTCTGAGCTTCTTGACAGATCTTAGCATTCTGTTAGCAATAGTCAGGCCCCAAGATGGGCTTGACTAAAAAAAAATTCAAACCCAAACACCTGAGTCATCAAATTGATCAAATTGATTTATTGAACCTTTAACACACACTAGATTCAAAAATAATTGATATTTGATCAATTAAAATTCATTTTGTAACCATTTTCACAACTATCAATTTCATGTCAAGAGGCCTATTGGTTGTCTTTAAAAAATGATGAAAACACTTGACCGAGCTCTGAACTCTAGATATCTTGGCTCTCTGACATACTCAACAAGCCTGCCAAATATTGTCCATGATGACATTAGGGTCAAAAGATATCAACCTCCAAAGTTGCTCACTTAAAATCACCTACAAATAATCATATTAGAAAACCACAAAGTGGATTTGGATTTGACTTTAAAAACTGAGAAAATGAGCACTTGAGGTTCTGGAAACTATGGAATTAGTAGACACTGAAATAAAGAGTATGAACCTCCAATTTTGGCTCATGAAAAATGATTGGGAAAATTTGGCGAATGGTCAAAGTGGGCTACTCAGAATTTGCAGACTAGAAGCACTAGCAGAAAAGCATTTTCGCAAACAGAATGGACCTGGAAAATTGTGCAGAAAAATCCATCAAGACTTAAAAATTGGCACACTTAAAGTATTTTTGGGTTATAACACAACAGTATGATCCATTTGATCTCACCTATGATGGATTTCAAGTTATGACATCACAAATAGGGGTACCAACCAATCTGCATTAAGTAACACTAGTAAAAAGTTATAAATTGCATTCAGAATCTCGTTTGCAAACTGATCAAAGAGACTCATCAGAAGCTCAAAATTTAAACATAACAAGTCTCTAACCTCTAGAATGCAATGCAAAAGGAATTTTAGCATTCTAGTCAACCGGTTCAAAATTATAACAAGTCAACCAGGGCTTCCCAAAATTTTGAGCAATTTGCTTCAGCATGACAATAATGAATGAGTGACTTTGAGGGATTCAAAACCTAGTCAAACGGATTCAAAACAACTCAAAATCTAAGACATAGATTCTTTGGTATGGACACTAAATGCTCTCAAAGTGGTGAGTCATGAAACATTAGTGGGTGCAAGATATTCAATCACAAACTAGGCCTTATGTCACTGTTTGACACGGGTAAAAATGCAAATTTGGGCATTGCTCAAAACGAGACTTCACGAAATGACTTGGAATGGAAATTTATCTTCATGGGATGGATGGACACACTCAATGCAAGGTATTAGAAACATTAAACACCTCTTAGGCCTAGAAAGGATAGCCGAGTACACATGGATCAAAAAGCACTTATATGGCTTGATTTTCCAATGGTACTCAAAATTAGGGCTTCAATTTTGAGTCCCAATAGATGGAGTAATAAACACTTAAGACTTTTCACCAATTCATTCACATCTATCTATAAACTTGTGCATTGAAAAGCTATAATGTAAATCTATTGTAAAATATAAATCTAATCAATCACATGCATGAAAATAAAACACATAACACAATATTTGTTACCCAATAACCTTCCAAGGTGAAGGTAAAATTTGGGGTGGGAATGACACCTACAAATCTTCACTGCTAGAGTAATAAATTTAACCAGTTAATGTTACAATGTTTCAAGACCATAAGATATGATCTTCCATATGACGAGTTTACCCTATTAAAGGCTTAAGAGACTATTAGGTCTCATCTTTCTAGAGGATTTAACACTTACAACTAAGTAAGGACTTTGTTAGGAGATTTACAAAGATTTGGTAAGACCACTTCGTTAAGAGATTTACTCTTATTCAAGTCTGTTAGAACTGATTTAGTACGTGATTCTTAGTTTTCTCTATAAGATAATTTTGAGTCTTCTCCTTGCTAACAAATCCTATCCTCTAATCTAATATTACTTATCTTTTCCTTTCACTTCACTTCTTATGAATAGGTCACTCGATCTATTAGATGATAATAGAACCCTTCACTGACTTCTAATCTATTCTCAATCCTTCACTATATAATGCTCTATGTTCGCACATATACTCTTCCTATCTCCCTCTCTTTTCTTATGATTGCATGTAATTTATCTAGGTTAAGTTCATTTGTATTTGAAGACTTTTGTAAAGTGTTTTCTAGATGATTACCAATTTTGTCTCTTCATCTTGATCGTTGAACACACAATATAAGGATCTATGATCCACATCGTGTAAATGTTCTATAACAACCTCTATAGGTATTAAATGTTCTGTAACAACTTGGAAAAAATTTAAATGTTCCTTCCAAGTCGGCTTGATAATCATTTTGGCTCAAACTCTATTCCATTCTTGAATTTCATGTAAAATCTTTATTTCTCACTCTTTACTATTTCCTAATGCTCAATGTTGATGTTGGTCAATCTGTGTTACTCTTCTAATGCTTAGAATATATTTTTCTTAGCACAAACTATGTAAGTCGACACTTGCATGCTTGATACTTTCTCAGTCATTGATGAGCTCAAATCGTATAGAAAATACTCTATGACCATAACCTTACTTGGCTCCTATGGAGAATGGTATATACTTCTTTATATACATGAGTCGACCTATATAGAGTAGCTTAGTTGCAGTGATGATTGTCTGACTCTGCCTTATAAATGACTAAGCAGTTGACACTAATAGATAAAAATGGTTAGAGATACCAATATATGTCACAAATATCTCTACTACAATGTAGAGGAAGTTCATTCAAAGAGTTCTACTAGTAGATGAAGTGGAGACCAAGTACTTTCCAAATTCAGAGATATATGATTGGTACACAAAATTGATAAACTTACCATGAACTTGTTTGAGATAGATTTAGTTCAAGAGATTTCACTTTGTTTATGGTAAAAATTATAGCTTGTAAATTGACTAAGACCAAACTTGTCTAGCTCTATGTTGTTATGGTCATTGTAGTATTATTCTACATAGGAATCAATTTAGTAAAGTAGAAGTTAAGCAAATTGATTTGGACTCAAAATCTCTCTTTAATTATATATGATACAATTCTAAACTTATCTTGAGTCCATGTTTTCTTTTGTCTACTAATGTAGATCAAAATTCTAAGAGTATGTATCAAGATAGTTAAACAATGTATGAGATATCTCTAGGATTTAAATAATGTTAGTTTTCTTTACCATTGGATAATTTTTTTTTAAAAATATTCTATAGGAAAACCTCAAGAAAATGTCCATAATCATATAAAATATACAAAATATCCCATGCTTACTATATTCTTGGTTTATGAATTTGTAATTTCCTTGACCTCTTCATTATAGATTAACAAATTGCATTTACATGTGGCTACTCATCTGTTGCAATCTTGTTGTTTCTTACATCCATCCAGGATATAAACATCACCATTTTATTTTTAGCTTCTCAAGATTTAGTATCTTGTGGCATGAACTTTATGTTGTGCTTGAGTAGAAGTCTTACTTCCTAATATTATTCTTTTGGTAACTTTGCAGGGTGCTTGAGTAAATTCATTTATTTATAAATTGATCGAGAGGAAACTAAAAGTAGGAAAATGAGAGATTAGTTCCTCAAGAATGCATTAAATGTTGAATGAAATATCCTGAAACGGGTTTTGTTATGCTTAAAATATTTAATTTTAAACTTGAGAATGGATAGAAAGATTAACAAAATAATAGATGCAATTTTTTGTTTTCATTTATTTCAAGATTATCTTTATTTTCATAGAAGATTATCTATACTACACATTAAGAGCACCAAAGGGCTAATTATTATAAGGAATAAGCAACAACACAATGTTTAATTATATTACAAGCAATAAGCATAAACAACTTATTTAGAAAAAATAAAACAAATATGGCACCACAAATTAATTTCCATTTTTTTTTCTTCCTAAATTTTAATTATTAAATTGTATTATCAATCTTTTATGGTAGGTGTAGCTAGGTGTCTAGGTACCATTGGAATGTCTATTTCACAAAGCTTGTCATCAATAATTTTTGTATCTATAGATCACTTTCTCTCTATACTATAATTTATTTTGTTATGATTTTCTAAAATTTTAGCATTTTTTTGCATGATCTACTTAAATTATGCAAAAAATTATCTTTTCTATCAATGCTTCTACTAGATTCAACTAAACATTATTAATAACTGATAAAATTAGTTAAAAAAACTTATTTTCAAACTATTTTGTTGCACTATCATGTTCAGAGCAACTTCTAGTTAAAATTGGCAAGACCCTTGAATTGATTGGTGTAAGTGCTAGTTTGTTAATTTTTCATGATTAGTAGTTAGTAGTTACTAGAAGCACTATAGTACATTAGGGCCCATTTGGATCACAAATTTGAGTAGGAATTGGAATTTGGAATTCTTAAAAAAAATTCCACTATTTTGGTTTGCAAAATGAGAATTAGAATTCGAGAAAATGTGGATTCGATATCCCCATTTGACTCCCAAAACAAGAATTTTGTATTCCTCCAAAATACTTGTTATTTGGGATTCCCATTTTAAATTCCATTTTTCCAAAATGAACATTCCAAATAAAAGTGAAATTGATTTGTCTTTAACATCTAGATGCTCATTTTTGTAACTACAAAGAAAGAGTTCTGGAGATTGAAGGAAGAGCACTAGAGAAATAGTGAATCCAATCGATGTGCAAATAGATTGAATTGAATTGCACAGAGATATAGTGGGGGGTTTGGAGTGTTTGTCACTTGCAAACAAGGGAGAGATAGACAAAGGTTAATAGTGATAGGAGAAGATGAATTGGATTAGATCTAAATTTTGCATTGTAGATGGGCATCTAACTCTGGCTGTGGATTCTATAACTACCCTCTCCCATTCTTCATTTAATTATAAATTAGCATAATTATGAACTTTGATGCTTGCATCTATACTCTAATTGTGTTGTCGATTCAAACGGCCGAACACCAACACCACCAAATACATACATCGTTGACTCATTACCACAAGAGACTCTTCTTCAAATACAGGGTTTGGGATATATAAGAAATTGGATTCCCTACAATGAATCTCTGTGAGTTTGGGCTCTATGTATACAAGAGCTTAGATTGCCTATCATAGCTCTATCTAAGTTGTCACCATAGGGAATTTATGAAGCTTTGTTCATACAATTAGAAATTTATCAATGTTTTTCAATCAAATTTAATTTTTTTACATACTACAATCTGCCATTAATTTTTGTTTTTCAAGTTTTGAGATTAGAAATTTGAGGATTTCTATTCTGATCACTATAACATTTATATTTATCTTCTCTTTCACATATTCATATTTCTAAACCAAACTATTTTGGAATAACAAGTTTTGAATATCAAATATTTTTGGGTTTGAACCAAATGGTCCCAATATAAATTCTGGAAATCGTAATCTAGACTTCAAGTTTCAAAATCCTAAATACAAGATTTTGAATGTTAATTCTCAAATCATATTCCACCAACCAAACAGGTCCTTAAGGAATTTTAGGGGAAACCCAAGCCTTTGGATAATGTGGCTAGTACATATGTGTATTGGAGTCGTATAGGGTTGTTGATCATCACATACTTCAAACTACCATTGGTCCTTCAAATCACAATGTTCAAATAACACGCATGGTCAAATAGAATTGAGGCTTTAAAATATCTAAAATGAATCTATTACCATATAGAACCTTAAGATTTATATGGACAAAATATACACAATGAAAATTTGAGATTTTAAAGTCAACCATACATTAAGATAAAAAATAAGTGTATATATAGATATGAGTTTCTCGATAAAGTGTGGAATGGACTCCTTGTAAAAGAGTGGTAGCAAAACAACTCATAGAAAGAGTGCATTGAGTCAAACACACTTTTGACACTACTCACAAACCTATAATTATGTAGATATGTCACAAATGTAGGCATCAAGTTGCCTACTTAGGATTATAAATATATTTGGACATATAGGTGTAGATTAATAATGTGCAATAGGAATTTGGAACATGAATATAAAGACATTTAAGTGTTGAATTTTGGTGCATAAGAACAATTTATTCTAAATTAGCACAATTCATCATCATTCGGCACTAAATATACTATAGAATGCGTAACCCCATATAGAAGCATTAAATACCATGGTAAATGTATTTTTTCATTTCATTTGAATGAAAATAAATAGATATTGAATATAGACAAAATAGTTGGGCATTTTATATTTTATGCGGTAACTATTTATATTTGATTGTCAAAATGAATTTCTGAATTTAGAATTGCATTTAATTTTTTTATTTCTCATGTTATTTTGTTTTGGAGGAGACTTACATTATTGTGTAGATATGTATCCACTACATTATGATTTTTTCTTATAAAAAAATTCAAAGTGGAAAATTAGTATATAATTTTGTGGATATTTACTTTAAAAATTGCATATGCTATAGAATAGTATAATATGAACAAGGAAATTTAGATTAGAAAGTTAATATATTTTGAAATTATCTTATACAAGTGTGATTTATTGCAAAATGACAATATTTAACATAATTGGACACTAAATTTATAAAGTCAATATTTACTAAATGTCTTATTTTGTGTCATTTACCATTCCGTAGTTAACAAAAAAATGGCTCATAAATACCCATAATACTAGGCAAAAAAAATTAATTATAAGGTGAATTGTATGTGGGCCAACTCACATTTCTTGATTTATCATTGGGAAGAGGGTTTTTGAAAATCATTCAACACTTTAATAAAATATCCAACATACACAAGGTACACATACATGATTAATATAAAATATAAACATATTTATTTGTTGAATTCCTTTAATTAAATTTAGCATTTGCTTCAATTAGTAACCTAATATAAGATGGAACTGTGAAAGACAAGGCTATATTTGCCAAGTTATTGATTATTCATAAGATCTTGATGAATATAAGATTATGTTCCATAGTTCTTGATTACCTTTATCACATTTTTTGATATTAATCATTGGCATTAATTATTTATTGTCATTAATAATGATATATGTTTTGTTGAGAACCCAAAAATATATGTTTTGTTAGTGACTAGAGTATATACATTTGAAATCCCAATATGAAAAAGCTAGATTCGGGCTTTGATACCAAAGAGACTTAGATAAGGAAGGTTTCAAAGTAAAAACATGCATGTTTGGGTAATAAACTAAACATATTTTTGTTGACAATATAACACAATATTTAATTTTATTTTCATGTATATATCTATAAATTATGAAAGAGAAAATCAATTTAATACTTCACTAAAATCCCTCAACATCCTTTCAAGTGTTGGTATACCTACTCGAGTCTAAAAATTATCCTTAATAGTGGTTGGCTATTATCAAGAATATTTTATATTATAATTTTCTATAAGATAAAATTTAAAAGCTATTTATAATCCTAAAATTAAAAGTACAAAGACAATTCATTTTTAGCCTAAACCCTCACAAAAATAATAATGTAACTTGCACAATAATGTAAACCACTTACATTTGATAATTTCAAACCAAAGCTTCTAAATAGAACAATGTAATGTTCTCCTTATTTTCATTTCTATGTAATGCTTTTGTATTTCAAAGAAAATGAAATTATTTCTATGCAACGCTTTTGTATTTCAAGAAAATGAAATTTTTTCTATGCAATGCTTTTGTATTTCAAAGCAAATGAAATTATTTCATTCAAAACCTTGACTACATACATAGAAATAATACAACAATACCTCAAAAAAGAAAGTTTATGCATAGAATAGAACGAGGCACTATGGGGAAAATAAATTCATAAAATATTGAAAAGCTAAACATTTTAGGGTTTAGTACAATTGGATAATAACTATTAAACACATACCATTGGCTACAAAGAGAAAGGATAAATGACAGGTGGGGATTTTTAAATTGTGGAGAGCTCATCATATCTAAAAATTGACAGATTTTTTTATACATGTTATATTTGATGATATAAAAAAATTGGAGAACTTGAAAAATAGTATAAACACGTTATATTTTGAATGATTAGTAAAGTAGAGATAAGTAAATAGTGTACACAAACAATTAAAAAACTCAAAGCTATAAACTAAAAATAAAATTCAATTCTTAAGTTAACAAGTTAATTTTAATAAAATAAAAATAAAAAATTTGTTAAGTGCATAATGATTTTGTTGTGGGTCATCATTCCAAATTTGAATTCTACAAGAGTAAGATATGTTAGGCATCTCCTAGAAGAAATAAAGAATAATCTTATATTATTGCCACCATATAAATCAAAAAATAGATGAATATTATATTCTAAAAGCTCCTTTCCTTTTTTCCTAAAATGAAATGTGACTCTAAATCTATATTTATTATTACTAAGCTATTTGACATCACACCTAGTTTTTTTTTACCCTACTAGAAGAAAGATGTGGACTAGTTTTTTTGTAATGAGTAAGACTATTGAATCCATTGCATATAATAGTCTCATGTTACTATCACCATATGTACACTGAAAATAGATGAATGCTATCCTAAGATGTCCTTTCCTTTTGTTCTAACATTGAATACTATTTTGTATTGATATTAATTGTTTGGTTCTATTAGATACACATAGATTTTTGTCTAATTAGAAGAAAGACTTGGACTACTTTTTAAGTCTTTGTGAAGACTACATAATGCATTGCAAATAATACATTCATATTATTACTACCATATGTAAATCCAAAAAAAGATTAATGTTGTCCTGAAAGCTTCTTTCCTTATCGCCTACAATGAAATATGATTCTAAATTGATACACATTTACGATTCTAAATTGATACACGTAATAATTTTTCCTATTATATTTGATTAACTAGAAGAAAACATAAATTACTTTCCTGTATAAGACTACTGAATGCATTGGAAAAGGAAAAGTATCATATTATTACCACCATAAGGAAGCCTTAAAAACAGATGATTTAAAAGATCCTAATCTTTTCTCCTAGATTCTGAAGTGATATTCCCGTTGGACATACACAGATTTTCCTCCAAGTGGAGTAAAGACCGTAGACAACTTTATGTCATGAGTCAGGACTACTTTATGTAGTGAGTGAACCCTAAAGAACTCATTGCGGGTCATTCACGGCAACGGCTACCCAGCCAGTTATTTCGACTGGCTGGGTATGACGCTGTTATCTCCGGCCGTCTTTCTGCAGACTGTCCCGTACCGCTTTAAAAATGGTGTAGAGACTAAAAACCAGTCCATGTCATACAACATGTCCATCAATACAAACAAGTACAAGAAAGTCAAGAGCTGAGGAAAGTTACACGTGCCACCTTAAGCAATGGATTAAAGATGGTAGAAAATGTCATCTTGCATTCAACATTTGCTATATCACAATGGGATCTTTAGGATTGGGGTCTTGATTACTTTTACGTTCACAATACAATGCATAATTTAATACTGATTATAAATCACGATCTCTAAATAAAGCTTCGAATGGCATGTAAACAATATTGGAACATAAAATCTTTGAAGGTATTGCAATTCAAAAGGTTTGTTATATATATATATATATATGAAATATTGTTGAATTGATAAGCATTAAAATAAGGACTCTAATTTTTTATTTAACAGTTTAAGGGCAGTTGAAGCTAGTAGTTTTCTACTATCCATTAAAATTGTTTGTTATTTTCTAAGTAGATTGTGTGTCTATTTTTGCATCAATCACACAATCTACACATAAAACATCAAGCAAGTTGGAGGGCATATGAGCACATTATAGTAGTAATAGAAAAATATTATCGTAGGGTTGTCAAAAGACCAACAACACACATGTGTTGGTTGTTACATGTCAAGGCCACAAGGGTCATATTATGTGTGCAAATTTCTTTCTTGAAAAACCTTTAAAAAGATAAAGAACCACAATTGGCCACTTATGGTGCAAAGGCCAAAAGAGATAATTAACAATAGATAAACAACAGCCATACAAGTGGGACAAAATAATGTTGAGATTTATAAAGGCTCTCCCAACCTTCACAATGAGTAACAAAAAGGTATCAGAAAAGGTAGAGGACAACACCCCTCTAACCAACAAATCACCCCAAATCTACAAACTCATTTCTACGATGTAATGACAGTAGTTTAGTAGTCTACCCCAATAGGACAAGAGCATGAAGATATTAAGGGATTGGGAAGTTAATCACAAACCCATCCTATGTTTAGGCATTCATAAAATGGAGAAGACCTTTCATGATTACCAACCTCCTCCTCACGAAACAAAATTGGCTCTATAGTTCTTCCACCTTCATAGGAAATGTGAAATCTAGGAAGAAGAAACTCGAGTCACCATGACCAACAGAAAACATCCCACCTCAACTAGAAACAATAAATCTTCATAATCAACTCTAGATTTCAATTAAAAATAATCAGCTAGTATGATCCCTATGAAACCATTGTTCATACAAACTATAATGGAAAATCCAAACAAAAAAAATGATGTAACAAAAACCTTTATTACAATCTAGCTACAAGGGTCATATAAACTCCTCCCTAAAATCATAGTAGCATATTTTGTCCCCACACCTAGCCTTCAATATATCGAGATTCCCACATGAGGAATGTCCATCCAGAAACACAAACTCGAGGGCAAGTGAGATGTAGGAAACTTCATCCCAAACATTTTCTACATAATAGATCGAACAATCTGCAAAAGAAATGGCTCATCAAAACAAGCAAAATCATCCTCTATAAGCGCTCACTAACCCATGTCCAATAGGGCAAAAGGAAAGTCAAAGCTCCCACTCAGTGTCCATAGACACCATGTCGAAAACAAGCATAAAAAAAATTCCATTAACCAAAATGTATACAAACACATCTCCAGTCACTACAAAAGAATCATTTCCACCAACACCAATAGTGGCTTTGTAATGCCTCACTAGGAAACCCAAGTCAAACTTTTCATACATTTCAGAAATAAAATAAACCCACATATCAAACTCTCAATTTGCACAGAAAATTTGACAACCACGAGGTACACAATCTCTTTCGAAAGGAAAGATTCCTAGAAGTTTCTAAATCCAATCTTAATTCAACTAGTTGATCTTTAAAGTATCTCTTTATCTTAAAAATTAGACAAAAACTTGCAAATTGGTGTGTGCCCAATGACAAAAATAACTCTAATATAGAAAACCTATTCAATAGGGTTTCCAAAAAGAGTAAAACTTAACAACAAACAAAAATCAACTTAAATTTTGAATAAAATAATTATTTTTAATTAAACAATTCCCACATGCAAAGAACTTTATCTTATTATTTAATTGCATGAGTCAATTTAAGTTGAATGTGTAAATTAAATTGCATTAATATGTGAACTACTAATTTCATAATTATAACACATTAATAATATGCACCTACATATAATTCAATATTAATATATTAATTGTGCATTTAATTTATAATTTGAAGTTAATATCTAATTTAATATATGATTCTCATAATTAGACTTTTGAATTGTCTTTAATAAATATAGATATTTGATTAATTCTCATTAATTAAATATTCTTGTATTTAATATTTCAATATTTGGTAAGATTTAATTATTTAATCACTCAATTAATCTCTTAATCCAATTTAATACAAAATCACATCAAAGCTCATGACATGAAAACTAATGGAAAACTAACTAAATCCAAAAAATACAATAATCATGCTCAAAGGGAAAGGTTAACAAATTTACGTCACCTTGACGAATTCAGGTAAGTAGTCAATAAGATACTTGTCCACTATTTCAGGACAATGATGGTTTAGGTTTATGATTTGAATCTATATGTTATGTCCACATAGATGTTGACCTTGTTAAACAAAATTGCTGAAAAATCATTATGCTGACTCAAATAATCCTTTTCTGGAACATTGGGTTGGTATCAATTGATATATCCAATTATCGTTCTCAACTTAGTAATAGTTGATTATGATTATAGAAATGATTTAATTAGGTTTAAATATATACCAATAATCGAACCTTCAATCTATTGAATAATTTTTCCTTTTCATAACACCCAGATCATATCATGATCTTGATGAAATTCATGTTTCTGAGAACATTGATGGTAATTAAATTTTACCATCACATGATCCTATAAAGTAGTTTATTATTTGCCAAGAAATATGATATACCAGATGAATTTTGTGGTCAACTATTAAAGAAACAAATTAGGCTTCATCACACCTTCCTAATATAACTCCACTTACAAAATCACTTCCATATAATGTAGGTTTTCTTGCGCAACCATAAGTCTATACTAAGATCACCTTTGAGATCTTGATCATATTTATTCAATTTTAAAAATTGTTAGTGTTGCTCAGGAATAAAAATATGCAACTTCAATAATGAAATCTCCTAATTGAGTTTCTAGTAAACAATAGTAGAAGTATGAAAGCCAAGTTTTATTAAAACTTTGTCAATCCCTGTTGAGAATATGGGTGTTTTACAAATTGCATAATATTGTTTATATTATATTATTGTATTTTATTATGTAATGTTGCACCTAGGAGCATCTAAATGGATGTGCAATATGGAGAGATTCTATTAGAATATTCTTAATGAGTTGTATTGACACATTGTGATAATATCAAGTTATCTTCCACCTTAGGCTCATTCACCAAGTCCCCATTCTCATTTGCCATAGTAGCTCTTTAATCATCAATCTTCTTATTAGCATTAGGATGTTCAAAACATCTATGACCTTCTTCACCACATATGAAGAAAGTACCTTTAAATGCACCTCTATATATTCTTCTTCTCCGTTCATTAGGTATTGGTTCATCTTCAACAATTTGTTTATCCTATATCAAGTGATCATGCTTATCCTTCCCCTAAGAATTACCTTGATGTATTTTCTTCAAATTATCTTCTTCCTTCAGAGCATATAGATAAGCATCCTCAACTTAATCAATCTTCAACATACCAATCTCATTTTGAATATTGAATAGTAGACCATTAACATGCCTAGCACCTTTTTCTTAGAAAATTCTCTATGCCTAGACCAAATAGTTAACTTGTAGAACTTTTCAGTATAATCCTTTGACTTCTTTGGATTCAAGAACCTCTTAAACAGCTCAAATTCATAATCAACAAGAATAAACTTAGCCTTCAATTTTTTCACCATCCATCTCCAACATGTATTTTATTTCACCTTTCTCTTCTCTATTGTGTTGTAATTCTTTCCACCATAAAGAAGCACGACCGTTCAACTCAGTATGTGTCAACCTCACTCTAAGTGGATCTCTAATATCCTCTAACTCAAAGTAGTCTTATAACTCACCAATCTAATCAATCAAGTCTCCATGATTCAAAGTACCTTAGAAATTGAAAACATTCATCTTATACTTCGTCTTCAACTAAGCTTCAGATCTATCCAACTGACCAATTATGTCTTCCATAGATCTCTCCATCTGATCAATCTTATCTTCTCCATTAGATCCAACAACCTCAAAGGCTTCAACAACTTCCTCATAACCATATTACATACCCACATTCCTTGATAAACAAACAATATTTCTCATTATCTAAATGACCATATCATTCTTCATCAACTCCATTAAATTTGATGTCTGATCTAACCTTTCTGAAATTTTAGTCTCCAACAGATCACTGAGATCTATAATTGCCCTAAGGTCCAATCTTCTTAGAGGAATCTTCCAAGATATTTTAAAAACCTCTACAACAAATCCTACCTGAGATCCTTGTGATAAACTCGACTTGCTTTCACCTTGTACAAACAACAAAGAATGGTTTCACAAGTCGAGGAACATAGATCTACGAACCAAATCACACGAAATATCTACAACCAGACTCCAACAATCACCAACCAAATCAAATCTTTACTTTGATAATACCTTCATACCTTATCATACTTATCTCACACTTATCATACCTTCATAAGTTTCAACTCGTTGAAATCCTAGTTCAATTGATTGTGTATCTATTAGTATGTTGTCTCATTATATAATCATATACAATGGACATACCTAGATACTTGCCCTATTTATTGGATAGAATGGAAATGTTATGCATAGAATTCAGTTGATTTGGACTTTCTATCTAGTTATAGCTCAAACAAAATGGTTGTTTTTTAGGTATAATTCTTCAATCTAGCATTCTTATATGTATAATACATTTCATCTCTATCAAAATTTATTAAATAAGTGGACAATATTTATGATAAATTAAATACTTTTTTTGTATAATGTTTCAGATACACTTTGTTTTTTTAATAAAAATTAAATAATAAAAATAGGAAATTTGAGAGTTATCAAGACTTTAAATTAAAAATTGATAAAATATTATACATTTTAAAAATCAAAATCTTGACATCTCTCAACTTCCCTATATATTTTATAAAATATATAAGCTAGTTCAATTTCATTCTCATATAATGATAATGTATTTTACATGAAAGAAATTAGCTTTATCATGTAGGTCAGTTGGTCAAATGCTAATTGAAATGCATTGGATGAGAACTTAATAAGCAATATTTTCTAAGAATGTTAGATGCACACATGCATGCACATGGTCTACATACACTAAAATATTTTTTTTTTAAATATATACAATGAAAGCTTTTTAATAATTTTGAAGTTCTCATCCATTTAATGAACAAAAAAAATACCTTTTTAAATCAATACCCATCCTATATATTTGAAAATTCCTTATTTGATCTAATATTTTATGCAAACCAAAAAAATGACTTGATTTCCTTCTAAAAATTAACTAAAACACATCTATATTAGACATCACCAATGAAGATCTAACTTGTTAATGATATCTATTCATTGAAATTTGTCTATCAAATACTAAGACTTATCAGAATGTTGGTTGTGTTTATGAAATATTATCTATGTAAGAACGTGTGTGTGTGTGTGTGTGTGTGTGTGTGTGTGTGTGTGTGTGTGTGTGTGTGTGTGTATTTTGATTGTAATTAACAACAAAGGTTAATTAAAAAATGCACAACAATTCAAACTGTAGCAACATTATAATCTCATAATTACAGTCCATTGATCTGTTGAATTAGCTTTTAAATTTATCTATGATCTATTTCATTCATTTTTATTAAATATAATTTTAAATTTAACGAAGACTTTGATATAGAAAATATTAGAAGTCATAAAAATGTTTTAAAATTAACTTCTAAAATGATAATCTATATACATACATACATATATACATACATATAACTAGCTCATTTTATATTTTACAACAATCTAAAATATTTTGATTGTAATTCACAAAAGAGATTAATTAAAAAATGTACAACAATTCAAACTGTAGCAACATTATAACCTCATAATTACAATACATTGACTCATTAGATTAGCTTTTAAATTTATCTATGATCCATTATATTTATTTTTATTAAATATAATTTTAAACTTAACAAAGATTTTGATATAGAAAACCTTAAAAGTCATAATAACGGTTTAAAATTAACTTCCAAAATGACAATCCCTATCTGTCCTGCAAGGTATTGTTAGCAACGGATCTTGGACTATTGAACAAACAAGCAATATAAGCAGTAAAACACGTTAAATATAGAGAATAGTGGTAATAATTTGTCCTACACAGAGAGGATTGGAGCGGTCGGTGTACAAGGGAGGAAGTTCAAACTTCAAACATTTTAGAATTTATTTGCAAAAGGAGGACTATAATAATTTGACATTAACGTAGACTGTATATATCTTTATATATTTATACACGTGATGCTCTACACGTAGGGTTAGGGGTACCTTCATATTCTTAAACACTTGTGATAGTGGAAGCCTTAAATCTAATCACCAGCCGAGCTGACTATAGAGCTTATCATCTCCTTGTACGTGGTACTTTTGAAACAATCATTGAATTCACTATAAATCTATCAAACTTGGTTGATGGTACGGGACAGTCTTCGAACGGAGATAACGACGTCATACCCAGCCAGTCGAAATAATTGGCTGGGTAGCTGTTGCCCGTATGCCCTCCAACTTGCTTGATGTTTTAAGTGTAGATTGTGTGATTGATGCAAAAATAGACACACAATCTACCTAGAAAACAACAAACAATTTTAATGGATAGTGGAAAACTACTAGCTTCAATTGCCCTTAAACCGTTAAATAAAAAATTAGAGTCCTTGTTTTAATTGCTTATCAATTCAACAATATTTCATATATATATAACAAACCTTTTGAATTGCAATACCTTCAAAGATTTTATGTTCCAATATTGTTGGCAACGTCTATACAGCCATGAAAATGCACTTCCTTACGAAGGAGAGGACTTAGATTTTTTTTTAAAAAATTTGAAAAAGCAATGTAAAGGAAGTGCATTTTCATGGCTGTATAGCCACGAGCAATATTGTTTACATGCCATTCGAAGCTTTATTTAGAGATCATGATTTATAATCAGTATTAAATTATGCATTGTATTGTGAACGTGAAAGTAATCAAGACCCCAATCCTAAAGATCCCATTGTGATATAGCAAATGTTGAATGCAAGATGACATTTTCTACCATCTTTAATCCATTGCTTAAGGTGGCACGTGTAACTTTCCTCAACTCTTGACTTTCTTGTACTTGTTTGTATTGATGGACGTGTTGTATGACATGGACTGGTTTTTGGTCTCTACGCCATTTTTAAAGCGGTACGGGACAGTCTGCAGAAAAACGGCCGGAGATAACGGCGTCATACCCAGCCAGTCGAAATAATTGGCTGGTAGCCGTTGCCACTACGTCTTCGCATCTTTCGGATATATCAAATCCATCTAACATCAAAAGCCAAATCCATGTCTGCAAGTGAGCACCACGAAATTGCATTATCGCTGACGTGAGAAAGAAAAGTAACATATCTACAATACTTTAAATGCGAAAGTGGTACACCAGGATTTCTACACAGCGAACTCTTTTCTTATTTTAATTTGATGTTACGAAATATAAGAGAGTCAGTAATCATGCTCCGCCCAGTTCTCGCCTTCTTTCCACTTATTCTCAGCTGCCTACTTATGATTCCCCATTGCGCTTCCCTCTCGCCAGACGGCCAAATCTTGCTGAAAATCAGAAAAGAAGATTGGAGGGACCCCAATAATTCTTTGAGCAACTGGGACGACTCTCACCAAAATCCATGCGCTTGGAACGGAATTTCTTGTGATAAATTCAACACTGTTACGGCTGTTGATCTCACTGGTCACTCCATTTCTGGCAACTTGACTTCTGCTATTTGCGCCCTACCCAATCTCACTGGCTTGACTCTCCATCACAATGCTTTCACCGGCCCCTTCCCACTTGGCCTCTTGCACTGCTATCATCTGCGCAAGCTCGATTTGTCGATTAACAAGTTCGCTGGAATGCTGCCCGCTCATATATCCCAATTGAGTGAGTTGAGAGTCTTGAACTTAGCAAATAACGCTTTCAGTGACACCATTCCTATATCTTTCGGAATGTTGCCGAAGCTAGAAGCTCTATTCTTGCATGACAATAGTTTGAGGGGAACATTCCCTTCGTTTGTTGGGAACTTGGAGTCCCTAACGAACTTCACAATTGGGAGTAATCCTCTGAGACCTGATGTTATACCGAGGGAGCTTGGCAAGTTAAAGCAGCTGCAAGAGTTAGGGCTAGAAAACTGCAACCTTGTAGGCGTAATTCCACCATTCTTGGGCAATTTAACGAAGCTAGAAGCTCTCTTCTTGCACGGCAATAGTTTGAGGGGAACATTCCCTTCTTTTGTTGGGAACTTGGAGTCCCTAACGAACTTCACGTTTGGGAGTAATCCTCTGAGACCTGACGTTATACGGAGGGAGCTTGGCAAGTTAAAGCAGCTGCAAGAGTTAGGGCTAGAAAACTGCAGCCTTGTAGGCGGAATTCCACCATTCTTGGGCAATTTAACGCAGCTGAGGTCGTTGGACATTTCGTACAATAATCTCTCGGGCAGCATCCCAACATTCCTGGGCAATCTAACCCAGCTGGAGGAGTTGGATTTCTCGTCCAATCATCTCCGAGGCGAGATTCCGGGTAACATTGACCAACTGAGGAGCTTATCCAGTTTGAATTTTTGTGACAATCAGCTTAACGGCACAATTCCTCAAGCAATTACCAATCTCACAAATCTGATTCTTCTTCAACTGTGCTCCAATCGGCTTACTGGGACGATACCTGCTCAGCTCGGAGAGCTACGTTACTTGAATAACTTGATGCTCTACGACAACAAATTCAATGGCTGGTTACCACAGAATTTGGGTACGTACTCAAATCTAATTGTAGCTGATCTGTCCAGAAGCGGACTGGAAGGCCCTGTGCCAACAAATCTGTGCATGGGAGGAGTGCTGTATGGATTCGAAATCAGTTCCAACAATTTCAACGGTTCTCTGCCTTCTACTTTTAAAGACTGTAAGTCTCTGCGCTTTCTCTACATTGACAACAACCAGCTGAGCGGTGAGATTCCTCCGGGGCTATGGGGTGCGGTTAATCTCCAGGGATTGTTGTTAAAAAACAATAAGTTCCGAGGCGAGATTTCACCTGCAATTGGCCAAGCGAAGGAGCTGAGTCGATTGAAGATAAGCAACAATCTGTTCGAGGGAAGAATTCCTGCGCAAGTCGGACAGCTCAAAAGCCTTCTGGTATTTGAGGCTGGCAACAATCGCTTGTCAGGCCCCATTCCCCGCGAGCTCGGGAGCTTGGATTTGGTAAATATTCTTACGCTTGACCATAACTTTCTGTCAGATGAGATTCCAAAGGAAATAATGTATCTTAAGAATCTCAGTGAGCTCAATTTGGGTCACAATAGACTTACTGAGGAAATCCCTGCATTGTTTCTGAGTGACATGACTAGTCTTGATTTGTCAAACAATTTTCTTTCTGGAGGGGTTCCTCCCGAATTGGGAGTATCGAATATTTACGTTTTCAATGTTTCCAACAATCACTTGTCTGGACGCATTCCCGATGGCTTAGACAATCTGGCTTACAAGGACAGCTTTGTGGGCAACCCGGGGCTATGCGGAGGTCGGAATTTGATGCTTCCTTCGTGTTCCTCTGATCAGCGCAATCTCCCGCCTCGCAGTTTGGCTACTCTTCTATCGATCTGTTTAGTTGTAGTCCTCATTGCCGTGTGTTCCGTTTGTCTGTATCGTTCCTTGTATTACAAGAAGCCAAAAAGCACGCCATTGTGGAAAGTAACTCCATTCCACTCGAGATCAGTGAACGAGAGATACATCTTTCCGAATTTGAAGGAGACTAACGTGATTGGATCCGGAAGTGCTGGAAAAGTTTATAAGGTCCATCTGCAGAACGGAGAAGCAGTGGCCGTTAAGAAGGTCCGTAACATCAGGAGATCAGTTGGAAGTTTGAAGAGAAGAAGTGACGAAAAGGAAAGTAAAATGGGGGAAGTGGAGGTGAATACCTTGGGGTACATCCGGCACAAGAACATCTTGAAGCTTCTCTGTTGCATTACGAGTGAAGAAGCAGATTTCAAGCTGTTGGTATTTGAGTTCATGCCAAATGGCAGCTTGTTCGACTGTCTGCACCGGCAAGGCGCAGGACAAGGAATGGCAGGGGAATGGCGGATAAGATATCAAATTGCTCTTGGCGCAGCTAGGGGACTGGGTTATATGCATCATGATTGCCGTCCACCAATATTGCACGGTGATGTGAAATCTAGCAACATCTTGCTGGACGCGGATTTCGATGCCAAAATTGCAGATTTTGGCGTCTCGAGAGTGCTTGACAGCTTGGGGAAAGCTCATTCGGTGTCTGGCTATGTGGGCTCGCACGGATATAAAGCCCCAGGTACGAAACCCTATCTCCTCAAATTCCAATATATATATTTTTCTTTTGGCTTGCACAAATTATCTCATATTTTATTCGCGCGTATGAAAATGTACGTGATGTTTAGAATATGCGGAGAGGCTAGAAGTGAACGAGAAGAGCGATGTATATAGCTTCGGAGTAGTGTTATTAGAGCTAGTCACGGGTATGAAAGCTACGGGTGAGCTGGAATATGGAGAGTACGGAGACATCGTGGATTGGGTCGGTAACACAATACACATGGGCGGGGACAAAATGAAAGTGCTGGATGAACGAACGGTTGAAGATAATTGCAGAGAACAAATGTTACGAGTATTACATATGGGTTTGGTTTGTACCAACAGAGTGCCAAATAAGAGGCCTTCTATGAGAGAGGTGTTGGAGAGATTAGAGGCATGCGGCGGGCACAGGCGCTGCAATGAGACAGTGCTCGGACTGGAAAGAATATCAAGTAGCCACTCCGAGTCTGAGAACGAAATTGTTGCAACGTCTATACAGCCACGAAAATGCACTTCCTTACGAAGGAGAGGACTTAGTCAATTTTTCAAAAAGTTCAAAAAAGCAATGTAAAGCAAGTGCATTTTCGTGGCTGTATAGCCACGGGCGAAATTGTTTGCTTTCCAGATCAAGGCCAGCCTTAAACATAGCACACTAAGATTTGACCGCTTAGGTGGACGTGGGCCCAGTCCTCTCACCAGCTGTGGACTTCCCCGTTGCCGCTAGTTGCCGATTTTGTGAACTTTCCCGTTGCCGTTAGTTGCTCCATTACCATTTCTAACACGGCAACTGACGGCAACGAGAAAGTCCACAAAATAAATAAAAGTGAATAGCTGGTGAGAGGACCGGGCCCACGTCCACCTATCTGTCAAAGCTTAGTGTGCTATGTTTAAGGCTGGCCTCTTTAAAATAGACGGCTTATATGAAATCCGTTCACTGTTTGTATGAAATAAACTATAAAAAAAATCTGCATATTTCTGTAACCATTGCAAATATTCTAAAATATATTTTGCGATTAATGTTGACTATATCAAAACACCCCTGGTTTCTTCATATCATTGGTATCCGTACATGGCCTCTTCTCATGAGATGCCTGATTGCAGGCTTGATGTCCTTAATATTATCATAAAGCACCTTTATGTGGCACATTTTTCTTCAACTGAAGGCTTTCTTTTAAAACCCTCACACAGAAATGCTCTCAAATGCCCTACTTTAAATTCTCTTCTAATAATGTTGGAAACCACAATTAAACAAATTAAAAAATTTGGGAAACGATTTTTCATCACAAACATGGAATGGGCTAAAATATACGACTCTTAATCAAATTAACTTTTATAAATATTAATCAAAAGTTAATCATCAAATAAGATGATAACAGAGAGAAAAAAATGAATAACAGACACACACAACACTCAATCCAGTTTGGTAACCCAGAAGGGTTTATATTTTGGGTCCTCCGAGAAAGATATTGTTCCCTTAAACAAAAATGGACTGGTCAGCAACTATCCAAATGATCTTCCCCTATTGGAGTTTTATTAAGGCCCATTTTAACTAGTTTTCAAATAAAATAAAGTTCATTCTCTTTAGAAACTATCTCTAAATATGATTATACAAGAGGGCACCTCCAAAATAAAAAAACTCTGCAAAAAAAGATTGCATGCCTTTTCAATTTGGTTTGTGCCCTTACAATTTTATGAGCATCATGGATATCATTGTGTGATGAAGAAAAGAAAATTTAATCAATGAATGTCATAATCTCTATGAGAGTGAGTGGAAACACAATCCAAGAAATGAATAGAGAGGAGCAATAGCATCATCATTAAAGGAGCTAGTCATAAAAGAGGATTAAAGGCCTTTTTATCAAGGACATAATTATCATATGGGAGATAGAAAAATAACACTTTAATAGAAAGAATGAAGGTCATGAAGAACATCAAAATCAAACACACTATCATGGAGCAGTAGATAGTCAAAGATACCGTCATAAAGATGGAAGTTTAATCTCATTAAAGAGTAGTTATGAAAAGACAAAGGACAGTCACCTTGGAAGACTCTATCCATTATTTTTATATTGTTCTTTGCTGCTTTAACTATTATGTCTTTTTAATTAGTTCCAAGTTTATTTCATCAATTGTTGTAGCACTGCACACAGTTCTTTTCTTAGTGGGTCAATGCAATTTCATACAAGAGGGAGTTGTGATTGCCTTCAAAATAGAGCCATCTCTTTTGTTCAACAAATCTTTTTGTTCTGCTTTCACAAGCATCACTTTTTGTGAGATATCATCCCTCTGAGGCTTTGTGTAAAATAGTACACAGTACTACTATTGATGATTCTATATTTGGCATTAATACATTTCTTTGAAGCATTATGTCAAGCAGCTCGCGTGCATTGTTTGTACTTCCACTTTTTACATGCAATTGCTGGTTGCATTCACTTAAAGCTTTAAAATTATTTTCAACACATTATTTTGTGAGTTCTCACTAGCAACCAGGACACTCCAATGAACCACAGTACTTGTTGCATGCATAGATATAGTAGCTCTAGAACAAGTATACTCCAAGGACTATAGAGATTGACATTATCCATGGCCAGAGTGGAACAATGGGAACATGTACATTGCACATGAATTTGAGGATATGTGCTGCTCAACCATCAACAAATATTGATTATCTTGAAAATGTCATATATCAAACAATTAATGTGCTTTTTTTTCTCGTCCAAAGTGACATAAACTACAACTACGTCATCTAACAAAACTATTCATACATATCGTGGGTAATGCTTATATGTGATTTGGAGGCTCCCATATTGGATGTATCTGGGAGAATAACACTAAAGATTGTTGAGTCTACACTTGTTAGATGAATATGCTTGAAACTTTCTAAATGTTGCTTAATAAATTTATTTTGTGCATTTCATCCAATTATGAAACATAATGAGACAAGTTATACAGAGTCCATACTTCATGAAGACTTAATTTATTGTTATTTTCATCACAATCATGTTTATTAATCTTATCTAGACTTCATTTTGATATATGTTCCTCAAAAAAGCACATCTTTGACCTGAAGTTGATTGCACTCCATTTGATCAAGTTTTTTTCGTTCATTTTTTGTTACTTGTCTACCATTATAAATATGGAAGGATTAGCACTATATCTTTATATTAGAATTAAAATGGAACATGGAAATTCTAGGTCATCCAAAATGTGAGATTTGTAGGAAATTATAGGTAAACATATATTTTAATGATTTCTATTAGCATTCCAAAATAGGCATGCTTTGGCCTTCCATCAACTTTTACCCTACCAATAGTCTGCTTCATGGAGTGATGTTGGCATGCATCAAAACTATTCCATGCTCATTGAAGGATAAGATTCGATAAAAATCATCTTGAAAATAAAAGGATTTCATATTTAGTTGTATGCTTGAATTGTCCAATTTGAATAGAATTTTAACTTGGTAATTTATTTGTTCAGAATTTTTTCCTGATAAATGAAATGTAATATTGGAAGATTTCATATATAATTCTATATTTTTCCAAATTCTCTTAGTGGAAAACTTGGGGTATTCATTTTTATTTAGCACTATTACTATTCTTAAAAAGATGTAAAATAAACCAGAGCCAAGTGGGTAGAAAACAAAATTCAGTGGTGTAACTACCAATGTCTTCTTGAAAACATTTTAGAAAAACACAAATTAGATATGAATACTGATGTTTCATGAGATAGCATCCATTTGGTCCTCTATAGTCACCTAATGATGTCCTTGGTCCAAGAGAGTGTATCACAAGATACCCTCATAGTTATGTGATATTTAAGTGCCTTGTATCAGTAACTATGTTGATCTACACCTTCATGTTTTGAGTAGCAAAGAAATAGCATTTGAATGATTGATATAGTAGCCATATTTTACAACAACACTCAATGGACAAATCATGTTTTTCATTTCTTCAAGATCCTATGAGTACAAAAGAGCATCTAGATTAGTGAAAGCTTTAGTTAGAAAGGTAATCTCAATGTTGTCAATTCTATAATAAATACAATATAGTTGTGGTGTCCAAAATTTGTAGAGATAATGGCACTATGAGATGAGAAAATAATATTCCTTTGACTGTCATAAATATAAGTGATCCCAAGGTGTGCGAAAAGTAGTCTATAATGACCAATCAACACTACTATCATGACGATATGTAAGTTTTTTTGGAAAGTCATTTTAAGGGATTGTGGAAATGTTGTGGAGAGTAAATAGAAAAAGGACAAGCACAACTTGGATAGAGACATTCATGTTGTGAGGGGCTTGCATGTGATGAAAAAATGAAGTCAAAGGTTATAAAGATCTTCTTGAGACAATGATCCAATTTGTTGCCACAATTAAAGGATGAATGTAGTAGTTCTTAAAATGGTGCAATCAAGCTAAAGGAACAAAGCCACTACTAGAAGGAAGTTGGACAATAATGCAAAATTGGTTGTCTCAAAATGGCCTTGAATGTTCTCAAGGTTTGGTGGATTATAGATAAGGTTGAGGATAAAATAATACTCCAAGAAGAAGATAGTGATAGTACATGAAGCTTCTCGTGATATGCAATGATAATGAATTAAGAAGTGCTTTGCAAGATCAATGGTCATCCTGTAACACCCTGCCAAGGGATCCAAAAGAAATAACTTAAAGTTTTACTAAGTTTGCCAAACCATTTTTTTTTTAAAACAAGATAGATAAATCATTCACATCAATCACATAGTAGCGGAAGCAATGACATATAATCAACTATAAACATACATAACAAGTTACATTTCTTAAGGATCTCATGACATTGAATTACATTTAAATCTAATCTAATTCTAAGTCAAACAACTACCACATCCACATGAAAGAATAATAAAAGATCCAATGTCCATAATATACATTTGTTCCAAATGCCTCTTGGAAAATTAATTTAGAATGCACAATCATTTCATGTACATATCACAGGGTATGAAAGACTAAAAGAATATACATATAATGATACACCATCATTCTCAAATCCATGATACAAAGTACAATAAAGTAAATGAAACCATCCACCATACATGATACATCCATCCATCATAAAAGATATAAACATCCAACATGAAATACAATTATCCACCATAAAACACAACTAACTAAGTGTGTGGTTCCTCCCAACCATCAATAGCATCATTAGACCATCGTGGGCCCTCGCCATCCCCCATGCGTAACATCCCAGCCATTGAATAGATCATCGATACTATAGTAATTAGGGACATCACTCCTAAATGTACTACAACATAAGCATAAGGAAATATAACATGCTAATCATCAATAGAAGGAAATGCATCAGTAAATAACATCATCTGAACATGATAAACAAGCATACCAAGAAGCTCTAGCCATGGTGACTATGGATGGATCTCAATGGTAGGAGTGAAAAAGCACTACCACTCGACCGCATGGAACCTAAATGGCCCATTCCCACCGCACTGAGGAGATAGTCTCAAGTCCCAAACAAGATATCAAATCACATATCACAAATACTCTCTAAGTCTAGGAAAATCTTAAAAGTATACTAACTCAAAGGTTCCAACATAGATCGACATCTAGACCTAGAGGCACACAAAGACATGTAGGAAACCTAATATGTAAGCAAGAAAGTGTCATTGCATAAATCACGTAGAAGTTACCCTGGCAGTTAGCTTAGGACTCTAGGTTCCCTAGTGATCACCATGTGGCCACTAGTATCCTCTTGTACTAACAAGGCATAGTATGGAATGGAAGGTCGTAACCAAGCATTCTTCCAACTCCCATCCTAGTCTGTACTAGCAATTGAGGCATGGGAGAGAACATACAATTATCTTATTAGGTTCATTTAAGTTAGTATTTACTGTAATGTTGTCACTTATTAAAATCAACTTATAATGAGTTACCTTGGAAGCCACTTAGGGCCCCAGCCCCCATTACAAGCCACTTCCCAACACTACATATAGATTACCTACCCTAAGCTCATGAATCACAAATCACAAAATCACCTCAACCCTACACAAGCGATTGGGAAGCATCAAAAGATAAGCCACAATAATTGCATCAGTTCTTCATGAGCAACTAAAAAGTATCAAATGATAATCATAATAATCACAATAGTTCTCTATCAACAACTGAAGGCATCAATGATAAATCAAAATATCCAATGGTTCTCAATGAGCAACCAGAAAGTATCCCAATAATAATACTAATCGAAGACTCCAAAATGGTTAAGTCAAACATGTCACAACATGACATCATCAAGAATAAATCAAATAGAATTGATCGATGACTCAAAAAATGGTTAAGTCAAGTATCTCATAACATAAAACTCGCCATTCCAAAATGCACTAAAAATAGTAATCAGCAATATAAACACACTCAACATAGAGCATATCAACACATACATGGTTGAGCAAAATAATCAAGATTGAGATTAACATCAGCATAACATCACAAACATATACCCCTAAGCCTCTGAAAACAACCTAAACTAGTCAACATCTGATCAACCCCAAAACCCCAAATCACAGATAGCATAAAGAAAACAAGATACAAATACATGTTTTGGTTTGCTTTTACAATCACATGGTTAAGCCAAATATGAGGTTTCAATTTTCGTTTAAGAGTTGTTATCAAGTAAGATAGATCCTCTGTTATCTTGTAATTAACTCAAGTTTTTTTAAAGTAAAATAAAGATTTACCCTATAATTTGAAAATTAATTTTCTAAATTTACTAAGGTAAATATTACATTTGTTTTAAGTTTGCTAAAGTAAGATTCTCATTGATTCATTTTACTTAAGACTTAAATTAAATATTAACATAATTTAAATCAATTAATTAAATAAATAATAATAATTTATTAAAACATAATTTAAATCATTATAATAACACATTAATATTAATAATTTAAAAACTAGTTATCACATATTAAATAGTATTTTCATAATTATTAAATAACATATATAATACTTTATATATATATATATATATATATATATATATATATATATATCTATATAATAAAACTATTATTAAAATTAATTAAAAAAAAGCGATTTTAATTATTGCTGCAAGCTCTTTTATTAAAGAGTCGTGTGGCCCTGCCCTCTATCGTAGGGCCTGCGACGACAGTCATAGTACCTACGACAGCAGGTACGGTTGCCACCGGCCTAGGAAAGCGGGGATGGGGTAGGGTAAAGCCCCCCATCCCTATATATATATATATATATTTTTTTTTTTTTTCTTTTTTTTAAAATTAAAAAAAAAACATTTTTAGAATTAAACATTTCCTCGTTTGCAAATATCAATTCATCTTATTAATAATTTTGAAATAATGAAATTTGGTTTAAAATCAAATTTATTTTAAATGAGAAAATATATATATATAGATCAAAACTCAAAAATAAATCTGATAGAGGAATACAAGGTACCCATTCTTATTTTTATTTTCTTTTATTTATTTATTTTCTCTAAGAAGATTTTCCATTTAAAATTCAAACCTTTCCTCATAAATTTTTCCCAATCTATAATCTATTGGAAAGAAAATTATGTTGAACAAATAGAACATTCCATATACAAAATAATTTCCCAATATCTAGAATCCACAACATGATATATTCTTCACAAGAATTATCCAAACAATCATCTAACAAACATGAAGACGACAGGAAAGAAAAGAGCATATTTAAAACTATGTGAAATTGACAAGCGTCTACCTGGACACTGATGCTAATTTGCTATGCCCCAGAAAACTGTAGAGAACAATTCCCCCTTTAGAACTTTCTCCTTTCTGAAAATTTCTCCCTTCTCCAAAATTCACAGTCCTTGAAAGTGAACCCCAGATTATGATAAAGAGTTCTCTCCCTAAAATCGGGGCACTAGTTGTGTGTTCACCCCAGAGAACTCTTTGCTTACAACCTCTTAACTTTTTATTATCTTTTATTTGTCTTTCTTTTATCTTTACCATGCACATACATTGATTAATTAAATTACTTTATTTATTTTTTACTTGGCCTCTTTTTAAATTAATTTAGTCTCATGCACGTATCATGCAATCATGAAACTTTTAATAAATTAGTTTCTTTTCCCACTTCTAAATTTATTTTTGAACATTAATTTTGACAACTATTTATTAACTTAAATAATAATTATATTTAGCATTTATTTAAAAATGAACTTTAAATATATTATTATTAAATTAAATAAATGTTATCACATTCCAAATTTTAAACTTATAAATTTATCCTCAAATTTAATTCTTTTCCCAATTGATTAAATAAAATTAAATATTAAAATATCATAATAATTTTTCATTAAATTAAATCATTAATTTTATCTTTTAATTAGACTTAATTAATAGAAAATCCACCAAAGACTTATAAAATAAAATGGGAAAACCCATCATAGAAAAACACATACAAAATCAAACTAAATGGTTATAATCACAAATTAATGTCATTTGATGCATTTAAAGGGTACTCAACTTAGATACTTGTCCTAATTTTCAATTAGGAAATATGGCTTAAAAGTTTAGGATTTGGACTTCAGAATTTATCTCCCCTCTCTTACCATGGAGATAATGTGATAGGGTACGCTCATCCTCGCAATTCAGGGAAGTCAATACCTGATACTTGCAACCTGCATAAAATTCATGCATGTACATATACAATATATACTAAGCTAAACAGGAAATGGTAAGAAGTGGTGCATCATGTTGATCTCGACTAGTAGGTGACAACGACTCCCTTCCTTAACCAGATTAGAAACATCATACATAAAGAAAACAAACACACACACCATACACATGCAGCATGGGGTAAGTATCCACAAGAAAACACATTATAATAAACCATCTAACTAATCATCATCAATAACTGAAATCACTAAATAATCATCATGCATTCATAAAATATAGAGCACCAAGTATTCTCATCATATAATCAATTGAATGTGAAACAATATCTAATAACCTCAAAACAATGCTACTAATAATCAAGCATAAAACTGGACTAAAAGAGTTTGACAATGATAACAGAAATGCAACTTAGGGGTAGGTACTACACATCCATAGATTAGCATGATTCAAAGACAATCCCCTAGACCCGTCTTAAATAATGACAATGATTTCAAAACAACAACATGAATGAAAGTGTTAATTAATAACTAGAGAGTAGCTTTATTGCATTCATATATACAATGTGAATGATAAGTTGCATTGCATTCAATCTATTCTAATAAGGCAATGCCAATCTGTCATAGTAGAAAACATCAATCAAAGGAAAAAGAATAGAGAAATGTAAAACTAATTGAATAATAGAGTGATAGGAAAGTAAAGTAATAATAGGCACTGAAAAAAAATCTATTACTTATATAAATTCTATAATCTCAATCAAAATACCCTATATAAGTTGAACAAAAGAAATAGACTTACTAGTGACATAGTTTTAGTGTTGGGATCTTAAATCAAATATTGAAATCCATAACATAGGTCCATAAAAGAATGGATTTGTAGATGTACCAGCTTTAAAATTTGATTGAAATGCTGAAAGAAATATAAAATGATCTCTGAAAAAAAATCTTGAATCCTACAAAGAAATTAGAAATTCTTTACAAGCACAACTTGGTTATCCTGAGACAGAGTTAAATTTGACTTGTTACCTTTTACAAATTCTTTGAGGCTGTGAAACATAGAAAGGCTATACTTAAAACTATTTTTGAACCTTTCTAGCATATTTATGACTTGATATGCATTATTACATGAGAACACTCAAAAATCTGAATTTGGTAATCCTCTATTAAATCAAACCTATAAGGTTCCTACAAGATCACTATCATTGCTCACAATTAACATACCTTATGACAAATCTTTCTTGTACATTATGACAAGATCAGCTCACTTTGTGACATTTCATGCAATCAATTTTTATTTTTGCATTTGTAAGGACTACTTCCATAGCGTTCATTATATCCCATAATTTTTTGTTCATGAATTGCAAAATCATAGTTGCAAAGGACTAAATAGTCATTTTACAAAATAGCTATTACATTTGATAGAAAATAGCAAAAGAATAGAAATAAATTGTCAATGTTGACAAAAAACTATAACCTAACATATCCTTATTGGTTGATGGCATTTATCCCCTACATCTCCTGACAAAAATATGAGACTATATGTTTTTTCTAATGGTTGTTTTATGATATGTAAAATGGACCCTTGATTTCCTAAGAAAGTATGAATAAAATTATATTACTATCCAAAACTACATAAAATGCATTAATAGATCATTCATTATCAAGGGGCTTTTGGGCTCTTAGTTGGGATTTGACACATAATTCATCATCATGTCATGAGGCATGTTTTCATTGCTTTTCAAGTCTTTGATACCTAATATATAAGCTTCATCCCATTAGGGTCTGATTAATGATGTGGCTCTAACTCTAAGAAATGTAGGTGTAATTTTATTAATTTTGTAAAGATCTTACCATCTTATGCTATCACTTATCTTTTCCAATGAAGTCTTGTCTATTTCAATTAGACATCTCTTTTAGCAATCTTGTTTGTATATACTTTTAGTTATGTGCTATGGGGTGCTCTATGCATTTCAATTCCACAACAAAATTATTATAATATATGGATATTGTAAGTATGCAACTATGTTATGTAAATCAGTATTTGGATATGTTTTTTAATATTATATCTATTTTTTATAAACATATTATGACTTTAGGAAATCTCAATGAACTATCAATTTTATTATAAAAATAATATAACCATGGTGTCCACAAATTGTACAGACCGTGTCACCATATAATGAGAAAAAAATAGAAATTTGTACTTCTACTGTAGTCTTCTCTTTAACAAAAAACAACACAATGCTCTCTTATTTTCAAATTCCCTTCACATAGAAAAGGAAGATGAGCAATATTTTCTTTGGTATCAAATTAAAACAAAGAACACAAAGAACATAAAACTATTTGAATGAATTATTCACCAACAAATTACAATATAAAAACTGTAGAAGACTTGGTAGTCTTCTTACAAAATATATAATGGGCAAGAGAAAAGAACTCAATATTTTAGAGTACATATAATAATGGAGTATGCACCAAATAGTAGTGATATGCAATCAAATGCAAAACCATGGTAGTCTGTAAAAAAATACTTTCCATAGTCACAAATATCTTTCATTATTTTATGGATAAAATATTGTGTTCTAATAATAGATTCATGGATAGTTTCAAAAATGTTGAACGATGCCAAAATTATGTCCATTGTAGTAAATTTGATCCGTTTATCATTCATTTCCCTTATCAAGATCATCAAACCAATTTCAATGCTTTCAATCTTTTGGCATTGGTGGAAAATTAGGTGTTCTATTAGAGATACTTGGCCTTCTCCTCATGTTCATGCACTCAATCAAATCTCTTTTCTGACGAATAGTGTGACCAAATCCATCTTGAATAGGATGAAATGGATCTGCACTTGGATGGTCTAATCCAAGTTGAGATGAGACATGTTTACTGTCGATCTTATTTGAAAAGTCCTTTAAATGCTTATTAATAAAAGTAAGCATTGCCAAATCAGCTATATGAGTTGAAATTCCCTGTAACTTGTCCAATTATTTAGTTATCTATAGCCTCATTTCTTTCAATATGTATTTATCTCTATTTTCAGTAGTCTAAAAAATAATAATCATATTTTAGAAATTATATAATCAAATTAACAAGAATTCATATAATAGAGATGTGATTGGGTAAAAGCACAAACCCGTGTCACCTTTTTCTAAAGGAAAAGGCTAACAAAAGTATAATTGTTAACCTTCAATGACATAAAATTGGTATTATTATTTTGAATTTGGAAATGAAGTAAACTAATGAAATGTGTAGAAATGGATAAGTTTTAAGATTATAATTTTTAATAATTATTTGGAATAAGAATTTATATATTTTCCTAATTTTTATAGATAATTTTTTTGGTGCCGAAAAACATTGAAAATTAAGGGTCTAGTTCCCACCACAAAACTATATGCAAATAAACTTATTTCCTTTTGATCTTAAACTATGCTAAAGATAACATAAATATCTGGAATAATCAAAAATAAAAATCAGCTTTAGAACTATATTTTCTCTTTTATAAGGATTGAAATTTTGACTCACCTGAAATCGATAGTTTTCATCTCTCACCACATTTTTCTAAACAAATTTATTCTAACTAGGAGAAAAATTATGCATTCTAGAAAAGCACTCCCTCCTCTAGAATGTCATATAATTTTAAAGATTTTTTGATATGATTTAATATTTTCTTCTTTCTCAAAACTGACATCTTTTCAAGTGTTAAAATATCTGGTTGTGGACTTTTTAAATTTCAATATACTATATCTAATTAAAACACTATAAAATCTACATGAGAATATTCTTGACTCTAAGCTCTATAAAATGGTGTTTATATGTTATTGAAAAAAATCCTAAAAAATAGTAAGAGTTATTGAAATGCCACTTTTCTGACATAATTTTTTTTCTTTAGTAATTGGATACAAACTAGTATAAAACATGCATTTAATAGACATTTCCAATTGGAAAAGTGTGACAACATATATAACTTAGCTAGAATGAATTTATCTAGATCATATGTTTTAAACAAATTGAATTTTAGATAGAAATACTCAAATTTAGTGATTCTGATAAGTCAGCTTGAAAGGTGATACAAATTTGTACTTTTACCTGATTAAGAATTTATGTGTGTATGCATAGAAAAATCCTCCAAGAGTTGGAAATTTCCATTATCAATAATGCCATCAAATGTATTAGTTACCTACATTGACATTGCAACATATTTAGAAAAAATAAGACATAATTTGAAAATAATGGTACATCACAAAAATAAAAAGTTAATGTTTGTTAAATACCAAATAGTTAGAGAGATTATTGGGGGATCCTTCTTCTAAAGAACCAACTACATTGTAAATATTATCAAGGTCTACATCTAAGTTGCTAGATATATTTTGTCTTTGTTTCTCCCTCAACAAGTTCACCTTCATCACATGCTTGCACATGTATCCTTGTATTGAAAAATTACAAGACCACATAGATAGATGTCATGTCCCCTTTTCAAATAATTAAAAATAATAAACTTTGCTAAGGAAGGCAGGCTCCAAAAAGGTGAAGTTTTGGCAAAAGGGGCTAATCTTTGGAAAATGATGGACTAATAAATAAAAATTATTATTAAATTATATTTTATTAACCCCTCTTGGATTTGAGTTAGGGTTATGCCCTCTTTTAAGGGGTTTGGAGACATTTTGGGTTCATTCCAGAACTTGATTTTTGCTCATTTCTTTGTTGTTCTTCAGAGGCTACCAAACCTGTGGAGAAGGAGACCCAAGAACGGGATTTTATAGGTTTTCAAGAAGTCTAAGGATAGGATTTTGAAGCCATTCCATGTGCATGCTCATATAGAGTTTTCCTAAGTGCTGAACAGTGCAGATTTGTGAGTTTTCGGGTGTGTTTTTTGTATGAGTTTGGTGTTTTCAGTTGAGTATTTCATATCAGTTTGGGTTTCTACTGTATTTAAGACTTTAATATGTTAAAATAGAGCTGAATATATGTATTGGGACGTGATTAAACTTCTGAGATAGATTATTAGTGTTTTTGTGGTGTTTTCAAGCATTTTTGTGTTAATTTCGGGAGCCCAATGAGCATAGTTTTTGTCCTACATTTGTGAACTATTGTGTAAAGGGTATACAGATCTAGAAATTTCATTTCATAGGCCATTATGCTGCTGAAATTTCTGTAAAAAAGTTCATTTTCAGATTTATTAATAATTTGTGAAGTTGTGAAGTTTTTGGCACTATTTCGAACATACCCGATTTGGGTTTTATTGAGAAATTGGTGGATCTTTGTAATATTGGTTGTTTGATTTTAAAGATCTAATTTAAGGCTCGAAATATCATACAAAATTAGTAAAAGGACATTTTAGTGGTATCAGAGAAAAGATCTTGCTAGCCTGAGGGTTTGTAGAAGTTTGCATGTCAGTTTTGACAACTACCCAGATCTTGCATGTCATAATTTATGGTTGCATGTTGCTTCTAATCAATTGCATGTCAAAATTTATGGTTGCATGCAACTAAGTGAAAAAGAAAAAAGATATTTGCAGCGAGAAAAGAATAAAGAAATTTTGATCAAACCTCCAGTTGAAAGTAAAAGTACAAAATCCAAGGAAGGGAAAAGTATGGCTGATCTAGATGAGATGGCAAAGAAATTCTTCCAAGACATCCAAAATACTCAGAAGCAAATAGTGGATAGTTTGGCAGAAACTAGAGAGGCATTGCGAATATTGACAGAAAAACTACAAGGAGTTGGATCTATTAATGAGAAAGGGAGCACTTTAGAGAAGCCAAGAAATCTAAAATCCACACCATCTAAATCAACCAAAATTATTTTCTTGTCTATAGATGAGCCACCAGTACCAAATCTAGCCATTAATCCTATGCAAGAGGTTACAGGTAACTTGATTGCATTAAGAGCTACTTATAATGGCTTAGATGATGACTTTCATAGTTCGGTTCCTTTTAGAGAATATGTGGATATGATGAACACTTTGATGCCCAAGAAAGAGAACAAGAGGGAGCATGGCATAAGTGGAAGAGAGCTCAAAAATAAAATAAGCAAGTTTACAGCACCTACTTTTGATGGAACAAATAAAATTTCAGCTAGAGCATGGCTACAAAAATTACAAACTTTCTTTGCACTTAACCCCATAAAGGAGAGTGATGCTGTTCAATTTGCAAGTCTACACTTGGAAGATGCAGCCTATGATTTGTGGTATCATGGAATGAATACTCAAGGTCATGATCAGGTAACTACATTTGATGATTTCAGTCAAAGAGTGATAGATAGATTTGACCTCAAGGATGATGAAGAGTACTTTAAAGAATTGTCAAAGTTGAAGCAAACCAAATCAATTAATGAGTATATAGAAGAGTTTCAAAAAGTGGCTATTATGGTACTTGATATGAGTGAAAAGAGGATTGTTTATCTTTTTCTTGATGGTTTAGAAGATTCTATTAAGGGTTTGGTTAAGGCTTTCTCACCCTCAACGTTACAGGAAGCTATCAAAAGAAGCTTGCAACTTGAAACTTGCATGGCTATGAAATCAGTCACTAATCAAAAACCCCCAAATCTTTGGCAACACAAGGGAAATTTTCAGAAAAAGACTTTCCCAACACTACCACCAAAAGATGTGATAAATGTGGCAAAAAAGAAGGTAGATGAAGAGACTAAGAGTGAATTACGAAGGAAATTTTTTTGTTTTACTTGTAGAGAACCATGGGTTCTAGGACATAGATGTTTGGGGAAAGGTCAAGTGCACTATATTGAAGTTGCTTCAGAATCTGATTCAGATGAGCTGGAGGAATTTCATGATACTAAGGAGGAGGTAGAAGAAGAGAAAGAAAAAGAAATCAGCAAGGATGGCACTTTAGCAGCATTATCAGGAGTCCTAAGATACCATCCCTTTCGAATTTGAGGGGTACTAGCAGGGAAAACGTTGACAGTTCTTCTTGATAGTGGGGCAACTCACAATTTTATTGATGAGGGATTTGTCATTAAAAGAGGGCTTAAAGAATTTTTTTTTTAGGGATTCAATGTTAATGTAGCTGATGGATTCACTATGCCTTGCACATGGGTGGTGAAACAACTCAAGATGACCTTAGGAGATTATGAGTTATGGGACGACTTCTATGTGGTTGGTATTGGGGAGACAGATCTTGTATTAGGTGTTCAATGGTTGCACTCTATTGGAGGCTATTACATGAACCATCAAACTATGGAGTTTAAATTTCATTCCAATGGGAAAGAAGTCATATTGAGAGGTTTATCGAATGGAGCACCTAAGGCGGTCTCTGCAAAGAGGATGGAGAGGACTTTTCAAAGAGGACAAGTAGCATGGGCAATAGGAGTCATAATCCATCCAACAAGCTCTCCAAAGAATCAAGGTAATTTCCATTTTGAAATTCAAAATATTCTTGATAAGCATAGTATAGTTTTCAATGACTTGACTCCAAGATTACCACCAAATAGAGGTTTTGAGCATGCTATAGAGTTAGAACAGGGTGCCAAACCAGTTATAACAACCCCATACTGCCATCCAAGAGGTTATAAGGAAGAAATTGAAAAAACTATTAAAGAACTCCTGGACATGGGATTCATAAGGCCTAGCTCTAGTCCATTTGCATCATCTGTGGTACTTGTTAAGAAAAAGGATGGTACAATGAGAATGTGTATAGGCTATAGGGCTCTAAACAAGAAGACCATAAAAAATAGGTATCCCATACCACGCATAGATGAACTCATTGATGAGTTACATGGTGTTGTATACTTCTCAAAAATTGACTTAAGATCAGAGTACCATCAAATCCGAATGAGGAGTGAAGATGTGGAAAAGACTACTTTCAGATGTCACTATGGGCACTTTGAATTTTTTGTTATGCTAGTTGGCCTCACTAATGCACCTGCAACATTCCAATCTTGTATGAATAAGGCATTCAGCCAGCATCTTCGAAATTTTTTTTTGGTATTTTTTGATGATATCTTGATTTACAGTAAAACATGGGAAGAGCATCTAAAGCACATAGACACTATTTTGGGAATCTTGGAGCAGAAATCCTTCTATGCTAAGCTATCTAAATGTGAGTTTGTTTTGACAACGATCCTATATTTGGGACATATGATAAATTCTAAAGGAGTATAAGTTGATCAACAAAAAATCCAGGCAATTTTGGATTGGCCTCCACCCACTAATCTTACACAGTTGAGAGGTTTTTTTGGGTTGTGTAGCTACTATAGGAGATTTTCCAAGGGATTTTCTCAGCTTGCTGCCCCCTTAACTGATTTGACAAAGAAAGGAGCTTTTGTTTGGACATAAGAGGCACAAAAAACATTTGATAAGCTTAAGTAGGTAATGAGTTCATGCCCTGTGCTTGCAATTCCAGATTTCTCTTTACCTTTTGTTGTTGAATGTGATGCTTCTAGAGAAGGTATAGGGGCTGTCCTAACTCAAAGGGGACATCCAATAGAATTTGAGAGTAGAAAATTAAATCAATCAGAGAAAGGTTACTCCATCTATGAGAAGGAAATGTTGGCAATCATGCATGCACTTCATAAGTTTAGACAATATTTGGTATGTGGGAGTATCATTGTAAGGACAAACCATAATAGCCTTAGGTTCTTCTTGAACCAAAGGGATTTGAATGATCATCAACAAAAATAAGTAAGAAAATTGCAAGCTTATGATTTTGATATTGAATAAATGAAAGGAAAGAATAATGTGGTTGCTGATGCTCTCTCAAGAAAGCCCACTTTGTGTTCCTTATCATCTATCTCTGCTGATTGGAAAGTCTCCATAATTTTAGAATATGCTAAAGATTCCTTTGCCACCAAGATTTTGGATAAGTTAGTGGATGATAACAGGTACAAGGTTGTTGATGAATTGATTTATTACAAGAACAGGATATTCTTAGTGCAAGGATCAAAAACTAAGGAGAGGATATTGAGGGCCTTTCATGACACATCTTTGGCTGGTCATCAGGGATACTTCAAGATATACAGGCAAATTCGAGAGTGGTTTTCATGGAAGGGTATGAAGGAGGATGTCCTTAAACACATTAAGGAATGTATGGTATGCCAACAAAGCAAGAGTGAGCAAAATTTTCCTGCAGGGTTGTTGCATCCACTTCCTATTCCTGAACAAAAATGGGAAAGTATTTCCATGGACTTCATCACTGGATTGCCCAAGGTTCAAGGTAAGGATTGCATATATGTGGTGGTAGATAGACTAACTAAGTATGCACATTTCTTTCCTATCACATCTGATTTCAAGGCATCACAAGTGGCCGAGTTATTCTTCAAGGAAATTTTTAGATTACATGGCTTGCCCAAAAACATTGTTAGTGACCGGGATAGTAGATTCCTTAGCTCTTTTTGGAAGGAGCTCTTTCATTTGGCAGGAACTGAACTCACTCCTAGTACTAGCTATCACCCTCAAATAGATGAACAAACAGAGATAGTTAATAAATGGATAGAGGGATATTTGAGGAACTATGTTTCAAATCAACAACATACTTGGGTGAAATGGTTACACCTAGGGAGTATTGTTACAATACATCTCATCACATGTCTATTGGTATGCCTCCTTTTCATCCTCTTTATGGTTATTATGCCCTTTCCTTTGTTGATCTAATACTTTTTGATAGCAGAGTACCTGCAGCAAGTGATTTCGTCAAGCAAAGCCAAGACATAATAAGGTCCCTCAAGGATAATCTACAACATGTACAGAACCAACAAAAGTTATATGCTGATAGGAAAAGGATTGAAAGATCTTTTGAGGTGGGAGATTTGGTATTTTTTAGGTTGCAACCATATAAGCAAAGAACCTTGAAGAGGAGTGGGGCAGAGAAACTCAAGCCAAGGTTCTATGGGCCTTATAAGATCATCAATAAAGTAGGAGAGGTAGCTTATGAATTGGAGCTCCTACCAAATAGAAAAATATATAATATTTTCCATGTATCTTTCCTAAAGAAGGTTCTAGGCTAGAAAACCATAGTATCTACAGAATTACCACCTCTTGATGATGAAGGGAAATTAGTTTTGATACCAGAAGAGATTTTGGATACAAGAGAAAAGATTGAGAAACGGGAGTGTCATAGAGCATTTGGTCAAATGGAAAGGATTACTACTAGAGGATGCAACTTGGGAAAGAGCACATATTCTTGAGAATTCCAACCTTCATTTCTTGAGGACAAGAAATATTTGGGAGGGGAGGACTTGTCATGTCCCCTTTTCAAATAATTAAAAATAATAAACTTTGCTAAGGCAGGCAGGCTCCAAAAAGGTGTTCAAGTTTTGGCAAAAGGGGCTAATCTTTGGAAACCAATGGACTAATAAATAAAAACTACTATTAAATTATATTTTATTAACCCCTCTTGGATGTGAGTTAGGGTTATGCCCTCTTTTAAGGGGTTTGGAGGCATTTTGGGCTCATTCCAGAACTTGATTTTCGCTCATTTCTTTGTTGTTCTTCAGAGGTTGCCAAACCTGTGGAGAAGGAGACCGAAGAATAGGAGTTTGCAGGTTTCTAGGAAGGCTAAAGATGAGAGTTTGAAGACATTCCATGTGCATGCTCATACATAGTTTGCCTTTGTGCTGAATAGTGCAGATTTGTGAGTTTTCGGGTGTGTTTTTTGTATGAGTTTGGTGTTTTCAGTTGAGTATTTCATATCAGTTTGGGTTTCTGTTGTATTTCAGACTTTAAGATGTTAAAATAGAGCTGAATATATGTATTGAGATGTTATTAAACTTCTAAGATAGATTATTAGTGTTTTTGTGGTGTTTTCGAGCATTTTTGTGTTAATTTCGAGAGCCCGATGACCATAGTTTTTGTCCTACATTTGTGAACTGTTGTGTAAAGGCTATACAGATCTGGAAATGTCATTTCATAGGCCGTTATGCTGCTGTAATTTTTGTAAAAAATGTCCATTTTCAGATTTATTAATAATTTGTGAAGTTGTGAAATTTTTTGGCACTATTTCGGACATTACCCGATTTGGGCTTTATTGAGAAATTGGTGGATCTTTTTAATATTGGTTGTTTGATTTTAAAGATATGATTTGAGGCTTGAAATATCATACAAAATCAGTAAAGGGACATTTCAATAGACTAGATGAGGAGCTATACACCTTATACCAAAAATTAGGATTTCTTTCACTTGTAACCCATTCTATGTGATCACCAATCTCATTAAATGTGACATGATCATCCAATATTTTCATTTCCCAAACCCAAGATGTGTTTTCAATTTTATCAATATCAAATTTCCTATAAAAACCATGTTTCTTTCAAAATTTCCCCCACCAATAATAGAAATAAACATGTGTTGTTAGTTGGTGCACCAACCAATCAATACGACGATTTGCAACACACTTGATTGTTTTTAAGAATCATCTCTTTAGGTGTGAATGATAAGACTCTATGGCACCATTTGTCTCTTGTCTTGCATGCTTTAGTGTATGGACAAATATATCACACATACTCATTCTATTAGACCATCAACCCTTAAAATACTCAATGAAAGAGGGTTGCGTAACTTTATAGTCTTCATTAAACATGTGAATCATATTCCTTGCCGAATCCTCATTTTCTAAATGATGCATGATAAATCCAAGTCTATCAAACATCTCTTATGTAATTGCATTATCTTTGACCTTTGCAATCAAGTTCTTTAGCCATGCACATCTAACATGCCAAGTGCATAGATATATATCACATTGAAACACTTTTCTGCATCACAACTACTTTTACTTAGTATCTAACTTTATTGTGATGTGAATATCAGGATTTAACTGTGTGATTTTGAGTCAAACTCGATGACCCATGTTTCATGAGTAGTGATTCACCATGAATCCATCTCTAATGAGAATAAATGGAACATTTAGCACTCATTGGATCTAGGTGATGCTCACAGGGGTGAAGCACCGGGACTTCCCGGGAGATCACCCATCCCAGTACTACTCCAGCCTGAGCGCGCTTAACTACAAAGCTTCCTCCATAGTTAAACCCAAAGCTTGCAACCCTCTTTGGGTTTAACTATGGAGGAAGCTCTGTAGTTAAGCGTGCTCAGGCTGGAGTAGTAATGGGATGGGTGACCTCCTGGGAAGTCCCGGTGCTTCACCCCTGTGAGCATCACCTCTATCCAATGAGTGCTAAATGTTCCATTTATTCTCATGAGAGATGAATTCATGGTGAATCACTACTCATGAAACATGGGTCATCGAGTTTGACTCAAAATCACAAAGTTAAATCCTGATATTCACATCACAATTTGACTTGCTATGGAAATTATCTCCTACTTATCATATAATTTTATTTTATGAGGTGTATTAAAATATTTAAGAAAACTCACAAGGGTTGAATGATAAATGAAATGTACCTAATAGCTTTGATCTCAGCAGCTACATCATCCACCATGAATGCATTTAGTCTCCAATCAATATTATTCAAGTGAGCCCATTGGAGAAGAATGTGCATCCAATATGTAATATATTGTGCACATGACCTAGACATAATGACCCATGCCACAAGCATCCCCATATGCTTTGAGTTGAATGCAAGAATCGTCTATAGTTAAAACTATAATAAGGAATAAGGTATAATGTATCAATATTGTATTGCATTTTAAGTGTTAACATTTTTAAGTCAACTCTACCAAAGAATACATATCATACCTTCATTATATTTGTACTAAATGTAGAATCCATTGTCAATATATTGTTATGCCCATACTCAACCATCCAATCAAGTTGCTCTAGTAATTGAATCCCTAACAAAAATGTGACCTCTCCATCTCCATCAATAGAAGCACTATACTCTTGATATACAAACCACTTGTCAGGGTTTGCCAAAACCCATTGTTGTGCCAAAAGAGAATAACTACTATCATAAATGTATCCTAATGATTTAATTTTGTGATCAATATTTATAATATCATCCATTGTAAGAAAATCATCCCTAGATGATTGACCCTCAAATATAGTCATCTTCTTATGCACCATTTGCTTATGTTTTTTTTGTGTATTTCACCTGCAGGCATTCCAAGCAATAACAATGACTCAACCCATTGATGGAATTTCTTACTAATAAATGGTGCAAAGAAGGGCCTTATTCCCAAAAACTCATTGTTCATTTGACTGTGACAAGGCATGCCTTCCTTGTTTACATGTTGAACCTAATAGTACGATATCAACACATGGTTTGGCCTACGAACTATGATTTGGGTGCTAAAATGGTAGGTACAACCACAGCTTGTATGTTTGTGACTAGAACTACTACCTTTCCCTGATTTGGGAATAGAGGAAGTATCAAATGATGTTGCATCTTTTTCTTTATAGTCCTCTAGTCCAAATGTGCACCAATACCTATAGAAATAATCAAGAATATTCATAGTACTAATACACATAGTTAACAAATATTCATACACCTTCACTTTACAATGACAATTATAAACAATCTTAGCTAAAATATTACTCATACATGTTGTAGTCCAAATTACTATTAATCCTAATTTTTCTATCAAAACTTTGAGAGTGCATTCTTGAATGACTTTTGTGAAAGAAAGTTGGACATGAGTCCTTTGAACTTTCTCCCTTGATAAAATCTTTCAATCTACAAGCTTCAATCCAAGTTGAAATTTTTTTTGAACCTTTAAGGACATACTTTTTCCATGAAAGATCTTGATAAGAATATTTTTTGTTGTGTGGACGTTGAACTGCTTTGTCCATGATGCAAGACCAATCAATGCCCATCTAGCAAATAGCCAAAAATGTTAGAATTTAATTAAAAAATATTTACACATGGTATAATGCACTAAAATTATAGGATTTGCATTACATATTTAGTTTACTAAAACTTCTATCAAAATAAACTAAATTCCTTTATTGCACCAAAACTCTAGTTAAGTTGCCCTGGCTATCACTATTAAAAACTTTTGTTTAAATTTATGTTTCATATTGCACTATAAAACTCAATGGGAATTTGTTCTAAGTTTTAGAACCATTTTTATTAAGCTTTGAGAAGTAGTCTTGTCTTAGAGTTAGGCTGCTTCATGAACCCATGCCAACCATGGAAAAGTTCCTATAATTTACCATTACACCCCAACTTGTAGGATCATCTTGATCTCAAATATACATGCTACCCTATTGCAAGGCTGCTAACACTTTTCACATAATTATAGACTCAATTTCCAAACAATCAAAAACTTCTTCACCATTGAGATTCTTTCTATATTGGAAAGAGTTACTAGCCCACATCATCAATATTATTGTGAAAAAACCTCCCATTACAAATACTAGTGGTCTGTATGTTGTGGATAGCTTGTTACCAATGATACCAACAAGAAAAATGGGTATTATATCACCTACAACTGATGTCAAAAGGCACACTTTCTGAACAACTAATTTCATGGAAATCAGAACTTGTGAATAAGAAAATCCATATTTTTCTAAGAATGGATGAATTATTTTATTGAATGGTGGAATTAAAATGAGGATGAGGAGAGGGTCTAAAGCCTACATCAGATCCAACCTAATTGTGAGGTCTTAAAGCTAGGACACTTGGCCATTTTCCTTACCTTAATAACCCACATAAGATCCTTCTAACCAAACAAACATGAAAATGTTGGAGCAGGCAGTAGGAAACACAAAAAATCTCACCAAATCCTTCACATCTTCAACTTCATCCTTAGCGTTCCTAAGCTTCACAAAATCAAGCCAATGAGAAGCACTAGAAATTATTAGTGCATGACTAGAATTACCCTTACTCTTAACACATTAGAAAAAACACTTAAAAGTGCTCCTTTATCAATGTACCCTCCTCATCCTACCCAAAATATGAGCATGGAAAGCACCATTAGAATACTTGGCATCCCAAAATTTACTGCATAGGATACATTGGTCTTTAACATTAGTGATCCATATTGATTGCAAATCAAAAAACTAACAAGAACACCATTTGCAACCAATTAGTGCGACTGATAGACATTTTTAATTATATCTGATCCCCTCCAAATACTACCACACATGGTTTGATTCCTCTAGTAATTATGGTAATTAACATAATTCCTATTGTTGTCCCCAAAATCGTATGGTTTGAAGCTGTTTTAGTTACAAAATTAGTTGTCTAATAATTACAGTTAAGGAAGTACTAAAGCATTGAGTTTCCTGTATTACTTTTTAATAGAGAATGTGTTAGACCCATAAACTAATACTAAAAAATCTTTGAACATGCTAATGGTTTTTACAATTATGAAATACTTTTCTAGTATATATTATTATAATTTTGTAATGGACTATACGTAAAAGATTTAAGTTATTTAAGATTTATATCTCTGATATAAGTTGTTTAAGTGTGCCAATTAAATCAAGAAAATAGATTCCAACAACTTTGCAATTTCCACAAACTTCATTTAAAAAATTAAATTAAACATTTTAAAATTAAAAAAATGAGGAAGGATTAGAATTTATTTGGAATACAACAATGAAATAATTAAGAATATTTAAATTTAATTTTTTTGAAACTAAATTTACTTATTGTTTGTCTCTTGGGAAAATTGAACTATGGCCTTCGAAAGAACTGAAAACATCGTAAAAAATCAAAAAATTGACCATTTTGATAAAACGCACAATACAGGAACTATTAAATTATTTAATGGAGAGTTGACGGTAGCAGGTGAAATTAAAATAGTGATACTTAATGATGAATATATGGAGTTAAAAGGAATTGTAAAAGTTATGGAAACAGCCCAGGACAATAAAATATGGTGGATCCCATGACACAACACACTGAGGGGTCAAAGCTTAGTGTGCTATATTTAAGTCATGTGCCAGATCAATAGAGCTAGGAAGTTATATTAGCTTTCGTTGTCCAATTTATCCTAGTCTATTTTGTTGTATGAATAACTTGAAACAAGCATCTTTAGTAGCCTCACAACATACGAATATGACTTCCTTGTCTACTTTCCGATTCTCTAGATAGTAAACTAAATGTCTTCTAAAAGTCTATGAGACTCTCCTTTCTTGTACTCAATTCTCTTTCAATATTGTCTATCGATAATAATAATAAAAAATTCAATAAAGAAAAAAATAAAATTTAAATAATATAATGTAACTATATATTAAAATTTCAATACTTTGGTTTAGTTCTTATGTTTTGACTTTGAGTTGATATGTTTTAGTTGTATGATGATAGAATGCTAGTCAAAATTATAGGATGACTTGACTTATGGCAAAATTATTGTCTTAGACTTATCGATTGATGATTTGATGTTCGTTATCTTACCTATTAGACAAATGACACATATATTATGTTTAACACTTATTACTCATGATGGCAATGTTTGTACAAAGTCCTTATCATTGTGACATAATTTATTAAGCATGGGAAGTGGTTATATAAGCATATTATGATGATGATTCATGCATTTTTAATAATTATTATTATGCACATATGATGTATTTTGTTTGTTATGGATTATGGCATTTCTTAGATACTAACTAATTGCCATGCTATCTGGTGTTTGAGTTTTGTTGGGGATAATGTGAAAGTGTAGTTGGGATAGAGGAGGCTAGTTCCTTTGTCATATTGATCATTATTTATAGACTATGTTCCATACCCTAATATTTAATTCACTATATGGGTGATGTTAACTAAATTCAATTGGAAGAATTATTCTATTGTATCAAGTAGCTTATTGAAAGCAAGTTTTACTAACCAAAAGTTAATGTACATAGGAAGTGTATATATTATCCATCAAATATGTGAATAAAATAGTTAATAACAATGAGTAATGTGAGATTTTTAATTTGATATTAATAAGACAATAGAGAAACGTAGTAAAAATGAGAAGATATCTTTTACCAGAACAAGAAATGCTTAGGCTAAGGGAGAGTGAATACTAAATATATGTAACCACTTCTAAAACTGGGGGCCACTTATTTGAAACTTTTGGTAAAATAAAATTAAGTATAGGAATTAATGATTCTGAATGGGTGGGAAAGCAAGAAGAAGGAAAAGGTTCTTATGAATTATACTATCTGAAGGATCTTAAAATCTACAATCTACAACCTATCATAAATCAGATTCCCCCCTTCTAACTTACACTATACGTTATGTATCCTTATTGACGTAGAATGAGAAATTGAGAAATAGTTGTGTGTTTAAGATAAAACATGGTATGCTTGATGCTAAAGTTTATGGAATACATATACTTATAAAATCTAAAACAAAGGAAAATAATAGAGAAAGAGAGACAATAGAGCACTACAGGAAATTTATAGAAACACAATTTTTTCTATTGCTCTTCCATGCTGATCTTTTACATATTACAAGCTGCTATACTTTCAATTCTACAACTTATCAAAAGAATCAAATTCTTTTTATAGACCTTATAGCTCATATGCATCCCACTATAAAAAGTTGAACTCATTGTTAAAACACTACAAAACAACATGCATTTTATGATTTATATCTAAACTTTGAGTTCCACTTGACTATTCTACAAGAGAAAATTTGATTTTCTAAATATTAAAATTGATGCAAGTGGAAGTTACATTGAAAGTCTTTGGTGGTGAGAACAAAATGATGCATAGGATCAATATCAGTTTCAAAACACCACCCCTCCCCTTCTTTGATGCTAAGACTCATTATTCAATGTTAAAGTACATAAACTATATTCATGCAATTTACAGTTCAACTTTTCAACACTAAACTCTCATAAACTCATTTATCACTTCCAAGGTAATTTTTAGTGGCTAATATTTGCCAATTGAGTAATTTTATGAAATTTTTGGCTAGTAATTTGGCTAATAATTTAATATTTATTTCAACCTAAATTGGCATATATTTATAAAATTTGGTTTCTAAAATAATTAAAATCGCTTAACGATTTATTTTATCAAAAATTTAAACTCAAAGATTCGCCACAATATTTGATACATGATTAGATTTGATTCCCATCATTATTATATATTATTAAGGAAATCAAAATTAATTCACCGATAATTATCATAATTATTAGTTATTTTAGGGATATATAACCGATATTTAATTTTCACTATTAATTTAAATATGATGTAATGATCCTTATAATATGTCATGAGGTAAAAAATGTTCACTTTTGATTTGTAATGTTCCTTGGCGATTAATGAACTTTGTATTATTATTGAGATTCTCTAATATTTTTAACACAAAGTTATGATTCATAAATAATCAACAATATAAATAATATTTAACATAAATTTTTTTGAGAGATTTGCTCATCGAAATAATTTTTAAAAAATTCAAAATAATGAAAGATTTGCAAATATTTTATATCTTTTCCTAAAGGTGGGTTTCCTAAAGTTTACCTTGGGTCACTCACTTCTAACAGAAGTCAACCAACATTTTATTTGTATCTCTCTTTCATTAGAGATCGCAAGGCTCATTATTCACTTAGTTTCTCTAATATAGAGAAGACTCATGAGACTTCCATTTGTCGATCACAACAAGTAGTCATCAACTACTTCACTCAAACATTAGAACCTTGATTTTCCATTGTTGCTTTTGAAATGTGAACATTGAAGTTTGTACAACCTTTTGAATGTCTTTGTGACCTTCTACCATTAGGATCCATTGATCCATCCATTATCAATCTACATACAACTTTTTCTAAACTATGCATCACAATCTATAGTCCAACAAGATTTTTCACTATGACTATTCAACCCACAAATGGTACAAGGGTGAAGATCCCAACATTTATCTTCTTTATATGTCCTTCCCTTCTACAATGGGAACATGAAATGCACACTTTATGTTGAATTTTTTTATTCCATCCTACAATACTAGCAACATCAAATCTCTCTTGCTTACCAAATCCAAGGCCTTTAAATGTTGGCCTCCAAATGGGCTAGATGGGCTCCTTGATGCCTTGACCATGATTTCCTAATCCTCTTCCTTTAAATCCCATTTTCTACATAATCTTAAACCAATATTATTTTTAAAAAAAATTATGTTATCATTATCACAATTTCCATCTATACCTACAAACATATTCTTACATTCATCTATAGACTCTATTCATGAAGAAACTCTCACTACATTGTGAACATTAAATTAATATAGATCACTTGTGTCACATGCAACATCACAAATTGGTCACTTTAATTTCAAGATCTCATTATTGTTCTCCAGAATCTTTAACTTCTTATCCATATCTTCACTCTCCTTGACTCTGTCAAACAATATTAAATTATCCTTCAATTTGACATTTGACATTTTAACATTTTCCAATTATTTTTCAAGCTTCTCAATTTGGCATAAATAATCATATCTTTCATTTTTGAACTTTTAAAATTCCCTAAAGATTCTGAATTACAGTTCTCCAATTTCCAGAATTCATCATTAAAAACATTTTTCTCACAAATCACACTCAAATTTTCTTTTTTAGCCTTCTTTCCAAACTTCCCCATTAAAACATAAATTATTTTAATAGAAATATATTACCTACTACAAACTTCTCTCTACTATTATTTTTCTTGTGGAGCTATAACCGTAGCTTCTTCAAGCATTATCAAATATGCACCCTTTTTTCCCTTAATTTGTTTCACTAGTAAACAAGTTTTGATTTGAATTTTCTTTGACTAGAGTATTCTTTGACATCAAAATCTCAACTATGGGCCTTTAGAGCTCTTTCACATAAAACACCTTTAATTAACACATTTCTCAAAATCTATTTTTATTATCTCATATTCTTAAGAAAATTAAACCACAAATAATCTAACGAACACACTAGTTGAAGTAATTATTAAAACACTACAAAATAGCATGCATTTTATGCATTATATCTATACTTCAAGTTCCACTTGAGTGTCCTACAGGAGAAGAACTAGTCACCTAAATATTAAAATGGATACAAGCATAATTTTTATGGAAAGTATTTTATGGCAAGTACAAAATGATGCACGGGATGAACATTACTTTCTCAACCAAGATCCCCCCTCCTAACATTCAATGTTTTTGAAGTATTAGATAGAAGTCAAAAGAGATGCAGGGCTGACCCCAAGTAGCAAAAAGGCTGAAGAGCCAGCCAAAGGTAACCTCCTAGTTATCTATCCTATGCCATCTTTAAAATTCAAAAAATAGAATATGTCCATAGCATAATTGACTATACTATTAGTCCTTAATCTAATGTGCATAATAGACTGTAAAATAAACCAACAACTTCTAAACAAAACATTTTTATTAATCAACATAAACATAACAACTAAACCCCCGTGGGGTACCAAGTTCAAAGTAACGAGCATAAAAAAACTCAGAGAAAAAATAATAGAGCTAGGGCTAGCTACCCTCTTCCTACCCTTGCTTGTCCTCCATCTTTTCCTTAGGAACATCCTTGTCTGCATCCTCCCCTTCCACCTTAACCGATTTATATAGGATGGTCTTTAGTCAGTCCTCCACTAGGAACCCATAGATGGATCACATGGTCCCTATAGCTTTTCCTAGGTCCTTCTCCTCCTTGTTAACCTACAAGAAGTATAAAGTTGTGGCTGAGGAGTGCATGACCTTGGTGGAAAACTCCACAAAAGTATCAAATCTCTAGCATATACCACTTTGATTGTCAGCTAGGTCCTTCATAGACTGGTCCAACCTTTCTAGTCTTGCCTTGTTGTGATTGTGCTTCCCTTTCTTCCCAGTGCATTTGTTGGTTTCATTCCTAGCGGAAGTGATATCCTCCCCCCAACTCCTAGCTAGGGTAGCCTTTAGGGTCTTAGATATGTGGGAAGGGCTAAGAGGGTTGGGGGTTAGCTTGTTGACCCAAGGCAATCTCTTCTTTCTCATAGGTTTGACATTATAGTCGAAAGACTTAGAGGTGGAATCATTGTTGGTGGGACTTAAATTTTTCTAATTAGAGAAGTTTACTTTTTCTCCTAGTGCTCTATGAACCCTTCCTAGTATCCAAATTTGACTCTATGGGGCAAATTTTGACCTCAAGGTTGATATTGACTTCTAGGCTAGGGGTTTTCTTGAGCCTCTTATGGCTAGGGCCTGGGCTTGGGTCCAAGGAGCCTTGAGGGGTGACCGAGGCTAGAGGGTTAACCAAAATAGGTGGGTTTTGGGCTAAGTGTTGGGTATGTACAGATTATTCATAAACCCCTAGTGGATGAGGTAGAAAGTTTTTCCCTCCTCATGTTTCCTTCTGGCCTTAAAAATATAGTAATAGATATAGGAAGGAAATGTGGTCAAGATTCCTAAAGTGATTCAAAATAGGGAAGTCTTAATAATAGATTTTCTGAAAGTGGTTCTCTAGGGTCATATATCACATGATCACATAGCAGATGGTGTCCCAAGGCATAGGGGGGGCTTCTCATGAAAACCTTTTGTGCATTCACATTAGTTCCTCCTTGAGTTTGAAAAACTTCCACAAGATAGCTTGGTCATTGATCTTAGCCTATCTCTACCATTGGTCATGTATCTTTATTGACTTAGAATGAGAAATTGAGAAACAACCATGTGTTTAAGATAAAATATGGTATGCTTGATGCTGAAGTCTATGGAATATATATACTTGCCTATGTGAAAATTATAAAAAAGATAGGTAGATGCCAAAAATTGCACAATTAATTAAAAATGAAAATTAATCTTCCAGCTATCTTTGAAATTAAAATAATATCCTTATGAGTCATTTTATGTTTAACTTTAAAGCTAATGAGATAGTTCTTGTGTTGCATCATTTTTTGGGGGTAATGACATAACTAAATAACATGCATATTAGTGACTTCTCCTATAAATTCTTCACCATTTCATATTGTGTATCTTTGGCATAATGTCAATCAACCTTCAAAATTATTTCATATCTCTAGAATCTTGTTCCCTGGATTTTCTTATTACAATAATGAAAAGATTGGTAAAAATTAAGTAAGATAAAAAAAAATTCTCATTATAGAAATATAGTGCAATCAAATCTGAATAAAGATAATGTCTAATATTTGACTTGAAAATAACATGGAACTTTTGCATTAGACCTGAGAAAAATAATTAATCTAATTTAATTTTGGACATTTAAAAATCTAAAATAAGATAACATAAAAGAGAAGGTGATTAAAAGAGTAATCAAGGTGAAACACATCGAATGAAAAAGTAGTCCAACTTAAGAAAGTAAGAAGAGTTGTTTGAAAAGAGCTAATTGCCATTAGTTAATAAAATCAGTTCTTACTATTCAAGGAAGCAATAACAATCGGATCAGACATCAATGCTATAGAAATATACCCATTTAAAATCTATTATAAGGTTATGTGCAAGATCATGGTCAACCAAAATATGGCCTTAAGTGGTAGTGAAAAATCAACAAATCAGGGTTATGTCAACTTGGCATATTATTTTTAAGTGGTTATGAAATTTACATCAAAAAGTTGTTGCAAAAAATTCTTTAGGAAATTAAAATTAAGTTTGTAAAGAACTAGACCTTATTTGAAAAAAATATCAATTGATTCATCAAAATTTTGGATTTCAATGGGTATATACAGGATGATGGTGTGCCAAAAAGTTGTGATCTAAAAAATTTGTAGTTCTGAAATATCTCAAACCATTTCAAAATCTATTCCAACTTTTTTCCAACCCACCATAATGCTAAATGAAAACAATTAATATCTTTATAATGTCTACTATAATAAGGTCTACTAATATCTTAATATCTTTATAATGTCTAATATCTTTATAATGTCTACCTATATGGTCAACTTTAAAAACATTCTAAAAATGTGCTTTTGGCCTATTTTTGTGTGATTTTTGCTTCAAACATGTAGCTGATGACCTTTTTTCCACCAAAATTTGATGAAATGAAAAAGGTTTCTTAAGAATGTTCTTACGTTTCCACAAACGTAAAGTTTTTCAAATCATCAATTTAGTGAGTAATTATTACTTATTTTCTAATGGAGTTATGTATAAAGTGTCGACTGACACACTACTTTAAAAATAACTATAACTTTCAAATGGTAGAATATTTTTCAAATCCAAAAGTGCATCACATTCTATGTTTCTTCTACTATAAGGAAAATAAATAAAAACTTGAATTTTACAGAGTTTTGAAGTAGTTAAGGTGGTCAGACATGAAAGTTTTTTTATTTCAAAAATACTTAAGTCAAAAATTAATTATTAATTATTTATTTAGAATAAAAATACCAAAAATATGTGTCACATCCAAGCATGAGTCTACTACTTATATCTAGAATATTATTTAAAAATATTATCATTTTATTTTGATTAAGGTGGTCATACATATCTTTACTTCTTATTTTTGTTCTGAATTTTTGTAATATTGCATTAAAATTCAAAATTTTGACCAAATAATTTTTATTTGTTTGAGATAAGTCCTAGTAGTTTAGAAACTAGATTCAATTTTCTAGAGATTCTTTTCTCTCAACTTTTTGATATAAAGTTAATAACAAGTAGAAAATTGAATGTCAAGTTGACTTAACCTTGATTTTCTAATTTTTTATTGCCACTTAAGGGCATAGTTTGGTTCACCATGATCTCGCACATACCCTAATGCAGTACTACAAAAAATTCAAGGAAAAAATAAAGAGTAGTTGTATGTCTAACCATCTTAATCAAAATGAAATGAAAATATGTTTTAGTATAATTCATGATACAAGAAGTAGACTCATGCCCATATGTGAAGCATAGTTTTGGACATTTTTGTTCCAAATAAATAATTAATTATGAATTCTCTATTATAACATTTTTAGCAAAAAAAAATCTCCTATAGACTGACCATGTTAAGTAATTGAAAACTTAATTTATTTTTTCTTGTATGATAGGAAAAAAAAAGAATGTGATGCAACTTTCAGATTTCATAAATTTTATACCATTCAAGAGTCATAGTTTTATTTTCAATCACTATGTCGACCAACACTTTACAAGCATCTTCATCAGAAATTAACTAATAAATAATTATTGAACTCATAATTTGACATTAATTATATTGATGGAATCTTGAGAGTGTTCACAAGAAACCATTTTCATTTTCTTGAATTTGGATGAAAAAAGAGTCATTAGATGGTCAATTGAAATCTAGATGTTAGATAAACATGGATCAAACACATTTTTGGATTTGACCAAATAGGCTTTGTAAATACCAAGCCTAATCAGGTACCGAAAAAAACATTAGGCACACAATCTATTTTCGGGTTCCCTATAAATTGGGGGCAAAATGAAAATTTTCAAATTTTAGATATATTTTACATTTTCAAGACTCTATTGTTTTACATTTTGGGGACCCTATTGTTTTACATTTAAATATTTATTTTACATTTACAAACATATTTAAATATGTTTTACATTTAAGATATAATAATAAATCAATAGTATTTTTCTTGTTTTAGTATTATGTATTATATAACAAATATTACTATTATGATATTATACTTAATATTAAATATATATAATTATAACTATATCATTATGTGTGTGCGTGCGTGCGTGTGCGTGTGTGTGTGTGTGTGTGTGTGTGTGTGTGTGTGTGTGTGTGTGTGTGTGTGTGTGTGTGTGTGTGTCTACTATAATATATATCTTAACATAGTATTAGGAATTATTTTATAGCATTATATATTTTATTAAATAAATAAAATTTTATTTAATATTATATAATTTCTTATGTGTAAAAAGGGGACATAGGTTATCCTATGATCCCTTTGAACTCATATGATCAATTATAATGTTCCTAGTGGTCCGAAGACCCCTTGGGACATATGTTGTCATGAAATTTATCGAAAGGGGTCATACATTATCCTATGACCCATTTTGACTCATATGATCAATTAAAATGTCCCTAGGAGTCCCAAGAACCCTAAGGACATATGATGTCATGAAATGTGTCAAAAGGAGTCATAGGTTAACCTATGACCCCCTTCAACTCATTCTCAATTATAATATGTCCCTAGGGGTCCTAGGATTCCTACAAGTATATGTTGTGATGAAATGTGTCGAAATTTGCCATATGTTATCCTTTTACCCCCTTCGACTCATATGATTAATTATAATCTATCCCTAGGGGTCCTCAAACCCTTAGGAATATATGTGGTTATGAAATGTATGGAAAGGGGTCATAGTTTATCCCATGATCCCCTTCGACCTATATGATCAATTATAATGTGTCCCTAGGGGTTTGAGGACCCCTAGACACATGTGTTGTCATGAAATGTGTTGAAATGGGTAATAGGTTTTAGTTATACATTATAACTTGTTTCTTATAATGAGATATTATAAATTTAAATTCTAAAACACAAATGTTGCTACCCTTAAAATTATTATGCATCATGTAACAAACCTCTAGATTTATGCTTTCATCTTCCTTTAGAACATCCTAATTCAAAAATTTGAGATGATTCAATTTCTTACCTAAAATCTTGCACCTAAACCAACAACATGTGATACACATTTTCTTGAGAAAGAAAATCTGGCATATCATCAATATCAAAACTCATTAATGCTTATCTATGTATATTTTCTTCTTTCTTTTCACTTGTGTATTATGTTTGTTGTTTACTATCTGGTGCATAATAATTAGATTTCTAACTACTTCAAAATAGGTAAACAATTTGTATAAGCAATCTATTATAGGTGGAGAAGTTTATCTTCCAACTTCAAAGTTATGGCTAGGGACAACATTCTGTCATCAAGAGTTCCTAAAATTTCTTGGAACTTTACTTAAGATGATGTTTGGAATGAGTGTCTTTGTAATAGAAGACTGCCAAGACGAGATTTTTTTTTGGCGATAATGAGAAGGAAGAATGGTTGAATGCGAAAAATGGGCATGCTTGACTTTCTCTCCCTCCTCATCTCGCTATTATCTCCCTCTGTGTTATGAAATATTTTACTTGTGAAGAGAGCTTTAACCCTTACCATGCCTATTACTTCCCCCTATTGAACTTTATGTGTCATGGTGAGAAAATTAATGTCTCTTTTTTTCTAGTTTCCTCCTTAAAGGGTAACATTAATAATGGTGACAACCTACCTCTCCATGAAAGGTTAACTTTTTTCTACCATCTTGTGTTTTCTCATCACTTTTATTTTGGTAGGATCTTGACCCATGGAAAAGAGTTAGTTGGGACCAACTCATCTATATAAATTGAGTAAATTAAACCCACCCTTAATGTTACCCCTAGTAAAGAAATCCCTAACTTTAGGTCTATTGGTTTTTTATTTAACATATTTAATAATACCATAACAAAAAAAAATATGATGATATCTAGGGGTTAGCTACTTTCCATACCTGGTACCCTCTATTTGAGTTTAGACCAACTAACAAAGCAATTGTGTTTCCTACTCTTTTGGTTCTACTAAACTAAGGTAGGTCAACCTAAGAATTTGAGAATTCATGAATAATACCTTATCCCACAAATCCCTTATAGTAGAATTGGTCTTGATAGTAGCCATAATAAACTTGACAAATTATTGCAACATGTGATGACCAAATTTATATCATATTTTGATAGCAATATTTAATGATTTGGATTTGTAAAATTTAATTCATGCAATGCTAAGATTGATTTTCTTGATTCTTCAACTAAATGACCAGTCCCTTAATCCATTGCCACAATAGAGTCATACCAGTCAATATAAATAGATCTATTTAATTGGCTTGCATTTAAATGTATCAATTGCTGGTCCATCCAAATTCTCTACTTACAATATACCTTCCATACCTTAAATGCCCCTATCATTCCATAGTAGCATTTTCTTAATTATTTGAATTAAAAGAAATAATGAAGTGATATACAACCCACTTAAATTGCATTTAACTAAATTGAAACTTATTCATTCATTCTCAAAAATCACAAAAGTATGAAAATAAAGATAGAATTTAGAGACACTTGTATATATTACAACGTTCCTTGTATTAACCTCTACGAGAATCATCCATATTTTTGATAGTGAGACTTATGAAAATAATATTGGATTAAAACCACCCTTTTATTTACTTGAAACTTTCAAAAGAAAAAAAAACTAAAACATCTCATCCTCATATGATAACATCCATCACTTAACTAGACTTTGGACCCTTCTTCCCAATCTTGGAAATCCTTTCATAGAATAAGGATTGTAACAAGCTTTGGATATGGGAAGACACATGTCATTATATGAATAAAAAAAAAAGTTACAGAGAAGAAAAAATATCATTTTACAAATATTATCTACAACTAGAATGATATGGGAAGTAGCTCAAAATTTGACACTTGACATCTTGATGTTCAGGTATAGTCCTTTGTTTGTAATATAGGTGTATCCATAGAAAGCCCATGAAAAGGTAAGATAATATGGTATAATTTATTTCCTTCCTCTATTTTATCTTTATTGGTCTTCATCAACTATCTTCTAACTACTTCCCCTGAGCAAGGGCTTGATTTCACCAACTGCTTCCCACACATAGACTTGTCTCTTACTTGGCCACCCAATACCTCTAATAGCTTCTACATCATTTAATTTTTTTTCCATCTGGCATCCATGATGGCCTTTGATTTTGTTACAAACCTGTTCATACCAACTTCTATCTTGAACAAAAAATCAATTAGATCATAAAATAAGTTGTCATCAACATCCCCATCAAAAAATCTTGCAAACTTTTATAATGCAATGATGTAATCAAAGGATGTTGACCACTTTTTCCAATCCTTCAACTTATTTACATTATCAATAATTAAGGGAATAAAAATATCATCAACATAACTCATTATGTTCACTTTACTTTGGATTACTTGTGACTTGTAAAGAAACTAATCAATTATTTCACCATTTCTAAAGCATCTTTTACTATAAAGATCTCATAAGGAAACTCTGGCATTTTGGCCATCAAAATAGTCAACTTATCAAATAATAGAATGTATGGGTCCCACTGATTAAAAATAGGGGAGAGCCATGTTAGAGCTTCATTACACACATATTCTACACTTTGCAAGGAGATGAAAACACTATGAAATTTTTTGGACATCCTTTTCAATACCTTTAATCTTTCATGTATAGAGTCATATTTAGTGTATCCACTTTTAGTTGATTGTTCAGACTTGGAGCTTCAGTCTCAACCATAAAAACTACATGTTTAGTCCCCACTACCTTGTCTTTAGTCATGGGAGAAATTCAATCATTTGTTCTTTTTGATTCCTAAGCCCTTATTTTAATCCTACTTTCCTTTGTAGCTTTGAGCCACTCCTTCAAAGTGAAAATCTCTTTTTATAAATCTTGAATTTTTTCTTACAACTCTTTCATCCTTTGTTCTAGTACATAGATCTTCTTGAGCTCCTCTTCATACAACTTTCTAGTTTCAATATACTCTCTTAATGTATGGGCAAGTTGATCTACAATCTATTCAACCATAGCCTCATTCATAAAAGAGAAGTGCTTGAAAGCCCTTCAGACCTCACTACCAATAGTTGATTCCAATGTCCATATTAATGCACATCCTTGAGTTGTATCTTGTACATCCATCAATCAAGGCTTATTTGATCTAGGAGGAATTCTCCATATAGATAATGTGTTATTGGCAATATTAAAACCAAAGCCTCTTTGTAGACCCTATCAACCAAATGCTTCATATGATATTGACTTCTCTTGCCTTCATTTTTGATCCAAAACAAATTTTGTTCCCAAGTCCCATCTAGGCACTATTAGCATATGACTCCTTTGTATGAGGTCTCAGACCTCAATAATTTCTTTAAAATTCCTGGAACCATAGCTTGTTGGGCACCTAACATTCTATTGAAAACAAAAGTGAAATTATAGGAAAATGACATATAACTAGAATAAGGGTAATCTTAGTCCCATACCTAGGTCCAAAGCTAAACTAGAAATTATCCATCAAGGTCTAAATTTTGGCCAATGAAATATGTGCTAAAGTAGCCAATGTTCTTGTATAAAATCAAATGCATCAATAATGAATAATGTTGGAATTTGAAATTTCCAAGTTCTCCTCTCTAGACAACTTCAATTTGTTCTTACATTTTTTCAATAATATATTTCACATAATCATATTCAATATTTGTAAATTGGTCTTGAATATTAAGAGCCAAGAGGTAAGGTCCTGAATACACCATATGTGACCTATTAGTCTTGAGTGCCTTATGCAACCCATAGACTGTATTTTAAAGATAATTATAGAATTTATTCACTAGATGCATCTTATACACCTTCTTTGGTACATCTCCAACTGATTTGAGGTCATATGGAATATGATGGAGCATCACTTTTCCAGTATAAATCTTGAAATTTCTTTCAAATTTCTCTTAAAAATCTTGGATATCAATCTATACACCCATATGGCCTTTAAGCCCAAAAGATATAGTGAAAGAGGCATGGTCTAGTGTACATAGTATGCTCCTACCCTTCTTAAGAAAGGATTTTTTGTATGGTTATAGGATGCTATAAGAGCCTTTAGTAGATTCATATCTAGATATACTTCTAGGAATATGAGTTTTACCAAATTTCTCTACCATGGGTTAGAGGTTGGCTGCTTCTTAAATCTATTAATGTAAAAGAACATAAAAGGCTCATAGCCATTTGTGTCTAGGCATGTGGCATCTCTACAATACATATATGGATCCTTGAAATAATGGTTATTTGCTGAAATAGCATTTGATAACCCAAGTAAGAGTCAAGCACATTCTTCTACATATTGGAAATTTTTTTTTTTGTCTTGTGTTGATGTTTGGACCACCTCCATGTCCTTTGATTTCCCCCTATCACCTTTAGTTCCATAAAAAATTTCTACAAATAAACCTTGTACCTTGAAACATGCAAGAAGTAATTTAGTAGTTTCATAGCCTAAACACTTTGCAACTCAATGATTCATTAAACCTTCGCAACTGGTACTTTTACCTATCATAGAGAATATCATTATGTATGCATGTTCTTCATCAAATTTCTTTACTCGACTAAACCTATACATGCACAAGGATTCAAAATTTTTAGTATGAGTGTCACTTTAGAATTGGTGACATTAACATCGAACTAAGCCTTCTTATTTTATGGCCAATTTCTTGATTGGCTGGAAACCCTTGTCCTTTTTAAATTTAGCAAAGTCACTTTATGCATTTTGGTCATGTTAGTTTTTTTATCCTACATTCTATTAAATTTTACTTGAACATCATAACCCCCTGAACCTTATTGTCATAACCTTCTGATCTTACACTCCACAGCTTATCATATAGTTAGAGAGCCTAACTATTATATCCTCCTTGAAGCTGCAAGCTTATGTTGATAGTTAAAGTCTTCTCATTGTAGCATCAGGTTATTAATCTTACCCTTGAAATTAATCCTTCCATCTTACATTTCACTTCAGTCGTAACCTCAAAAGGCCTTGCAATAAACTACTTATGCATTTATGCTCAAGTCCTAGCTATATTATTAAGAATCACTTTTAGAATTAAGGATTTTGACTTATGACACTATGCTCAACCCTTAGAATGTAAGACTGAGAAACATTTTGACCTTTAAAAGAATAGAATTATGGTGATACACTCAAAGCCCTAGTGAAATGTCAAGATACTTGGGTAATAGCTTTTACAATTTTATGCTTAACACATCATTGTGAGATCAAGAAAGGATAAAGAATATTCCTATCATGGCTTATGACTTCTAGCTTTGGTATAAGACTTAGGAAAAGGTAAGGGGTTGACCATAGGATAAAAATATTTTTGCTAGGTGAAAAAAATAGTTAAAACACTTAACATAATCTTAATTTATAAAAGATAACTCAAAATCTTAAATAAACATAGGGTATGGGCTAATCAATCAAGGGTTTCTCTACTAAAACTTTACAATAAAATACATGAAACCCTAAATGCATAAGTTTACCTAATTTTGATAATATTTTTTTAAAAAAATGGGAATGGTGAAAATACATATCATTAGTGGCTCTAGCTAGGGATAATGTATAACATGCATCTATTTAAGAATTCATCATTTCTAGAAGAGTAGACCACATAGTTGACAAGGTGACAACTACACAGAGAGCAATGCCTAACCTAAGGAGGGAAAAAAACAACATATTTACATTAAAGTACAACAATATTTATAAATGTACAAAAACCTAAAACTATTGTTCATGGAATAGAAAGTACTTACAGTAGGAGTACTTCTTTAGGAACTATGCATGAGCTGGAAATTCGAGAATATCTCCTGTTAATTCCTTGACAAAATAAGAATTCTCACCCCATTCACTAGTACATTTCCCCTTATTTTTCAAATTAAATTTTTGACTAAAGGCCATATTGCCTATGAATTCTTTTTTTTTGGTTTTTTTCCTGATTTGGTCAAAATTTTGACCAAATTAGGGTTTCCCAATTTGGTCAAAATTTTGACCAAAATGGGTTCAATAGAAAAAAAGAAAAAAAAGCAGCATCATATATTCTTTTTTGGCTTGAGGAGTTGGTTGGATGTGCTTTGCATGCATGGGAGCCATTTGAGGTAAGAAGTAGCATTTTGGTTGTCTTATTGTTGTGAGAAAGATTCATTCAAAACTTTTTTGACTTTTCTTTTATTTCCCTATGAACTTACTGCAAATTAAGGAAGGAACTTTGGATTTTTAGAGCCTTAAGAGCCCTTGTTTTTTGGTTGTGCTTTTGGCTCAAACATTTTCTAAAATGGTTACCCTATATACATGCTATTGAAGGTCTTTCTTTAATTTAGCTTAAACAATTTGGCAAATGAGTGTCTTGAATTCATGATGTAAAATCCATTTTTTGAATTATTGCTTAAATATTTTGTTTTTTCAATATGAAAAACATTTTCAAGCCTAGAAACCCCGTCATTTTAGCCTATTGTACACAAATTCAGTATGCATTTACTCATACTATTGGTACTTTCCTTAGAAAAATTTGAAACCTAGTAGTAACCCATTCCCTTTCCATCCTCCTATCCATCAAAACTATTCACAGGATCTCAAACATAAAATAGAGTGTGCTCAATAGTGTGTAGGAACTCTACATTGTCGTCATCCGGATAGAACCAAAAATGGAATATGAGAATAAAAATTAAATTCACAAAAGTTTCTTTCAAGCTAAATGCTTAAACAAGGAAAATTATATTCATAACCACACCATATCTTGTTCTTCATACTCACATAAATGTGACTCATGATCAAAAGGTAGCATTATCCTGTTTGTGTCCACCATTGAAATAATTATGGTGATCCATGTATCTTTAGGAACAACATACTTTTGATCTCTGCTAAGATGCCCATTTCTTCTTCATTTAATGGTTCACAATATTGGGTGTCTAGTTTGGTGAGTGAATTTAAGGCCCTTAAACCACCATTGAGCATCCTCAAATTTTGGCAACCACCAACATCGAGATATTTCAAAGGCTTGAGTTGAAAAAATTACTCTAGAAGGCTCTCTAAGTTGGCACAACCACTCAAATCCAATAAATTTAGAGCAAATATAGCTCCAAGGATTTTTGGTAATTCAACTTGCTTCTCACATCCCTTTACAACAAGCATTTGTAAAGTGGATAGATTGCCCAAGTTGTTTGGCAAAGAGGAAAACTCAGTGCAATTTCTTATATATAGTTATAATAAATATTTTAGTTGGCTGAAGGTGGGTGAAAGGTTGGCCAATTTATCACAACTAGATAAATCCAAGGCTTGCAGAGAAGATAGGTTTTGAATGCTCTCCAAAAGTGTACTGAGATTGTTACATCTACTTAGGTCTAAATTAATTAGAGACTCTAATTTGTAAATGCTTGTTGGAACTGCCATGAGGGCATTACATGCACTTAATTCTAAGCATTACAGAGAGGATAGATTTTCAAAACAACAAATTCCTCCATACAATGGAGATACTGAAGAACAAGAAAGCCTTGCATTTTCCCACATTTCACTATACCAAGTTAAACATATTTCTCACTCCATAACATTCCTTCCAATCTTGCATTGATATTTGTACATGGTATTAGTACAACCATTCTTAAGTCTATGATGTTTAAGTTAGTCCCATTAGTACTCTTCATATACTAGAACAACTCCAGAGATCAGAGAAATGAATTTTTCTTACTTGGTTATATTGAGAAATCGTTCAACATAAGGGAATCCTGCCATTCATATTGATGTGGTTGAGAATGGCCTCTAGCATTTACCCTCCCATATTTTCAATGTAAATTTCCATTCCTCTTGGAAAGTACCTATTCACCACTCACAAAGTCATTCTAGGAAAACTTGCTAATTTTTGGCCAACTCTAAGGTATAGAATAGGGTTATGGTGTGGACCAAAAAAATGGAAAAAAATAATAATAAAGGAAACCTTATATCTTCCCTAATTTCACACAATAAAAGCATGCAAACAAAATGACACTGCCCTCTAAAACTATACATTATTTACTATCAAAATAATAAGGAATGATATCTTGTTAACAATGAGACCTAGATAATGAATCACTACAATCCATCTAGTAGTTAGATCCCATTGATCAACATAAATGTTCAAAATGTTATTCAATCTGTTGTCATTTCTTAAAGTTCTTTTGAAATTATAAATAGACTTAATAATAATCGTGAAAAGTGGAACAAGAATTGGAAAGGAACATAATGAAATATTTCTAGACATCAATTAAAGTAGAAATAAAAAAATATTAAGTAAATCTAGATGACTATAGAATAATGGAAGATGGAACCTAATCTAGATACTGATCCATATACTACTCTGAAAATACACTAATCTATATAGTGCTATAGAATAATGGAAGATTAAATTAAAATTATGCATCCTTAAAGTGAATATAAAAAAAAAATGTAGTACAAGAAAAAAATCATGTACAGGAAGTAGATGATAATGTGGAGATTGTAGAGGTGGCATGTACCTCTCTTTATAGTAGAGTTTCCCATTTTTGGCTTAAAATATATTTGGGTTAGAGGATATATATGAGTTAGATCATCTAAAGAAGCCATTCATTTCAGCCCTTCCCATAACAAAAATCACAAGCTAGCTGCTGATAAGAGAAGAAAAATCTTTTCACTTGCTAAGAAGAGAATAAAAACCTTATCACTATAGCTGATGAACTTTTCCATGATTATGAGCATCTGGGATTTCTCTATTTGAATGAAACAACTATATAATTACATCAGCTTCTTAGTTAAATGTTCTTGCATGCATCATTGACATTACTAAGGAATATAAATTATCTAAAGTATACAATACTATTTGGATGATCTTTGTAAGCAATTTCCAAATCCTTTCAACTACCCAACAATCTTTGGATTCTCTCTTTAAATGTTCATGGTTTGTACTTTCATGCACTATGATCAATAATATCCAATGCTAAAAGGCAAAAATTCTACTTTGATTAGCACAAACCAAGTACCTTTTCAAAGTGCATATATTTCACATGTAAAATGTTTAAAATCACCGATAAGTTTTTCTTACCCATCCTCATAAATGACTTGATCTAGAATGCACATTCATTTTATTAGAAATTCAATGGCTCAGTCTAGTTTTTCAATGTCAAGTTTGGAAGTATTCTGATGTGAAATACATTTTCTATGTGTTTTATGTGTTCTATTTCATGTGTTTTGAAAAACAACTATCTAGATTTCTTGAAGGAATACATGAACCATGGCTTGCAGAACTTGTCATATTCAAGAATAGCCTTTCTTGAGAAACTGGGGGCTGTGAAACATTATTTAGTAAGCTCTAACATGATACAATAGTAAAATCCATACACCAATCTTCAATTGCCATATTTATATATTTTAAAACATAAATGATCTAAAATCTATATACTCTTGTGGAACAACCAAATTTATTTATAAAAGGTTAACATCACAAGCAATGGGCTAAGTGAAGTGGAAAAAAAAAGTGCAATTGTTATTCACATAAGTTTTTGTTTTTGGCACATTGTGAAAGCTAAAGGAGTAGCTTCTATAGTCATTTTTTCATACTAAATCAAGTGAAATAGCAAAAAAAAAAACATCTATTTTCTACCCTATTATGTTTTCCATAACCAAAATAACTTGAGGAGAAATGATCACAAAATAAATAAATAGAACTCATCAACCACCAAGTGAAAGTAAGAGCTCTATAAAAATAAGGATCTAATACCAAGTATGCAATTTTATACTATTTGAACAAGATAGGTACTCTATATACCAAAACCAATGATAGTAAGATAATAAAGAAAAATTTATATACCCAGCACAAACCCAATATAGTTTGTGCATTAGACATTCACAAACTTCAAAGCCACATTTGTGATAATTGCATTCACACTTGTGATTTATAGCTTTCAAAATTTGACATAATATAAGAAAGAGTTTTATTTTTTGGTCGAAGGAAAATCTAATCAAATTGATAGATATGCACCCACAACATCTCTATTGAAGATTGAGGTGCTTGAAAATCATATTTTGTTATTTTGTCATCTTGTTCTATTAAAATTGTACTTACAATATTTTCAAAATAATTTTATTTGTTTGATGACGCATCTTATAGGAATAATGGCTAATATATGTAACCTTATGTTTACAAGAAGTTGGACAAGGTGAGGGTGTACTAACTCTAGACTTATTTGTTGATCACTTCTTCATCAGCCTATAGTCACTGTATTCCAGGTTCTCAATTCTTTTCCTTGTTGTAAAAATGAAATATTTTATTTAAGATTCCTTATAAGTTTAAGATTGAGAAACATATTATAGAAGTCAACTTCCCCCTATTTCAGTTGCCTTTAAAAACTAGTCTTCAAGTCCCTATGTCATTTTTTGGTTGGGTGCTTGAGCACAAAGCTATACATGTACATAGGGAAAGCCAAACAACTGCTAGAATGAATCATACTTAACTACTAAAATAAATAATCACAACTCTGATATGTGAATACTCTAAACTAAATACAAAATTTCCCTATTAAATGACCCCAACTCATGACAAACAAGGAGTAATAGAAAGGCTCAACAAAATTTATTGAATTTAGGTGAATGAAAGTTATCGATATTAAAATATGGATGAATTTGAGCGAGGTGACCAAATTTTTCTTTCAAAACCATATGTATAGATATAAACATTAAGTACCACATGTTCAATATTTTTCTAGATATATACATTAATTAGACTAGTTTTTTCTTTCAAAACCATATGTGTAGGTATAAACATTAAGTAAAACATGTCCAATATTTTTGTAGATATACACATTAATAACATCAAAATTTTCTTTCAAAACCATATGTGCAGATATAAACATTAAGTACAACATGTCTAATAATTTTATAGATATATTTTCCTATGAAGAAAGACCACACTTAACAATATGAACCTAGAAAAAGTAACAAGAGAATTGCTAGATTCTAGTTTGAGTTCCAAAGAAAAGTTGATAAATGTAATTGTCCTTGCAAAATGTGTAAGGGCTTAAAGAATCAAAGAATTCTAATCACAATAGCCCAGAGTCATTGTAGGCAACATGGTTAGGTTGAAGGGGGCCACAATTTTTGTCAATTTCTCAATGTGGATTTTCTACTAGACGAACATGGAGGTGTGAATATCCAAGCTAAGGATAAAACTCCCATGGAAGAAGATGATAATATGCTAGAGGACATGATTAAAAAAGATGGTATTGGTGTAGCTGACGAAGATGCTCATGTTGATGGTACTATTTCATTTGATAATGATGATGAAGATGGTCTTGATATACCTATACTTGAGAAGGCACATGAGCCCCTAAACAAAGGCTCTGAAACAACTCTTCTCTCTACTATAGAGTTGTAGGTGAACTTGAAGGTTATGAATTATTTATCCAATGTAGAAATTTCATGTATGCTAAGGTATGCCATTTTTTTCATTTTCAATGTTAGCATACCATTATTATTCAGTATATTATCAATTCATATTTGTTGTTGTAGGTTGATAGGTGATTTTTTGTTACCACCATCAAATATTCTACCTCGTTCATATAGAGAATTATCTACCATTATGAATCAAATTGGAATGAAGTATCAGACAATACATCCATGTCCCAATGATCATATTCTATATTATAAACAACATAAATTTGCAATAGAATGCCCTAATTTTCATATTAGTAGATATCAGTTAGATCAAATAATAAAAAAGGTTCCTCACAAGGTTCTTCGATACATTCCCATTATTCCACATCTTCAACAATTATTTAGGTGCACTAGCTTGGCACAATTTATAGATTACCATCCATACAATAGAATTCAAGATGACATTATGTGAATGCCTATAGATGGTTCTTCATTTAAAGAGATAGAAGAAATATGGCCACACTTTAAAGAAGAACTTCATAATATCAAGCTTTCATTGGCAGTGGATGGTGCTAATCCATTTGGAGATATGAGATCTATTTACTTAGTGTGGCCTATTTTTTTTATTAACAATAAAATTCCTCCTTAGATGTCCATAAAGAGGGAGCACATAATGTTGGCAATTATTGTACCAAATTTTTTTTTTTAATAGTTATCTAAATTAAGTTATAAACAGTGCATAAAAATTGTCATAATAGTTATGTAATTTTAATGTTCATTCAATTACTAGGTAAGTACCAAGTTAAATATATAAACATGTATATTGAGCTCCTTATTGATGATTTGTTGAAATTATGGAATGGGTTCACTATGTATGACATCTCTAGACCAATAGGGAAAATACAATTTCAATTCCATGTAATTCCTTTATGGATAATACATGATTCCCCTTGGCTAACTCATTTTTGTGGTATGTTATATTGTTAAGGTCACATATTTTTGGTCTATTATAGTGCTTACACATTATTCTTGAATGCTTAAGTTGTGCATGGTAATTGTACATGATATTTTAGGTCTTCAGACAAAGGGAAAATTCATATGTCTAGTTTGTGGTCCAAAGATGAAATCTCCTCATTGAAGAAGTTTAGAAAAATAGGTGTTTGATGAGTTTAGGCACTTTCTCCACAATAATCATAAGCATCGAATTACTAAAAAATAAAATTTTAACACCAAAGAAGATAAAAAATCAAGGCTATTGGCTCCTAATTTAATAGTTTTGAAAATAACCAAGAAACTAGATAAATGCATCTAAGGCTAGCAACTTCCCATTACAGATACATTAGACTACAATATTGGGCCAACTTTAAGGCACAACTCCTTCTTCACTTTAGGCTCTACTAGACCTAGGCGGGTTAACCCTTTAGGTTATGAGATATGGTACCAGTGCATTTAAAACATAAATATAAACCTAATTACTACAAATGAAAACCATGTATATCTCCTAATAACTCATGAGAAGACATAGATCTATAGTAGCTAAATGCAAATCTATGAATCTCACAAGTTGAGTGAGGGTTAATTCTTTTTAGCCCACTACAAAACATGAAATACTAAAATGATTTTGATTAATAATATTGATTTCAACAGACCCTCAAATATGATGTAGTAAGACTTTAATGATCCTATAGCTGACTAGTGCCTAATCCATTGGGAAAATCCATGAATCAAATGCATACATATGGATATCTGATACTTATTTATATATTTAGATATATGATCTATCTATTCAACTTGTAAATAGACATCAATGCTCAATCTGAACCTCATTCTTACATGATATCCCCATCAGTAAACTTGCAACCCTATTGATTTTCCTGAAGCATTTACATAACCTATTGGGTTACAAATAAAAATGAAATAACATACAACCTTAAGGGACTACAACTACAACTTAAGCTCTATGTCAAAGATCATAAAATATTGGATCTCACTGATAAAAGGAGACAAGATTCAAAATGAAACTCAACCATCTGTTTTTCTTTGTATTAATTTCTTTGAAATTATACATTCATATGCATGAAATGAAAATATAGAAAACACCTAATAGATCTAAACTATCTGTATTATCCTTATACTACTATTCATACAAGAGAGAATATGTTGAAGAAAATGGTTTCACAGTAAAAGACTAGAACCTTGCTGGTATTACCTAAAGAAAACTGCCAACCCCTACAAAGAATGAAAGATAGAAAGATATAGGAGAAGATGGATTCCTGGATTTGATTTGCAACTAACATCTATCCACTTGGAATTCAATCCCTTGTAACTAAAAATTTCTTTCATCTTTCTACCACTTGATTTGATTTGGTTTCATCATTATTCTATAACTGATTTACAAAATATCTCTTGCTGAATGATGAAATCTTTTTTGCAACAAAAAATCTAAACTACATCATGAAATGCTAAAGGAACTAAAATTTAATTGATTTGAATGTAACCCAATTCGACCCTAATTGCATTTTTACCAAGTTTTATCAATATTTAGCTCATTACCATGCCAGAAAATAGTTTTGAACTTTGTCATCTAAATGCAATTTCCTATTAGGAATATGGGAGAAAACATCCTGTAGCTCGAACAAACAAATTTTTTTGCAAAAACTAACTACATAATCAGAAAGTTCATCTTCTCCCAATTCTAGTGACATATAATATGCCTATATACACCTCTCAAAAACTTAAAAAATGTCACTTTGAAAAATAGTCCCTCTACTATAAACTTAGCCTGCACTTTGAAATTTTTCCATAAAATTAAAAATTTCTAAAGTCTATACTTTTAGAAAAATGCTTCTTCAGATTTAAAATCAAAAAACATTTAAAAATATTTTGTTATTTCCTTTATGTCTCCATTTGGGTCAACCAAGCTTTGACCAGCTGCCACATGTCTGCATTTGATTGACCTTCTATTCTGCCACCTCACTGTGCCATGTCACTACATATTCTCTATGTCACTATCTGAGTTAGCACTTGCCATGTCATCAACAACATATCAATAGAGCAACACGTGTCATCCTTTACCACATCATCACTTCAAGAATTGTGCCATGTCTAAAGCCTCTGTCATGTGTCATCTTGGGATTTGTCCATCTCACCATGACATGCCACCACCACATCACTTGGCTACAATGTCAACTCCACCTCATCACTGAATCATCCCATCAAACAGGCCCCACAACTCTTCTTGCCAGATTTTTAAGGTCTTTTGGTGGGTCACTATGTCACTAGTTAAAAAACCTTGCCATTTTTTGATGGCAACATAGCGCCTTGCTAGATTTTCTAAGTTTTTCAGCAACCTCAAACATGCTGACATCACTAGCTTTTGCATGTGAATATTCCTGCAAAACTTTAGCTCTTACAGCATCCAACTAGTCGACCGGGACCCATGCGCTCGTAGCTTTGGCTTCAAAATGCGTTGTCTTTAAGATACCATCTTATCGTATGCTTTTGTATTTAAAGACCAAAAAAACCCCTGACAAAAGCAATGTGGGATAAACTAAAAATGGACGCTGCCTCCACCAACAATGACCCTGCACTAATAACACACCTTGTGGATTGCTTCATTCATTACACTACCAAAGGAGCCCCATGAAATTGACTGGTGAGTCTCTATTGATTTATGAGTCACAACTGAGAAGCCAATCATTATATCTAGAAGCAAAGCCGCTCCTAAATCTACATCATACAACAAAAGAGGATCTTTTATCTTTTTTGGTTTAGGCCATTTGAAATATTTGAGAGAAAAATAACCAATCTCTTATGTTTACTATCTATATCTTTAGGGCCCTTGACAACAATCCCTTCAAATTATATATCAGTTGGTCCCGATTCTTCTTGCTGCCATCTTCGATTCTCCTTGGCGGCTTACTTTCTTTGCATTTCTTTCAAAGCCATGGCTTATCTACAATTTACATGTGTTGGTTCTACTCCAAACTTGGTGCCCCTTTTTAATGCGTAGACCCTACTTCTTACTACCCGTGTGGACCTTGTTTCATATTGGCAGTTTCTTATTTGGGTGTGAGGTTCCTTCTAATGGCGTGGGTTTGCTATTGATTTGGAGTACCATAGCTTGAATCTCCATCATTCTGGACATTGCAACTAATTCCACCTCCTCCAATAGTGGGGCTGCTAGTATGTCCTCTGAAAACTCTGTTCCACCCCTCCATTTTGATATTTCATCCTCCCTCACTCTGCACAACAAAGGCTTCATTCATTTTCATAGGAGCATTCTCTATCAATGTGCCTCCTCCTCCTTCATTGGTCTTTGTTTTCTACTTGTAGAGATAAATTTGGCAGCTCCTTTCATGCTGTCCTCTCTCCTTATTTGATGCATGGATCTCCCTTTAACACCTATGATTTGCTCTTGATTGGCAGCTTTCTTCTATGCTGGCTACCCTTCAACAAGATCTTCTTACGAAGTAAACTCCCTACTCATACTTGGCCAGTAAATATAGGCTTTGCAAGATCTTTAATGTTGTATAGTCTAATATCACCATGCAGCCAAATCAAAAAATAGAGAAATCAATCATCCAAGGAAATAAGAAGATCAGTTATTAATCTAGGCATCTCTGGCTGAATCCAATTTTTAACTTTCAATGGTGCCATTGATATCACAACCTCATGGTCCCAGGAATCATTTGATTTCTTGAAAAATCAAACCATATTGATGCTGAAAACACATCCTAGGAAACTTGTATCTCTAGATGGATCATGAAGAAATCTCACTTCCAATGGTATGAGCCCTTCATACATATACAATTGTAGAAATTTATTTTACTATCTCATGTGATGCAATGGCTTGAAGCTATTTCAGAAGTTTGAATATCAATTTTTCCAATGTGAACAACACATATGACTAAGTACCAATTATTGCTTCGCAATCATCCTCAAACTTAGCATTATCAGTTGAACAATCAAGTAAGCTATGTAGTGTACTCATAAATTTGTTATATAGATATGGTTGATTTGTATCCATAACACTTTTCCATTTATGTTTAGTAGATAGAGAAATTTTCTTTGCTGAAAGAACTCGCTAGTACAATGTCTGATGTAGCCTGAAGTGCACATAATATGAATCATTGCCATAGAAAATCTTAGAATCCTTTTGTGCTCTATTGTTTGAACTAGATGGTACATGTTTTGCAAGAGGTTTCGCCATTAACAAAGAGTAGTCTAAATTTTTCATGGATGTTCCTTCATCTTCAACATCATGGGCATTAGCAGTTGCCTCAGCCTCTCCTTCACTTTCTATGTTACAATCATTTTCTTCACATTCTTCATCCTCTTCCTCTTAAAACTCTTTTAATTAATGGACGTACCTATAGCTTGACTGTTGACTATATATAGAAAAACTCTACCTTGACTTCCAATATCTTATCAATCTAATGGAATTAGTCAGGCCCCAAAGTGGGTTTGGCTAACAAAAAATTTTCATTTCTAGATGTCTAAACTGCAAAACTGACTCATTCACCCTCTAGCACTAATTTGAGACAAATTCAACCACTAAAAGTGAATTTCAAGCTCATTTTACATCTTTCTATGAACTGTCAATTTTGTGTCAGGAGGTCCTTTGGCTGGCCTTAAAAATTGACCTAAACACCTGATTGGGCTCTGGAACTAGCACACTGACTCTTTGTTCTACATTCTAGCATCCTGTCAAATCTCATCTCATGAAAAATTTGAGATCAAAAGATATCCACTATCAAAGTTGACCTCTTAGAACTTCCTGCAAGAAAACAACTTAGAAAACACTAAATTGGGTTCAAAATCAGCTTTGAAAACTGGGCAAACTGACACTTGGGAGCACAAAAATTGGAGCATTGATTCTTTTTCATGAGGAGAGTATGAATCTACGATTCAGGCTTATGAAAAATAACAAGATGCATTTGGCAAGCGGTCAAAGCGGGGTACTTGGATTTTACAAATTGGAAACAATGACATAAAAAACTTTTTGCGAATGAAATTGACCTAAGAAAGTGTGCAAATGGATTTGTCAAGACTTAAAAACTAGCACACATAAAGAATTTTTAGAGGAAAAAATAGTGGTACAATCCATTCGATCTCACTTGTCATGGATTTCAGGATATAGCATCATGACTAGGGGTCCTAGCAAATTTGTAAATGCTAACACCAGTAAAAAGATATAAATTCTATTTGGAATCACATTTGAAAATTGATCAAATAGATTCATAATGAGCTGAAACATGAAACATAACAAGTCTCTGACGTCTACAATGCAACACAAAAAGAATTTTAGCATTTTGGTCAATAGGGTCAAAGTTATATCATGTCAAACACGGCTTCCCAAAATTATGAGCATTTCATATCAGCATGACATTGATAATTGACCAACTTTGAGGGATTCAAAACCTAGTCAAACGGACTTGAAACAACTCAAAATTTGAAACATAGGTTCCTAGATATGGATACTAGACACTTGAAAAGCAATGAGTCCTGAAACATTTCTAGGTGCGAGATATTCACTTGCAAACAAGGCCTTCTATCACTATTTGACACTTAGGTGAAAATGTAGAAATTACAATTTCTCAAAACAAGACTTCACAGAATGACTCAGAATGACAGTTTAACTTCATGAAACAAGTTGATATGCTGAATGGAAGGTGTTAGAAACATTAAAAACCTCATGGGGCTCAAAGGTACAGACAAGTAAAAATGTATTAAAAGAATTTATAGGCCTCAATTTTCATAAAGGTACTCAAAATTGACCATGCAATTTTTAGTCCCAACAAAGGCTACAAAGAATGAAACCTCATCTATGGAAGTTAGAATATGATTGACTAAATTGGTGAGGTAATGTCTAGTTTGTTGTCTGAAGTTTAAAATTTATATTTTGATATTATCTTTTATTTAGTAATGATGTAATTGATGCCCATGAAGATCGTCAAGGCATCAATGACCAACTTCCTAAAGGAATAAAAAGTTATCCTACTCAATTAGTAGGTTACCATACTACAAGGATCTCCCAATCATGCATGTGTTCGATGCTATGCATATTGGAAAGAATATAACAGAGACACTATGAAAAATATTGGATGGAAGATGTGATAGAGAAAAAATTGCCAAAATTTGTACTGACCTTCATGAATCCAATCATGCATTGAATGATTTCATTGAATCAAATAGCAATGGAAACCACAGAAATATGAGTGCCTTCATTGGTTGTTAATGGAGAAACAAAAAGCTGCATTAAAAGAAGTCATAAAAAAATAAAATTCCACAGGATTTTCTACAAATATAAGCACCCTTGTATCAAAGAAAGGTGATTTTGGGCTAGGGTTGAAAACACATGATTGGCATACCTTCATCAAGGTAAGTCATGTTCTCTTTTTACAATATATTTATAAAACCGAATGTACTACTTATTTTATTATTTCTTAATATATTAAAATGATCATTTTTTAATGATTGTAGTACATCCTACCTCTATCCCTCTCACACCAATTTGACAATAGTATTAAAAAATGTATATAAAATCTTGAAAAATATATGAGGTTAGAAGTGTTATTTCTTAAATTTTTTGAACATATATTTATGACTTGCTTTACTTTTTATATAATCTATTGTATAATTTTATCTAAAATCTTGTTTATATGTTCCTGCATGTTGAATCTCTTTTAGGTGGTTATCATCTAAAGAAATTGATCAAAAAAAATATAAAATATTGGAAGAGAATAATTCCACAACTTATATGTGAAATACAAAAGTGTCTACCTTCTTTTCAATGCTCAAGAACACTACCTCATACATCAAGTTGAGGAGATTGAATTGTGCAGACTTGTACAAATGAGGTCAATATAGATGGTTGAGAGGCACTTAAAATTTATGAAGGGCTTAGTTTAAAAAAGAACATTCCCTGAGGGTTCTATGGTAGAGGGATATATGGTATACTAGATCATGTTGTACATTAGTGAATATTTTCCAAAGTTTGTAGCAAATATCCATGTAGATCACATTTGGGATCCCAACTCTATTAACAAATTTGACGTGGAGTATCTAATGAGGAAAGGTAGATTGAGGAGAGTGAGAGGTAATTACAAGATGTTTATTGTAGTTAATTAATTCTTATCCATCATCAATGTAAGTTATTTCTTACTGGTCTAGTTGTTTATAGTTGGTTGTGAGTGGAATGCACTACATTTGTATATAGAAAATAATCTTGATTGGATGACGTTATAGATTCAATAATCTCAAAAAAATAGTCACTCGTTAACATGGGATGGTGTTGCATCATTGGTTAAAGAAGCTCATCATAATGGAGATCACAATATTACACCAATGTTACTTGATCTAACATATGGCTTAAGAGATAGAAAGGTATGTAGAAGATTACTAATCATAACCCATAAGTTTTATATCAATTCATAGATTGATGCAAATAATCTTGACATGTTTGAATAATTATAGATCAAACACCACACAGATATGTAGTACCATAGCTATAAATTTCCCATAAAAAAGTCAGTTGAAATGAAGAAAACTTATGATTTTGGGATAAGTGCAGTCTTTGTGGTCACCAATATTTCATCTAGAAATGACATGTACATCCTCAAAAATATGAAAATCTATACTATGAAATGTTGGGTGATATACTTGAGTGCAATTTTAATCCATTCAAATTAGTTTTATTTATCGTCAAATGATACAAGCTACGGTTGAATTGAAATGATCTTTATAGGATTGTTATTGAACATGATAATGGATTTACAATGATTTATACAAGGTTATTTGAGCTAGTTGGAGATGAGCCCTATGTTCTTCCAAGCTAGTGCAAGCAAGTGTTTTACTTTGGTATTGCACACAAACCAGGTTGGTCATTTGCTGTTAGACATGATCCAAGAGGAAAGCTGATAAAGTATAATGTGATGGAAGAAGAAGATACTAAACAATCAAAAGATGAAGCAAATGATGATCAAGAATGAATGCTACAAAATGATGATGATGAAGAAGAAGAAGATGATTCTGGTGATGCTGGCGATGATGGTGATGATGATGAAAATCATGATCATGCTGGTGAAGATGATGATAATCAAGGCAATAATGGTCATGATGATGATGGTCATGATAATGGTGATGAAGATGATGATGATGAAATGGGTGAAGATGATGATCAATGAAATTTCTATCGATGTATGATCAATTTTAAGTATGATGGGGTCATGATTTATATATAAAAATTTGTTTGACTTGTATATTTTTATATTTAAGTTCTTATGTGTTGAACTCTACTATCATGGAGTATATACAATGATATTGCATAGCTACCACACATAAACTAGAGGTAGGGAATTATAAAATATGCAATGCTTTCATCAAAATCATCATGTATTTTTTGTCTTCTACATAATTTGTAGTATATAGGCATTGTAAGAGGATGACTTTTAATTCATTATAATATGAGTGAATTTGATGAGTGAGGTGACCAAATTTTTCTTTGAAAACCATATGTGTAGATATAAACATTAAGTACAACATGTGTCCAATATTTTTGTAGATATACACATTAATTAGACCAAATTTTTGGCTAACTTAAGATAAATGATTTACATATATAGGCTATTCAACATCTTTGACCAAGATCTTATACAATCACATTGATCGATAGGTATAAGTCAATAGACCCTATATATACAATTTTTATTTGCATATCTTCTCTTTACCGTCAACATAAAATTTAGTCCTCCTATGGCTCCCATTTTATGGATTGTAGGTATCACCAAATATGTATTTGTCTAATATGTCTTCCTTGAGTGACGAAAGTGCAAGAATAGAAGACAAAAGTGAGACATCTAGTAGGTCTAAAATAGGGAGATCAACTAGAGGTCAAAAGACTAGAAGAAAATTCAATAAATGAATGCAATTTTTTATTGTTGAGGGGGGGTCATGTTCCTATGATAATGAGAGAAAAGGCAATAGGAAGCTTTCCTTAACGTACACACATCTTTAGAAAGAATGGGTACCAAGGAACTACCTCCAGTTAACACTGAGTTTTCTATTAATGAAAGGATATATCACATAGCTCCATCTTCATTATATGGTTTGGGCCTATTTTTCATGGATGGCATAAAGGTCTATTACAATAAAATTGTTGAATTGATGGAGTATGTAGGACCTTGTTACAATTACAACAATTGGATTTGGATTGTGAAATATTAAAAAAGTATTTATAGTTATGCATTGTCACCAAATTATATACAATGCAAAGAAAATGATCAAAGAAAAAGGTTCTCTATGTATATTGATGGAAGGCCAAAAGAAAGAGGGAATATTGTAGGATTTATAAATAGTTCTTGACCTGTGTCAACTAATAAGTGGCCAAATTTTATATTTGAGGTACACAAGGGAAATTGTATTTTTGTATGTGTGATAAAATCAATAAGTGTAGGAAAAAAGCTTTTGATATATTAAAATTTGAATTATTTAGATACAAAAAAATTCCCTATTATGGGACTGGTAAGTATAACATTTAAACCAATTGCCTCAAATTAATATTGACTCCAATATTAAATATATGATTTTATTAATAATTTAATTTAGTAAGTCTATTACTTTCATTTCAATGTTGATTGCTAAGAATTACTAATATTTTTCATAGGGCAACATGGATAGACCGTCACCCACAGTCGAGGATGCACCATCTCACTCACCTTCATTAGTGAAGGTAAACCTTAATTTTATTGTAATTGTTCAAATTATAAAGAAACAAATTTCATATTATTATGGTCTTTTATTTATGGCTTTGTAGTTATTTTGATAGAATTTTATTGATATTGATGTCACAACTTGATACTTATTGATAGGGAAAAGCTAAAATGACAATAGATCAAATGCGATCTAAAATATAGATGTCATTTCTAGATGACATCACCCTTAGTGCTGACCCCACATTCATGGCCCAACAACTCATACAAAGATACAATGATGGAATTCCTAACATTATCATCAAGAGTGACACAAGTGAGGAGACAGAGGCACTGAAAGAAGAATTGATGCATATAGTCAAAGCTTTGAAGCTAAGTAGTAATTAATCTCAACCAATAATAGAAGTTCAATGGATTTTTATATTTTATAGTATCTTATATATCATGATGTAAAATATTATGTGTTCTTCTACAACAATTTGTGACACTTGAAAGACTGCATGGTGAACATGGTGAGGGTTGTAGCGAAAAACCTTTGTGTAAGTAACACTTTCTCTTTACATCATGACTGAAAATTATGGTATCATTACACCATTGAGTTTATTTAAGGAAGATTCAGTTATGACTGAGTGCTATTCCACGCTTGGGTCTCTATTTTTACTAGTTTAGGTTGTGCTTGACTATGAAACGTGAGAGTGTTATGACCACCGAGTTCAACTAAGAACTTATTTACTCTTAAAAAATCCCTATAAAATCAAGATTACACTACTTAAATCAATGGTAATCTACTAAATTCAACATAAGGTTTCTAGACATTGTAATATTCCTTGCACATTCTAGTTCCTCAACAAAGTCTGGTATTTAATTAAATAATCATGGCTGTTGATTCATGGAATGTTTAATTTCTCAAAATGTGGCAGCACAAGATTCACATGGGATAAAAAGAGGATTAAAGCATCACTATCTGAATCCTCCTTTGTCGAAAGAATATAATTATCTTAATTTAGAATTCACTGATTGCAAACTCCCACTATTTTAAAACAAATGTCAGACTAGTGAAATTCATATCATATCACATGTTATCATCTTTCAACTCTCTTTAGAATATTCTTCAAAATTCACAAGAATAATGTACACATCTTAACCAATTCTAGATACATCTAGATTGTTGTTGCAAGAACAATCAATGTTTTTTTTAAAGAAAAATACTACTTCACCTATTCTATTAATTTTAATAAAATAATTCATTTAGACTTAAAATTAATAGAGTCAACCAAGTGACCTAAATTTTAATTCCTTAGAATTTTAATATATCTAATATGCTTTCAGCAATATTGTAAATGACTATAAGTAAAGAAATAGAGGTTTAAGATGTCTCTTAAGAGTTTCTAATTCTAATATAGAAGTAATATAAGAGGTATAAGATGTCTCATAAAAGTTTAAAATTCTAATATAAAAGTAACATTAGAGGTAGGTACCATCAATATATTAAGACAAACAAAAGTTGTTTAATGCACTAATGTGTTTCGAAAGCTAGGTACACCAGCAAGGTCAATTATGTGTGTTGGCATTGGTAGGTGGACCATTTTGAATGTAGTGGAAGAAAATTGATCCATCTTACCTAACCTAATCCTTGTGTTTGCGTTAGTAACCTTATGACTATTATGGGTATATTTGTTTGATTTTTTAGCCCATACTACTTAGTGTTAAAATAGGACATCTAATGTTGAAATTGAAACTGGTGCAACATTGTTTGTTTTCATCAACATTACAACACTTAACTTTTATATTCAAATGCTTCTAGCTAGTATCCCATTTGATCTTTATCCATTGCAAATTTCTTCACTAAAAATATTGTATTCTTCAACTCATGATGAAGTGAAGATGCAACAAGGAGCATGAAACATTTTTTACTATGCCAAGTACAACTGGTAAAACCTTATTTTTCTATATTTTGTAATGCGTTAATCATGCATTATTTTTTTTTTTGGGTGGATTTTATACTTGTTTATGTACCTATTTTTGTGCACTAATAGACAAACCTTCAGTGGATAGAGCAATAGAGACTAGTACTACTAAAGTTGATCCATGTCCTCGAGTAGTCTGTGTAACTAGTATTGGCTCAATTGTGGGGAAATTGTTGTTGAACAAGAAAACTATGTTTCTATTAAAATTATCAAAGCTTCTAGGTTCTTTAAATTTTTTATTATTTACAGTGTAATTGTAGTTTACTTATACATAACTCATTTTGGACTGATAATCCCATGATAGTTTTGTAGGAAATAGTGTTTTCTTTGATCATATTTTTTATATGAAATTGAGGTTATTTGGACTCACCTTACGTAAAAGGTACATATTTTCATATCATTATTAAAATATTTTTATTTTCTTCCTTTTATTATACTACATTAAAGTTATTGATCTAAATTTTTTATTTTTTTAAGAAAGGTGGAATGACTAGGGTCCTGAATTAAAAAAATTGCTCATTGCATCTTTTGAGGACCTTTTTGGAAAAAAACATTTTTGACACTGCCCTACTTCTCAAAAGAGCATCAAAACATATAAAGACTATGAGTGACCAAAATAGAATGGGTATAAAGGAGAACCCAATGTACAACCATAATCCTATGATTCCACGGATGGAGTGGAAAGAAATAATAAAAGATGCCAAAGAGAAAAGGCTATGTGATAATAAAAGAAATGAACCAGAAGAGGGAAAAAGAAGGTATGTCCTGATATTATTAAGTAGAATGTAATCATGTACTAATTAGTGATCTTTGTAAATTTACAATCTAACATGTTTCAAACTATTAATAGACTACATGACACATCAATGACTACAAATGTGAGACTAGAAAAGCTTTATCAACACAAACTTGGCTCTGGTGGCTATATGAAACTTCAATCTCAACTTGTAAGTAGCAGCATATGAATTTCATATATATATATATATATATAATTTTGCAAAAAAATCATTTAATCAAATGATACATGCAAAAGTGATGATATTAATCAAAAAATACAAGGCACAAAATTCAATGTAGAGCTCACAGATGAAGATAAATTTTTTTTCCTTGAAGCAATGCTACAAAGTCATGGTTGCATGCCTATGCCAAGAATCTGGCACCAAATGAGACACATGTAAATTGGTCAAATGAAAGGTATATCAAATTGAATAGTTGAGAAATTACTTTTTTGGTGTTGGTTTTGAACATAAATTGACTGCATAATATTTCACTACAACTTTCATATCCTACCACAAAACTTATGCGTGATGAAAGCCCTAATGCACATCATACTGGTGGAGGTATTAATTTTCTATTGGAAATTAATTACAAAATTATGAATACAATTTAACATATTCAATTGTAATTTGATGTGTAATCTTTTTTTGAATATTTTAGAGCATGTTGAACATGATGCTAAAGGAGTGGCGCATGTTCCAAGTGTTTAGCATGTTGACATGGTAGAAGATCAAAATGTTAATGTACATGATGTGGAATTGTTAGGTAAGAAAAATGCATGTTATGTTGTTCTAATTAATTAAGTACTTGTAATGGTTAAAAAAAGAAAAAAGAGTATGCCAATTTAACCCATTTACTTGTTCTTGCGATAGAGCCCCCTTTAGTGCAACAACCTCTTACTCCTCAAAACAGGAGGAGGCATCAAAATTTGACATTACATGTGCCATAGGAGGAGGAGAATGAGGAAGATATTGATGCTCCTATTAGCCTTTTTCTTAAGAGAGCTAAGAAAAACAAAAAGAAGAAATGATTTTTTAAAAATGCTCTTTGATAAACCTTGTTTGATAAACTTTGTTGGATAATTAAAGATGTTGTTTTGAGTAAATATCTATGAATTTTTCATATTAATATTGATTTTTATTTCATGTTAATGAATATTTTTATGTGTTAATGAAGTCTTCATTAGTATTATGTATTAATGAATTTTATATCATATTAATGAATATTATGTGATTGTATTGATTGAATGTTATAGTTCATAAATGGATGAATGGATGAATGAAGTATGAAATTAGATGATAATCAGGAATTTAGATTGATGTTAGGGGGAGGGAGGTGAGGCCATATGAGCTTCCACCTTCATATGGTTGGCCTTGTTAATTAGAGAATATTAAAATATTCTTGAAACCAAGTGAAGCTCAAACTAACATACCAAGGATATCTTCCCAACCAACTAATATTTCCTTTTCTTTGAGATAGAGTTTTGTGTCCATTCCTTTATCAATCATTACCCTTTTAGGCTCCTAAGTTTCCTACTACATTCTTTCTTTTGCTTCATAACTATTACCAAAGTAGCAATTTATTTTGATCATCTTTAGCTTAGTTACCGAGCAATATATTTTTGATCTCGATACCTCTACTTCCTTCAACTATAGCTCTATTATAATCATTAGGTTTTCGTCCCCTACCCACATTTTTCCAAAATTGAAAGGACATTTTTTTGGGAGTGAATTCTCAATGATACTCAACTAAAATCCAAAGTGGTTTGAACTAGAATGGGAGAGGATATGGGCCAAGACTGTATATTGAAATCAATTGTTATTGAGATTCTTTGGTGATTCTCCACTATTTTTCACTAGGACTCATTATAGCATTGAATTCACCACCTATAATACAAATATGAATTTAGTATAGCATTAAATTAAAAAATCGTAATATTTTTGTTAAAAAAATAAAATCATGTCCAACAAATGCTTACACTAGCCTTTCGTACTATGATCAACATTGATAATAAAAACTATCCCACATTCTATTCAAGTAGAGAAAATAATTATCTAGTATAGATTGTGGAAATATGATACACTTTAGCAATTAAATCTGATACATATGTGACATGAACAATGATTAGTGGCAAAGGGGGTGAGATTCAATGGCTTCTAAGATTCATCATTTCTACATGAAATGTATTCTTTGATTTATTGGTTATTTCTAATATTTGGTGAAGAGAAGTACTATATATGGATTATAAAGGTCTATTAGATCATATGATGATAGCTTAGTTGGGTTGTTGATACAGGTCTATTAGTGGAAGAACCTAATAGAGATAACACTATGATTGTTTCATAGAATAACTATTTGTTGAACTTGAATACGTGCAATGATCATGTGCTACTACTCCAAAATACCAGTCATTTGAGTATTACAATGAGGGGGCTGATGCCACTACCTGATAATAACAATTATTGCAGTGATCTCTATGAGTAGTGTGGCAAGTTTTTGCTAGATGTTCAACATTTCACTAAGGAAAGAGGTAAGAAATGTCCTACAAAGGTATTTGTTTATAATGCTCTACAATCACCTCAAAAAGATAGTACATAGAATTTAAAACCAAATCTTGGTTCTTTTATTGAAATAAGATAAGATAGCTTATTAAGAGAGAGTGATATTGTATGTGACATAGATCAAAGTGTATTTACTTGGTTGAAATAATGTTTCGATCAATAGTGCAGTAACTATTTTCACATATTCAGACAAATGTTTGAATGTGTGTTGAAATGTATGGTTGACCTTGTTCAACATGCTTTTCTTTCCTATATAATTCTCATATTCATATTTAATGTGGTTGTGTTGGCATCCCTATTATCCATGACTTGATAATACTCTATTATATTGGCATTGATGTCTACAATATTGAATTTTTGTATATCTCTAGAAACCATAGGTGGGACTTGATGGAAAAACATGTGATGTTATTGGGCAAAATGGGCTCATGGCTCTATATGATAGGTTGTTCAGTCAGGTCTACAATAGCCTTAATCTTATTTATGATTTTCATATTTCTAATGCTCAATATACTTTCTTAAGAGATAAATAGGAAATAGAATTTATTTCAATACATTAAACAAATTAAAATATGTCTTGCTATCATACAACTAGATGTTACATCATCCAACATTCTTGTAACTGATAATGAATTTAAGGATTTAAAGTTTAGAAAACAATCGAGTAAAACTATAGGTTCTTTGCTAGAGTTGCACATAGTTCCAATTTTCAATGAAAATGATGTAGTTAACACAAGAATAACACCATACAAGGTATTCATTCCTACAACTAATTTAAACAACATGCTTCGTTTATAAATGTATGAGCCTTCAAATGGTCACCTAGACTATGGGCCCCCATTATTCAATTTATCAAATTTTCTAAATCAATGGTTTGCAATATTTTATTAAATCAATTAAAATCAATTTGCTTGATCAAATTAAATTATTTCAATATTTTATAAGGTAGATCATTTTATCCTAAGTATTATTTAATTAAAAAAAAATCTCCATTTCAATTAAATAAAATAAGTCCCCATTTAATTAAAAGAAAACCTCTCTTTTAATTAAATAATTAATCCACATTTAATTAATTAAGAGAAAAACCCCTCTTTTAATTTAATTAAATATTTCTTATTTAATTAAAAGAAGTTTCCCCCTTTTAATTAAATAAATCCCCACTTAAAGAAAAAATAAAATAAATAAAACATACAAATTCCTCTACCCTTAAATGCACATATTTCTAAATGGGATTCCATTTAATTCTTTTCCTATTTTCTCATTGGTTGATCTTTATTTCACATGGATCATTCTTTCTCCACCCTTGATTAAATGTTTTTTTTTCTCTTAATCTTCCTTGTCCAATCTTCTTTATAAGGGAGAGCCCTCTTCTCATTTTACATACACACACTCTATGCTATTGTTATGCTTCAGGTTTGGAGAGTGATTTTTGAAGGATTTTGAATACTAAATATTTTTGTGGAGAACTTCTATCTTCTATTCTTCTTCTCTCATGCATCCATGTCTTCCATTATCATATCTCATCCATGCATTTTCATATTAGCTTAGATCTTTCTTTCATAGATTATATCTTGCATTGATAGATTAAATCTTAAATTGATAGATTAGATCATGCATTCTTTTACATTGTTATCATATAGATTAGCTTTCATCTCCATTCGGAATTATATTGGATCTTTAAATATCTCATTTTATTGTGCACTTGCATGGGCACAAACTAGGCCAAATTGAGGACCTAGATTACAAACCCTTGCACTCCATGAATAGAGAGCTATGAGCTACTATTTGAGACCTTATTCATGAGCAATCTTGGATATAATGACTCATAGAAGTGTGCTCACATTTTAGGCATACATCTTTGACACCCACCATGGGAAAACCCACCTTTACTTGCTGGTTTTGGACAATTTTAGATCTAATAACCTTGTATGGATTTGTTTGGAGATGAAAAACCCTAGATCTTAAAGATTTGATCACATCTCCCAAATGTCTTGGTGTTTTGGTTAAAATGTTTGTTTCTAGGTTGGAGACACATCAAAGAAGCTTCAGTCCAATTTTTAAATTTTTTGAGGTAATTTTAATTTTTTATTATTGTTTCTTGGCTTTTCATGAAAAAAAAATTTATCGCGCACATGAGCAATTTTTGTTTTGAATATTCTACATTTTTGGAAAGGTCTCTAAATTCTAAATAGGGTTGGTTCTTTGTGTTTTGATTTTAGAGATCATATTAAGGTTTAATAATTTGATTTACCAGAAATGGTCTATTTTGACAAAATGACTCCTTAGGGCACAAATGAAAAGATCTTTTTAAAATTTTGACATTTTTAGAAAGATCTTTGATTTTTGATAGGGGTCTCATTTATGTATTTAGTGTTTTGGATCTGAATTCATATCATATAGTTCCAATCTTGATGACTAGGTCAAAAACTGATTAAAAAAAGATATTTAATGAATAGCTTGCATTTAATTTTCACAATAGATCAATGCACGACGTGAGATTCCATTTGGATTATTTTTTGATTATTATCACTTTTAAAAATTAGATTTTAGATCTAACCCTAGTCTTCCATAAGTTGGATATATATTGCATATTTTGTGTTTCCTTGATTTGCTTGTTGCTTTGTTCATTGCGAGTGAGTGTTCAAGCGTAAATGAAAGGTACAACAAAGAAACTATGTATTACAAGGATTATTAGGTATTTTGTTGGATTTATATAACATTTTGATTTGGAACTAAAATGAACATCTCATGTGTTTGGCTTGATTTCTTTTACATGCTTTCATATATTCACACTTCATTTGGTGCTCTAAAATTGGATCTAGATTTTCTTTCACACATCTATGCTTCACATATTAATTAGGCCCTATGAACACTATTTTGGAGATCTTGAGAGATTAAGCATCATTTTCTTGCTTTACATGTGAATCTCCTCTTGACGACAGATCTCCTTATAGGTGGGGAAGGATATTTGTCATTGTCTCACTATTCCACTTGGGATTGTCCACAAAATTTGTTTGTTGTTGGCTTTTTTACAAAAAATTATTGAGGTGATTTCAAATTAGCATGTGAAAGAATCTTGTTTTCTATGTTTGGGTAAGGTGAATAGGCTAGAGGAGTATGCTTTATTCTCTTTTGGGCACATAAAAAACTTGGAACCCTTGAATTGAAACCAAGCCACCATGTGGTACAACTTTGTGAGTCTTCCTTGATTAGAGACGGTTAAATATAGTGGACATTCTTTTTATTGGGTTAACCATGTGGATGGAACCTCAAGTGGTAATAGCCATTCTTTATGTGGTAGTAGCAACTGCTATATAAATGTCATTGTGAAAAAACTCCTCAGAGGTGTAGTCTTTTTTTGGGCTATCAGATCTCCTCTGTATCTCTGATCGATTAAATTCTCAAAATATGTCAAAACCTTGGTGCACCAGGATTGGATTTCGCCCACTCTATATTGCAAAAGTTTTAGAGTTGAACATTACTAAGAACCATATTGCTACCAAATTTTCTTTTCTAGGACTATGTACGTGATTGGAAAATATTTTGAGAACATACATAGTAGTGGTTCTAGGGATTAGATTTATACTATGACACTATTCTTGTTCATGTGCAAGGTTTCTTTGTCCCTTGCTCATTATTTGAAGACATTTTCTTGAAATCCCTGGTTGTTTTCTTGCATGCTTGGTTCATGATTAAAAATCCAATGATACACCTAGTTGGACATTTAAAACAAACAAAATTTGAGTTCCTGAGTCAAGACTTTATGATCAAACTGCTTTGTTATCCTATTATTCCCAGTCTCCCTAGGTTGATCTAGTTTAGATCAGGCTACTTACCCATTGTTAGAAGCTTGTTTGCACCTTGGGTTATTGTGCTTTGACCTCTTGAATTAGTAATAATTGATTTCACAACTAACCTTGTTTGGAGTTGGTGAGTTAAAGTTCATCCTTGTTAATAAAGATATACTTTTGAATTCTTTGATATTATGCTTGGAGAGTCTTAGTAATTTCTTATCCATCCACTTTCATAAAAATTAAATTTTAATTAATTAAGATTTGGGTAAATCATCCTTCAGGTCCATATGTGCTAGGGTATTGACCCAAAGTTGTGGGCACCTCTGTGGTAGTGTTCATTTATGCCTATTGCAAAATTCTATCTTATCACATCTCTTTTGGACAAGTGAGTGTTTTTACTATCCTATTTTGGTACCAATGTTTCTTAGGGTTATCCTATCAACTAGTACCTTTTCTTTCATGCCAGTTACAACAAGATATCAAGTAGATCAAGGAAAGTGACCTCACATTGTCTTTAAATAATTACCTTTAGTTCAAACTCATTGAAGACGTAAGGGAAAAGAACTTGTGTTTATTCAAAAGCCTAAGAGTATTCTAGAAGCTTTGTTTGACCCTAGTGGTGATCTTATTGAGTTGAGTACACCCTTAGCATCACCTCATTCAAATATGGATATGAATTTTACAAAAGCTCCACACAAGAAGAATTGAATTAGTGAGCATTATGTTGACCTTTTGAGCGATGATCCTAGTTGTGGAAGTAGACCAACCTCACCCCTTATTGAGGATAGGTATTTGGGTGCACATCAAAGGGATAAGAAAAGTAAACATTATGCCTATCAAGAAGAAGGATCCCAACATGATGATCAAATTAGTGAGCCTTATAGCATTCATGTGAATGCAAAATGTAGTGGTAATTAGTTTAGATAGTCAAGACCATGTACAACACTCATGACACCTTTCAGTTATGCAAGTGATAGACTTAAAACACTTGAGCATGAGAAGAAAGCCCTTCTAGAAGAACAAGCTAAGAGGGGAGAGAAATTCAAATTCCTAGAGGAAGAAAGAAAAGTTATGATTGAGATTGAAATAAAAGCCCATCAAGAAGCACAAGATCTTCTCATGGCTCAAAAACTTGACAATCAATTCAACAATGTGCACATTGGTAGTGGAAACAACTATCCTTCACTCTCTCCTCCTGAGAGTCCATGAAATTGAAAACATTGGAGAACACCTTCAACATCGCTTAGTCCTAGAGGAAGGAGAACTTCAAGGAATGATGATTACGGGAGACCAACACTTCCTAGAGTTTCAAGACAATCTTCACAACATGCTCGTCTTGGTGCATAGTATGGTGGTAGTTCTAACATTGACTACAATCCTCATGATTTGATGGCTATGTAACAAGATCCACAATTTTAATAATATGTAGAAGCATATATGGAAAAAAACAAAGATTCATTCTTTCAACATTTAGCCAACAAAGGTGCTAAAGTCCCTTACAACTTTGACATAGAAAAAAAGAATCAAAAGAATGCTCCTTCTATGGAAGAAGAATTTGAGCAAATGAAAAGGAAAATGGTGCAAATGGTAGCACCGAAGAGTTCATTTTCACTTGATTCATTTTTTGCAAATCCTTTTGATAAGAGTGTTTACATGAAGGAGTTTCCTAATAAAATTGAGATCCCCCAATATGACAAGTATGACAAAAATGGGGATCCAAATGACCATGTGTGTCAATTTTGCACTATGAGTTTTTAATTTCATCATGAAGACTCATACCTTATGAGATTGTTTCCAAAGAGTCTTAAGGGTCAAGCAATGGAATGGTTTACCAATATAACTCCTCTTGTTAAGACATTCCATTAGTTAATTTAGATATTTTTTCAACACTTTGCATACAATATTTCACGATCTGTCTCACTATTGGACTTATGTCACACAAAGAAAAATCAAGGAGAATCCTTTGTTACTTTCTTGTGAAGATGAAGATGACAGTGCTCTCACTATTCTAGGACTATTCTTGAGAAAGAAAAGATTGAAATCCTTATTAGTAACATGGTTCCTAAGATGAAGTATGAAGTTAGGAAGATAGTGTTTGATTCTTTTGATGCCATGATTGAAACTGCATTTAGAATTGGGGATGTTTTGAAAGAGCAAGGTATTTTGACTAAGAATGGAAACAAAAACAGAGGTCAGAATAACAACAATAACAAGGATAAAGGAAATAACACATATTGAAATAAGAACAAACAAGTGGTTAATGATGGAGTTGTAGATTCCTCTAAGCCTAAAGACCAAGTTGTTCTCCATTTGGCTAGTGTCGATGAACAAAGTAGCAAGCCAAGATATCAAGAAAGGCCTAAATGAGAGAAACACAATTTTACACAATTGGGTGAGTCATATGAAGAGATATTCATTAAGTTTCTTGCTCATAATCTGGTGCACCCTTATGATGCTACAAAGTTCTACATACCTGAAGTTAAGCCATGGTGGTGGGATGAGAAGGCATATTGAAAACTTCACAATGGTATTAGACATGATATTGAGAATTGTGGTAGGTTTAAGCATGTTTTTCAAGATCTTATTGAGAATGTAAAACTTGAGATAGATGGATTAAATACCAGTGCTAATCACATAACCTTCAAAGAGCCTTTACCCAAGTATGAGAAAGGGGAAGCTTCCCAACCTAAGAATGGCAAGGCTACAATCAATTACACTTATACAAATATAGAAAATGTTGTCAATATGCTTGAGATTGTGGAAGAAAGTGTCAAAATGATGGAAGATAAAGATCCCCATGGTCATGATTTGAATATGGGCTCTCCTATCCATGGTAAAAAACCTATTTTGATGCTAAAGGGTTCGTATTCTAAAGAGTCATCTCAAGGTCCCCTTGTCATTAGAGGACCCAATTCAAGCCAATCAAGTAAACCTAAGCAAGTGTCCTCCCAAAATCTCAATATTGTTACACAAAGTCAAGGTCCCCTTGTGATCAAAGGACCTAGTTCAAGCCAACCAAGTAAGCCAAAACAAGTGCAATCCAAGAATGTTCTATCAAAACTAGTGTCTAATCCTAAGTTGAATTATAATCTTGTTGATCAATTGCAGAAAACTCCTACTTAGATTTCAATCTTTGAGCTTTTAGAGTTGTCTCTGAGACACAAACAAGTCCTTGAGGATTCTTTGCATATGGTGAACATCCCCAAAAATTTAGATGGGAATCAATTATAGAACATGGTTAATCATATTGCTAGCCCTCATTACCTTTCCTTTTCAGAGGAAGATGATAAGACTTTGATCCATCTGCACAATCTTGCCCTTCATATTGAGGTCATGATCCATAAAACTCATGTCAACCATGTGTTGATAGATGGGGGTGTTGGGCTTAATATTTTTTCTTTGAGTCTCTTGTAGACATTGGGTTATTCTAAACAAGTTATTGATACTAGAAGGAAGATTGTTATCCAAGCCTATGATTAGGTAGAGAGAAGTTCAAAGTGGTTGGTTGTCCTCCCTGTTAGGATTGACCCTATTCAAAAAGATGTTTTATTCCAAATAGTTGATGCTGGACCCCTTGCATACAACATTTTACTTGGTAGACCATGGATTGATGATATGCAAGCAATCTCATCTACCTATCATCAGTGTGTTTAGTTTCCATACAATAGAACAAAGATTTGTATTCCTGGGGATAAAACTTTGTCTATTAACTCAATTTCAGAAAGTACTCATGTTCCCCTCAATAGAGAAGTAGATGATTTTGATGCAACTTTAGTTGAATGTAAAGACAAGTTCAAATCCATAGAACTTGGCATGGGGGCATATCAACTTAACTTCCTCACAACATTACCAATTTCACCTAGGTCTTATGGTAAACCTTCATAAGAGATGAAACCTTCCTCTTTAGCTATGACATTATTTGACACATTTGTGTAGTCGTCAGTGCCTCTTCAAGATGAGAAAGAAGATGTGGCTGTTAAAGATTAGATTTAGAGAGAAGAGAAGTATACGTACAATGAAAATTTCACTCCTCCTAATGCTTATGGAAGAGTATATATATTTGTCAATAAAATGGGCTATCCTAGACTTGGATATGTGAATCATAGTAAGAATATTTCTCATATCCTTGATAAGTTGGATAGTGAAGAAGGGACTGAATGTATGTGTAATTTGGAAAATCAGCAAGACATGTGTAGATTGGGTCCCTTGCATTAATCTCCTTTGGGGAGATTTAGATAGTTCAACCATTCAAGAGATAGTTGCAAATTTTGAACATGAGAGTGTGACCCTTAATGACATTAAGGCATCCATGTCTAGGCATCCAAAGCCTTCATGGCAAAAGCATCCTAGTTGAGATTTAGAAATAGATTCACATGAGTATGAATGGGACTGTTTCTTAGGACCTTCCATAGTTGATATGGATGTTGATGTTGTTCATACATAGAGTTCTCAACTTGAGTTAGCCAACAAGTCATGTGTAGCACTAGAGAATTTCAACTTGCATGTTGCCTTAGTGGATGATTCTTTGCTTGTGAGGAAGAATCATGATTTGGGTTGTTTGGGAAGTTACTTGATGGACTCTAAATCTTCAATCACTAGAGATATCATTCATATTCACAACATTGAACTGGTCATTGATTTACCCATTGTTCATCCTGACCTAATTGATTGGTCCCAACACAATCAAGAACCTGAGACCTTAACATTTCAAAATGACTATGAAATAGCTTATTATTTGAATTCCATTAAACCTATAGTCTGTTCTAGTAGTGAACTTACTACCAATATGATAGATCTGACATCAAGTTCATTAGTCACAAAATAATGAGAAAACAAAAGAAAAAGGATATGAGTTTTGATGGTGAAAAACACTAAAGATCTATCTTGAATATAACTAGGGAGACGATAAAGTACCTCATCCTCAAGCACTCCAGAGAGGTTTTCACTCTTGGTAGGGAGCTCATTCCCTCTATTTCTCATTGACCATTTTAGCATTGGGCCTTTGATCTTGTTGGGAAAATTCATCCCAACTCATCATGTGGGCACAAGTTTATTATCACTGCTATTGATTATTTCACTAAATAGGTAGAAGCTGTCCCACTTTCTGTTGCCTTCGGTAAGATAATTTCTCTATTTATTTTGAATCATATTATCTATAGATATGGAGTGACTTATGAGATTATCACTGATAATGGGGGCTAGTTTAAAAATAAGGACCTTAAGCAACTCTGTAAGAAATTCAAGATAAACCAATATTGGTCCTCTATTTACTTCCCGTAAGGAAATGGTCACGAAGAAGCATCAAATAAAACCATTCTTAAAATCTTGCATAGAATAGCTCATAAGAATGGTAGAGATTGGCACTTATAGATAAATCAAGCTTTGTGGGCCTATAGAATGAGTATTCACACTCCTACTAGGGCTACTCATTTTGCCCTTACATATGGTGCTAAAGTAGTGTTACCTTTAGAGGTTGAGATTCCTTCACTTAGAGTTTCTCTCAAATGTCTAGTTACAAATGAAGATTATCGCACCATGATACTTCAAGAGTTAGAACTTCTAGATGAGAAGTGTCAAGCATCATTTGACCATATGAAGGTTTATCAAAAGTGCATGTCAAAAGAATTCAACAAAAAGGTTCACCCTAGAGAATTCTAGGTCGGACATCTTGTCCTTTGTGAAAATTGTAAGAATCAACAGAATGGAGATCAAAAGACTAATTTTGAACCTAATTGGCTTGGACCTTACATTATTACAACAACTTTTGGGCCTAGTGCCTATTTACTATCTAAAGCAAGGGGAGAGAAACTATCAATGTCTTGCACCCGAAGAAGTTCTATCCATGATGCTTGTTCTATTTGGGGGCGTCTTTGTACATATTTATTGATCCTAAAAAAATACAAAAGAAGATATATTTCAAAAACACAAAAAAATGATATACTATCAAAATTCTAAAATTTTAAAAATGTCCTAAAAAAATGATCATCTCAGCAATAGGTGCTTTGATGTATCTCCAAAAAATAATATATTCTAAAAAATTAAAAAAAATTTAAAAAATCCAATTGGTTAAAACTTGGAAATAGGCGCTACTTGAGGCCTTTGAACCCTTGTTACTTAGTGGCTATCCTCAACACTTGACCTTTCTCCATCATGCCTTGTCCTTGTTGCCTTGGTTTGGTCTTTGTCTAGGGGGCATAACTATGTTAGCTTCGGTCTCTTGGATGCGTTAGTCTTTAAGAAACCTCACAAATAGTGTCTTTCAACACCACCCAAAGTGTATTTTTCAATACAACCCCTAACATCGAGTGTTTTCTAACACTTATTGGTTTGGTCTTATCTAGTTTTTTCTTGTAATCTTACCTACTTGCAAGCATTCAATCCTCTTGGAACTTAGTATCCATTAACATGCTTAAAATTTTTAACATAAACACTTAATGTTTGAGATATGTCATGATCTTTTCTTTGTGTGTTGACTGTTATTGAATTTTTCTTAGTGCCCTTGTCTAATAAGTCTCTTTGAGGTGCATAGCTAGAGGTCTTGGGGCATGGGGCATGTTTTTATTTGTTTTCTACTTGTGGGAGTGGTCTTGAAACTCTAGAGTGTCTCTTGTTGTTCCCTTGAAACACTTAGGAGATTTGAGGCATCATCCTTGACTATTTTTGCACAACCATTCTTATGGTCATCCTGTCATCTATGCCTTGATGCGAGCATGGTTTTGCTACATTAAATTGAGTAAGCTAACATTGAAGTCACCTTGACCTTTATGTCTTTGATCCTTATGTTAGAATATTTCCACATTCCAATCTAATATAAATCACATTCATATCTTCATAGTTGTGCTTGTGATTAGTGATGATTGCGTGATTTTTTGATGTCCATTAATAATGGCCCAGTGATGAAAATAATTTCGTTTACATTCTCTAATGAATGATGAACACAAAATCCTATGTTATAGTTTCTCTTTTGCAAGTACACCTTTGCATTTTCATGTAGCTTTCATTGTTAGCGTTCATGTTAGTTTGCATTTTTAGGCTACATTATGAGTTTGAGAGGGTTTTCCCTTCATCTTTCTTATGGACTTTCAATCAACTATGGTCATGTTTTGGTCTTAATTTCCTTATCTTCTTTCATGATCTCAATCAAAATTTTCTATCTTAAACAGTTGAATGATTTTGGAGCATTCTCCTTCTTAGGAAAATTCTCTTTCTTCTTTCCATTTCTTTCCATCTCTTCCAAATTTCTAACTTTCATCCACTTTCACCCCAATTCTTTTCTTCTAATTCACCTTTGGGGCATAATATTTCATGTTTTTTAATCTACCTTGGTTCTATGATCTTTATTTTTCACCTTACATCAAGAAAAGTATCTTTAGTTTGATCTGATCAATTTTATCTATTTGTTGTTTCTTCTCTACCTCATTTCAATTTTGATCATGAGGGGGCAATACTTATCAACTTCAATCCTTGATTCAGATTTATCAATTTTATCCTCAAAATTTTTAAGTCAAAATTTATTTGTATTCTTTGTCTTGATGTGTTCCTAAATCGACCACACATCTGGGTTGTGTTGTGATCCCAATCGATCTCACACTTCAATTTCTTTCTTTGACTACATGTGTTCCCAAATAGATCACACATTAGTTAAAGAGGGGCAAATGTATGCACCCTAAAATGGTTGCCTAGACTACGGGCCCTCATTATTCAATTTATGAAATTTCCTGAATCGATGGTTTGTAATATTTTATTAAATCAATTCAAATCAATTTCCTTGATCAAATTCAATTATTTCAATATTTTCTAAGGTTAATTATTTTATCCCAAGTCTTATTTAATTAAAAGAAAATTTCCCTTTCAATTAAATAAAATAATTCCCCATTTAATTAAAAGAAAACCTCTCTTTTACTCAAATAATTAATCCACATTTAATTAATTAAGAGAAAAACCTCTCTTCTAATTTAATTAAATATTTCCTATTTAATTAAAAGAACTTGCTCCATTTTAATTAAATAAATCCACACTTAAAGAGGAAATAAAATAATTAAAAATTAAAAATTCCTCTACACTTAAATGCACATATTTCTAACTAGGATTCCATTTAATTCTTTTCCTCTTTTCTCATTGGTGGATCTTTATTTCACATGGATCATTCTTTCTCCACACTTGATTAAATATTTTTTCCTCTTAATCTTAATCATCCAATCTTCTTTATAAAGGAGATCCCTCTCCTCATTTTACATACACACACTCTATGCTATTGTTGTGCTGTAGGTTTGGAGAGGTGATTTTGAAGGAGTTTGAATACTAAATATTTTAGTGGAGAACTTCTATCTTCTATTCTTCTTCTCTCATGCATCCATGACTTCCACTATCATATCTCATCCATGCATTTTCATATTAGCTTAGATCTTGCTTTTATAGATTAGGTCTTGCATTGATAGATTAGGCCTTGCATTGTTTTGCATTGTTATCATATAGATTAGCTTTCATCTCCATTTGCATACATATTGGATCTTTGAATCTCTCATTTTATGGTGTACTTGCATGGGTGCAAACTAGGTCAAACTAAGGGCCTCCATTACAAACCCTTTCACTCTATGAACATAAATCTTGGATATAATGACTCATAGAAGTGTGCTCACATTTTAGGCATAAAATAATTATGCCAAATTTTTAATTTTTGATTTATTTTGGCTAATTATTTGTGATTTTTTTTTGAAAACTAGCTTACTTCCATACACTTACCATTTCAAATTTTATATGGACCTATTTTGGACAACATTTAAACATGATAGAAAAATCTTGTTAGATATGTCATGAGAAAGCTAAATATTGTCTACAAACACATGCATATATCCAAGAGTTGATAGACCTTCTCAAGTCTTAGATGGAAGACCTATTACAATTTTCTTGCAAAACCTAAGAATTAAGTTCACTTGCCTTACAACCATTAAGGGAAATACTTAAATTCTTCTTAATATATAATGAACTTTAGACAATGCTAAAGGAAAGCTATTACTGAAATGATTCCCTCCAGATCATTACAATATGTCCTCTCAAATTACTTAACCTAAACAACTACATCAATGAAACTCATATATAGATGTTAAAAAAGATGGCTACCATAATAAATGAAAAAAACACAATAGAATTCATTAGAGAAGATGAGTTTTCATAGAGGTCATTTGACTATTTATTCTCTCACTCTCAAATGGTTCCTTTGTTTTAGGTAGATGCTTAAATTTTGTTAGACTTAACTAGGTTTTAGTAGTCTTCTTGTTCATTGGATTGAATTCTTCTTTTTTGAAGCTTCACTTAAACTAATTTCATATCATCATACCTTTTTGATCTTGTACCATCGTTGTTATGCATCACTTGACAAAGTTGTCAACATCCATTGGACTAAAATCACATTTTTGGTACATGGTTAGATAACCACTATTATTGTATATAAAAAAAGACATTGTGTGTTGACTATATTGAGACAAACACAAAAATTAGAAAAAAGGACAAAAATGTTAGCAAAGTAGAAATAAGCCTCGATGGCCCTGCACTTTCAATTTTATGGCAATATATTCCTACTTGATTATGGGTTGAATTGATGGTTTAGCATTTCAACCAATTACAGTGCATTCAAATTCACATACCCATAGTTGAGGAATTATATCTACATAGTAAACAATAAAAATTGAGCTATGCTTCAATGAAACTTGGCTACCTTCCTCTCTTCTCTCTCTCTTTTCATTGTTCAGCTATTTGTTTTTTCTTCTTTTCTTTGGGCACCATTTGGTCCCCATGCTATGGCCTCTTGTCTTGTTTTCAATAGTCCATTGAATCCTCTTTTCTGGTCTTTTGTTGGACATTAATAAATCTATCTTATCTTATCACATACACCCTTCTCATCTTTGAATGAGTTAGTCAGGCAGGGAACAAACATTATGCTACACATATTCTGTGTGATGTGACCTGGTAGCTTACTTTCTTTTAAATTTGATTAAGCTTTTAATTATAAAATAAAATAGAATTTACTTTTATGGTTATAAGGGAGTAAAAACTTAATTCCTTTCACAAAGCTTTGCAATTATTATGTTGATATGTAACAATGAATATTTAACATGACATTCAATTTGACTAATTCATATTGAAATGGTATATTAAGTTTTCTTATAGCTGTGTTGATGCTATGAAGTATTTTAAATTTAAGTTGAAGTTTTTTTAATCAATATTATAAGAAGCATAGAAATCATTTTTGGATAGTTTCCCTGTAATATTGTACAATAGTTGTTCTACTTGAGATTAAACATTTTGCACTTCTAGTCTAGTTTTTGCACATAATTTTTCCAAGATGATTATTTATGGATCAATGGAACTCTAGGTATTTTTGTTTATTTCTTGTATTTTTTATGATGGTAACTAGACACATGATGTATTACTCATAGTCTTATAAATATTTTTTTTGAAAATCATATTTGTCACTGCAAATTTCTAAATACTTTATGGAGCATGGTATTTCTTTGGAAATACTTAGGAGGAATGGTGTTATGTAGATTTCACATGCTATAAGGTTGACTGAACTCAAGCTTAATCAACTATATTAGTTGAATTTGTATAGTTTAATTTCTAGTTTGGTATACTTGAAACTTACATTTTTTTTTCCTACAACTTGTAATTGCATTTACATATAGAAAGAATGGAATGATTTTCAATTGTAAGTACTAGGATTTATAGAATAATTTATGGTAGGTTAATTTTGAACTTTTATTGCACTTATAATTATGAACAAAGTAGATTATGAATGTCAATACTAAGAACCTCTTGATTTCAATTCAACCTTCTAATATTTATTTCTTCTTCTATATAGAAAGCTTATTATTGAGACACTGAATGGCCACAATAGATTTTTTAAGTATGAACTTACATTTTCTATTCTATGTGCAAGAAAAGCATGGTGAAAAGATTGCTTATGAGCTAGATGATATAAAGGGAGCTCAAGATATCATAATTGTACTAATCTAGTTTTAATTTGATTTTTTGAAATTCATGTTAATGATATTTTTGTTAAATAAGCTTGATGTTGTGTAGGTTGAAGGAGAAATAGATAAATTTTCCATGGAAGAAGCTAGGTATAAAAATTGCATTAGTGTACCCAATGGTGCTCCCTCCAAGATTTCATTAAAATATTTACCACCTCTAGGACATGTTTGTCCTACCATGTAATCCCCTTGAGTACTTGAATATTTATAACATATATTTATATTCATCTACTAATAGGTCACCATAGGAAGTGTTTTCATAATTAGTTCTAGCTAAAATTGTTAAGATAATGACTTTTTCTTGAATATTTAAATTTAATTACAACTAGGTGTTATATACAATTTATTTGGTATTAAATTTCAATTTTTTAACTAATTAGTGTTTACAGTTCTTTATATTCATCCCTCAACATGGGCTTTAATGTTGTCCTATCATATCATAGTCATTATCTTATCAGAACATTTTGAAGAAATTTTCAAGGAAACAAATAATGATCATGCAAAAATTTGGTTATTCAGGACCATGATTAGCCTGCAACCTATAAAAAAATGTGATTGCATTTCTTTTGATTAGGCTTGGAATAGCTTTCGACATTGTTTTCTTGTTCATTTGATCGAGTTCTTCCTTTTGAAGTTGGCCTTAGACTAATGTCATGTAATCATATCCTTTTGATCTTCTACTACCATTATTATGCATCACCTCAAAAAGTTGTTAACAACCACATGATTATCTCATTATTCTTTACTTGTCCACTATGATTGTTGCACACATAGATACTAAATAAGTTTGTCATGCTTTATGAATTTCAGTGTCGGTATGCTCTATGTACTTTATGGCTTCTTTTGATTAGGTTTAGTAGTAATAGATTAAGATGCAAATGCTCATGATATTAAATGTTTTAGTGAATAGTTCATTTCACTATTTGCACTCTTAGTCTGAAACAATTCTTTTTTTTTAGGTAGATGCTTTTAAATTTTGTTAGACTTAACTAGATTTTGGTGGTCTTCTTGTTCATTGGATTGAATTATTCTTTTTGAAGCTTCCCTTAAACTAATTTGATATCATCATACCTTGATCTTATCTCTATCGCACCCTCAAAATGATATAATTCAGCTATCAACTTCTCCATGTTTTTTCTTTGATCCTCTTATATGAGTTCCTATTCTCCAATGTCAGAGGTTTAATTTCTTGCAACAAATTTTTTCTTGATTGCAAAAAAATACCAAAGCACTGCAACAAATATTTCATTGATTTTTTTGGGGTACTCTTTCAAAAGAATACTTTTCTTCTCTAATCTTTGTACTTCATGAGAGTGATTCACTTCTTGACACTCATTCCAATCCTCATTCCCTTCCTTGGCATAGCACCTTATTCTTTCCATGTGAAACTAAGATTCACACTCACCATCTAATGTACGACCACCTATGGTTTCTTAGAGTTATCATCTAAGGTGATCAATATTCCATAAGTGCTAGGAGTTTGACTTGTTTATTGAGAGTGTCCTTATAGTTTCATTATTTTACTACTCAAATGCTTCACTTCTCACCCCCTCCAACCTCTATGTTGCCTGAGTTTTCTTACTTGAGACTTGCAAAAATATTGGTAAGTGAAGACCTACCTAGGAAAATCACAAAACTGTCAACCAAAAAGGTTTCCCATGGTTGTCCATCTACAATGCGGTGATGGAGTGAAAATATCACAACATGTACTTTTCCTTTGTGCGAGTATTTATATATTTACCCTAGAAAAAGACAATTTACATCTTCATATTTTGCATGTTCAAGCACACAGGGTGATAAATATTAATAATTATTGTAGAAAACTAATAGAGGCGAGGACAACCTATTTTAAAAATCTAAGAATCGAGCTTGAAAAATATAATTTGGGAATTTGGCTTTGATAACATTAAAGTTGAGGGAGATTACACTTTTTTAGTTATAAATTATGCATTTCTTTACAATATTCTTAATGTGTTTTTGATAAGAAGTATTTTCTAATGTAAATTGAAATGACGAAATATTTTAGATTCTAGTATTGATTTGTGGCTTTTCTCATGTAACTGATCTATATTATTTGTATCTCATTTATGATTTGGATTACTATTTGGTGTTGTAGATTATATTTAAGGGCACTAAAATTTCACATTGGTCATTGGTAAACTTCACTCAAGGTGTCCTTGCTAGAGAAGTTAAAGAATAAATCATCAAAAACTACCTAACCTATTTAAACATTACTATAAATGATGGATCTTATCAATCACTATATAGAGATTAGGTACAATAGCATTATACCAACTTTGAATATTAAAACTATAAATATAAACCATTTAAAAGAAGGAAGAGTTTTAGAGTATGTAGTTTCCATTAAATTAAAGATAGAATTATATTACAATTAAGATACATGGAGAGAAGGCCCTAAACATAAAAAATGTAAAATGGAAAGTGTGACAAAAGTTGTTATCTAATTTGAGATCTTAGTTTTTTTTTTAAAGTTTAGAATATGGGTGTGATTGGTCGATTGATTGGTAGTTGCTAAGTATTTGTAATTAGAAGTTAATGTTTGTATTGTAATGATATTTTTTAAGGGTTGATTGAATTTTATTACTAGTAGGAGGAACCAATTTAGGGGAAAAGCCATAAAGAGAGAGCTTCCAAGAAACTACTTTTGAGGTTCCTTTATAGAAGAGTCCTTGTCAATATAGAAATCTTGTAAATAGTTGGATGAAATGAGAACATTCATTGTCAAAAACTACAAATCGTATCATAAAAGACTGAAATGTCATGCTTCATGAATGTAGAAAATGATTAAATACAATTCTCATATGTCATGCATCATGAAAGTAGAAAATTCTTTAATATAATTTATATTTAAAATGCGTGGATGTTAAAAAGACTTCATAGATATGAAGCTAGTAGACCCATGGCGGTTAGCTTTTTCTATATTTAATTTAATATTGTCTTGTTTAATGATTATCATCTAAATTGATGAAAATATCTCTAACTATATGAATATGAGCAGAGTAGTAGTACTAGGAGAAAAGTAGAAGGGTGGTTGGACTAGTAGAAGTTATAGAGCCTTAGGCCATGAGTATGAGAATGTGTAGGTGTGGTAGAGCTAGTAGTTATATAATTTATAGAGCATATTTAGTTTCTTTATTATGTCTTAAATGATACTAACTAAGATTATGAGTACAATCTTTATGATTAAGACTCTCTATCTTAAAGTAATCAACCTTTGTTTGGATCCATATAAAATTTTATTTTCCTTTTTATGTCTCAGTTTTGTGCACATAACTAGCTATTAGTAGCCTAATAAAGATCTTATGATGTTTTTTTAATTTAATATTTACATATAGTCAATGATATAGGTATGATTTGTGGCCAGATTTGTTATCTTCAAAGACTCATGACAATTTCAATCTAGAAGGATTTTATAAATTAAATATCTCATGGGGGTGTATTTACCACTAATTAAACTAGCATTTCACTCCTTTCTTCATAATATTGTTTTGTATCTTGGGAGTCATTTGGTGCATCACTAACTTTAACAAATTGGCTAGCTTGAAAGTTCACCCCATAGTCTATATTGAAATACATTTAACCAAACAGCTTGTTGACTACATCAAGATTTTAAGCCCTAGGTTTGGGTCCATTCAACATATAATATATGTCAACAATACTAATGCGTGTTTATATTTTTAGAAGTTTATCTTATTAAATACTACCCTCATTGCAAACTCCTAACCTCACACATCTTTGATTAAGAACTCCACCCTCAACTCCATATGCAAGCAATGATCAAGGTACAATCACATTTGGACTTGTATATGCAAACAATATCAAAACCTGATCCATCTATAGCCACTTGTAGTGCCCTCAATGTAGGTCTCTGAAATCTCATCTCAAGGTGGTGGTAGACCCACCAAAGACCTAAAGATAAATATTCAAACTAATCACTGACTAGGCTGGTAATTACTTTGGATATTTATCTCGCACTAATTTTTCTTTTAAAGAAATCAAATTTGTTAATATTTTGACCAATCTTGGTCAACATTTCCACCTAATATTGGTCAAAATTTTGTCCAATTCTTTTGTCGTGAGTATGGCATGATGGTAGTTCAAAGACTAGAATTGGTCAAAAATTCAACCAACATTCATCAAAATTTCAACCAATTCATTGTTCGTGGATTTTGCATCCTAGTCATTGATAGATCAGAATTGATCAAAATTTTGACCACACTTTGGTGGCCATTTTAACTAATATTGGTCTAAATTTTGACTAATAGTTGGACCATTTTTTGGTGGCCATTTTGACCAAGATTGGTCAAAAGCTAGACCAATAGTTTGACCATTGTTTGGTGGAACTTTTGACAAAGATTGGTCAAAAATTTGACCAATGGCCACTAATAATGCTCTTGCCAAATGTAGCCTATTTTGAGAAAATACTTGGTCAAAATTCCAACCAATTGGAAGGTTCGTTAAAATTTTGATGATAAAAAATGTGACGCACAACTTGGTCACAAATTCAACCAACATGGGTGAAAATTTTGACCAATTTTCATTGAAAACAGGGTCAAAATTTACTAGCAATTTCTCATGAATGAAATATTGACCAAGAAAAATGGGATCAAACTTTCCATATTTACCCTTATCCTCTATTCTTGAATTCTAGAGTAGTACTAAGTCTTCTAGCTCAAATTTCCTTTCTAATGCCCTTTTATTATACAAAGATTTTACTTGTAATTGCAACTTTAAATTTTTTGCAGAGGACTCTCTTCTAGTTTCAGCCATTTTCAAACTATCATCAAGCCTTACCTACATCTCATATGTTACATCATCACCATACTATTGGATAAACTTATACATTCCATTGAGATTATTTTGTGGCATCTTGGCCTATATTCCATAAACTAAGTCAAAAGGTGCACAACCTTATGCCTTCTTCACTTTTACTCTATCTGCCCTTACTACTAAGTGCAATTTTGAATCTCAAGCCTTTTTTTTCATTCAATTTTTTTTCAATGATCTTCAACAAAATTTTATTACTAGTTTCTCCCTACCCATTTCCTTGATGGTGATATGGGGATGATGTAGATTTGGTAATGCCATATTTCTCCCTTATTCCTTAGATATGAAGAACATATATTTATCTATGATAATTCTATCTAGAAAACCAAATGTGATGATAATGTTTTCTAGGACAAAGTCAATCACCACTGTACTACTTGCCCTCTTGATAGGGATTGCTTCAACCCATTTTGTGAAATAGTTTGTTGCCACTAGAATTCATGAATGCCCACTACAAAATCTTTCCATAATCTTTTCTATGATATCAATTCCCCATTTCTAAAATGGTTCTTGTACCTCCATTGGGCTTAATGATAAATTACCAAAGAACTTCAACTTTCCTGTTAACCTCAAACAAGCATCACACTTCTTCAAAAAATTATTTGCATCCCTAAAAAAATTAGGCCATCAAAATCCAACCCTAATCAGCTTATGACCTATTTTTTTAGCCATGTAGTGGCCTCCAAATACTCTAGTATGCATCTTAGTAAGAATCTTAACTGACTGTTCTTCATCAACACATTTCAGCAATACACCTTCCATGTTCCTCCACCATAGCTTTTCTCTGACAATCACATACTTAATGGCTTGTAACCTCAATCTACTCTTTTGATTATCACTCATCTCTGGTGGAGTCTTCATATATTTCCAATAATGGATTACACCCTCATACCATTCACAAGAATCGATGTCACATAAGTTAGTCCTACAATCATTATCTAATTGGTTTATCTAGTTTGTTTCTAATTTTCTCTCTATAATTAATTTTTCAAGTCCTTTTCCTCTTACCAACTTAGTAATCTGGATGATTATATTAAAATCTTGGATTCTATTGACCCATCTACACCTCCTTCTTGATACCTCTTGCTGAGAGAATATGTCTTTCACTAAAACACTTGGAACAAAAACAATTACACTATCTCCTATGAGATAAAATTGAAATGCCTTCATAACTGCAATTAGTGGATAAGCTTATTTCTCATTTATTTCATATTTCAACTCTGCATTTTGAAGATAATTGCTAAAAAAAAATTACTACAAGAGTATGGAATGGTGCAAAATAAAAAATTTGCATGGGCTTTGAGTAATTAGGTGCTCTTAGAATATGAGAATATTTAATTTATTGTTTTATTTTATGAAAAACAATGGCTGGTTCAACATCCCATTTAATCTTAGAACCTTTCTTGAGCATCAGATAGCTATGTCTACTTACTTGTACAAATTTTGTAACAAATCATCTCAAAAAATTAATCTATTCAAAGAAAGACTAAATGCCTTTCACATTCTTTGGCTTCTGACTTTTATCAATGGCTTCCACCTTCTCAATCTCCATCCTTCCTCCTTCTTTTCCAATAATATACCATGAGAGTTTACATTTAGTAACTCAAAAAGAACACTTCCTTGGATTCAAGGAAATACCATATTCCAAAGCCCTAAAAAATGCCTTTTCAAGATACATGTAATGGTCATCTTTTTTCTTTGAATATGTTGTCTAGTCATCCTTATATGCTACTAGGAATTTATCTATAAATTTTGTGAAATCTACATCCATGGCTCCCTTGAAAGTAGCACCACCATTTTTTAAACCAAATGGAATTATACTATATACATATGTTCCCCATGGTGTTGTAAAAGTAGTCTTATACTATTATAATTCCTTTACAACCACCTAATTATATCTAGAGAAACTATCGATCATTGACATTAATTCTAACCTAGTGACTCTTTGCAGCATGGCCTCCATACTGGGCAAGTCATCATTATCCTTTACTGAATAAATGTTCAAGTCTCTAAAAACAACACACAATATTATATCTCCATTCTTTTTCCTAACAGGGACAAGATTAGATACCCAAGAAGAATTCCTTATCGGTTTGATAATTCCAATATCCCTTGAATTTATTAATTCTTCTTGTATTTTTGATTCCAAAGTTGGATTAATAGGCCTCTATTTTTTCCTAAAAGGTTTAGTACCTTCCTTCAGTGGGATCTCATGCTGAAATAAATCTTCTCTATTATCCTTTAAGTCATCATAAGACCAAGCAAACACGTGTATACTTTCTTAACAATTTAATCAAGAATTTTCTCACTCTAGGAGATAATATCTTACCAATATATACCTTTTTTGGTTGCATGCTTAGTCCAAAGTTTCATCTCCTCTAAATATTTATCCTCATGTTCCTTAGCATTCATTTTGGATCTATCATGATTATCAAAAAGAGTTTCCAAGCCTACTAGTCCTTTGGGAATCTTGTTTATTTTAAGCTAAACCACTTCTTTTCAAAAAATAGTATCCTTACCTTCTACTATTTCAAACAATGTAACACAATAAATTTCTTAACCCTAGAATCAGTCCTCACAATTTAGGAATCTTAGACTATCTCTACTATTCTCAAAAACTTGTTAGTTCTTAATGTTATCAAGGATAAATAGTTTGGTTTGTACTTCTACTTTTGATACGCCAGCAATTGTGACATCGTTAGGCTTGAAATAATTTTTTTCTACTAAATAAGCTATATTATTGTTACTTCTTTCCACACAAGATATCAAATATGCATTAAAGTTCTCTATCATATCCCATACACCATTTCTATATTGCCTTAATATTTTGTTCTTAGAGATATAAACTAATTTCACTTCAGAAAAAATCAATTTAGAGTCACCAATTACATGTAAACATTTAATTCAATGTTTATAGGTCATTCTTAAATCTAATATCACAGCCTCATATTCTACAACATTATTAGTACATGGGAAACTCAAGGTGAAAGAAAATTTATAGGTAATCCCATCATGAAAAATCAAAGAATAGCTATTTTAGATCCATTTTTGTTGCATGTTCCATCAAAGTACATAGTCCATAAGTCTCCTTTCTTTGGTTTTGTTTCAACTTCTACTACAATAGGTGGTTTGGATGACTCCTTTTCTAAAACTAGGACTTTAGCTCTAAATGAATTAATATCAGTATCTACAAAACATGTCATCTCATCATCAACATTTTTCTCAATCATATAAACACTTTTTCTTTCTATGTTGATTTTAACTAATTTGTCATTGATTTGAAAAGTTGAATGGGATAAGTTACATTAAAGTCCTATACCCATTGTTGCACTCTATTTCCTCAATAGCACCATACCATACTAAGGTGAGATATACACAACTAATACACTCACTATTAACTCTTTATCAAGACAAGAAGATGGTTTATAGGGAAATGCACATATTGTACCTATAACAGGGTAAACACACAAACATGTGTCACCTTTTATAAAAAAACATGATATCAGAATGTGACAGTTCAACATTAATTACAAAAGAAATGGTATTTGTGTTTAAAATATGAAGATGATGTAAATTGATGAAATGTGTAGAATTGTATGAATTTAATGCCTATAATTTTTATAATTTTTTTGACTAAGAATTTATTCATTTTATTTTATTTTGAAGTCCCTTTTTTAACTGTAAAAAATATAGGATATAGTTCCCATCAAACAAGTATGTGCAAATCATCCTTTTATGTTTTGATTTGAAAATATTTTATAGATGACATGTATAGCTAGTGAGTGAAAAAAGAAATAATTATTTTTTATGTATATTTTCTTTGTTATAAGTACTCAAGTTTGACCTTGTCAGAATCCAACAATTTTTTCCTCCCGTCAAAACTTCCCTATCAAATCTATACATTCTTGAAAAAAAAGTACATATTTGTGAAGAGGATTCTCTCCTCTAGTGATAAATATTATTAAAAAATTTTTTCATATGATTTACTATTTTTTTTCATTTTTTGAGAGAGCATCTGCTGAAATGTTGAAATATCGACTTATAATATTTTGAGATTATAACATATTATAACTAATCAAAACACTCAAAAATTTATATAATGATGATATTGAATCTGAGATCTATAAAAGGGTATTTTTAGTTTTTGAAAAAAATTGAGTTTTGATAGAGAAATGAGATTTGACCAAAACAAGTTTTTGTATCACAAACGGTGACACAGATCTATGCTTTTACCCAACAACAACTTCTCTTTGACCCATATCACATAATCTACCTTTAATCCTAACTTCTCCATGACCTCAAATGAAATCACTATATTCGATGCACTAGAATCTATCATGCAATTTTTTAATGTTCTTCCATTTACAACAATGCTTAAGAAATATGGGTTCGTGTTTCCCAAGCACTAGTTTATTGAATCATCTAAGTATATATGCAAGATTTGAGAGACAACATGCTCCATTAATATTTCTACTAGTTTCTTCTTTCTCTTAAAAGATTTGTTTGAGTTACAATTTAGGTCAACATATTCTCTACTACTCCAAACCCATGTTATGGCTTTATCCTTATGCTTTAGGATTCTTAAAAATTCTTAGAGTGGAACCTTTACTAGAATAAGTGATAACGTAGATAATAGATCAACAAGATGGGAAAGAGGAGTCTTTATTTGTATACCTTTTATATCCTTTTATTTTTCAGTAACATTAGCATCACTGTAATTCTTTTCTTCATCATTTCCAACAATTGCATTAGATTATTTTTCTTCTCACTTTTTCTCATCCCTAATTTGAGTCTTAGGAGATTTTGAAGTTTATGCTTTCTTGGGTTCCCATCTCTTTCTCACATTCTTAATCTTGATTTCATAACCATCCTTGGGGTTGTTTGTATTATGCTCTTTGGGATCTATTTTCTTAACAAATGTTAGGATTAACCATAGACAAAAATAAAAATTACATGCAAATATTTGGAATATTAGAAAATAATAGAGAACACAAATGAGAACACAAGACACGAGGATTTAACATGGTTCACCCAATCCCTGGGCTACATCCACCTAAAACAAGACCAAAATTATTATTATCTAGTGATTAAAATCTATAATCTCTTACATCTCAATATTACTACAAGAAGCTACACTATCACCATACATTATAAAATCCTTGACACTAAGCCATTTTATGTAAGCTTTTGTCCCTTACAAAATTAGGGCTAGAATAAGTTATCCAATAGAAAAATAACAGTTGACACCTTTTACAATAGTGAGTTATATTAGGCTTTGGGGGTGTTTCCCTCAAAAACCCCTATGGGGGAAATGCCCCTCGATCCCACCCTATACTGTGTCAGGGAGTGCACTTGGGGCACTACCCCTTGACCTTGTCTTGGGGATGCTACCTCCAAACCCTTGTGAAAATAATTTGGGGAGAAATCACATCGAACAAACCTCTAAGCCTAATTAGGATCAACATCACAAAAATCACCCACTTGGAGACTAATCAAATTCTATAATAATAACCTTCCACTTTAGATTGATCTTAACACTGCTAAACCTATAACTCCCACTAGAATATTAAACCACCATGGACTTTATTGTTTTTTAATTTTGTTCAGTCTAGAAGACTAACTGAATCTGAACAGGAGATCAAATTCTCCCTTGTGACTTCCTTTGTAAACATATCTGTTGGATTATCATCTATATTTATCTTCTCCAACTTTAACTATCCATCGTCCAAAACTAACTGAATGAAATGGTACCACAACTATATATATTTTTTCTTTAAATGTAGAGCATAATTCTTGTATCTGTAATCTAATAATTATCCCTCTTTGGGTATACCAATTTTTCCATGAATAACTAAAGCCATATCATCTACTTGGCTACCTCTATAGTACCAACATAATCTACCTCTATAGTCGATAAATGATTAACCCTCTACAACTAAGAAATCAAACTCAATGTTATCCCACCAACAATAAATACATAACCCATAGTACTCCTCCTAGTATCAATATCCCCTGCCACATTAGAGTCATCCTAGGACCTCATAGCATCACTTCCTCTTCAACCTGTCCTGGGGGTATGATGCGGACAGATCACCGAACATGAGGCAGTTTGCACTAGGACCTTGAGTTGGGTGAAGTTTGTGAAGAAGTTCTTGATTGTGTAGATAGAGCGCCGACTGTGAGGCAGTTTGCATGAGGTTCTTGTGTTGCACTAGATTTGTCTTCTAAAGACTTGATTATGGAGAAGAGAAAGAAGAAGATGACTTTTGTGATTGGATGGATTCTAAGGATTCCTCAACTTGAGAAATTTAGAGATAGAAATCAAGAGGCATTGCTAGTTGGTTTGCAGAAGCAAGTGAATGAATTAGAAGTTGAGTTGCGGAAATGAAGAGCATGTCACCAGAAAAGAGATGTTGATAATTCCTTGGATGTGGAAAAGAAAGATGATCCAGTGCAAGAGCAAGCGGATGAAGAGGAAATCATTTGCGAACCTAAAGTTGAAGAAGATGAACAAGAAGAGGAAGAGCATCAAGATGAAAATATTTATGAACCTGAAGTAGATCAAGATGATTTTAAGATTGCAGCAATGGAGGAAACATATAGTGCCTTCATTGGAGATAAAGCAGGTGAAGTAGTTACATGAATTGTTGACGACATGAAAGAGGCAAGCAAAGATGACTATATCAAAGAGGTAAATTTCTATGAATTATATGATGTTGAATTTGAGATGAGTTTGAAAGATATTGATAATGGTTTTCATGAGAATCTTGTTAGTCTTGTGTGGTATGCAAAGAAAGATTGGTATGGTGTTGCTGGGTTCATTACATGTGTGATTAATTCAACATGATTGGATAAGGATGAGATTTATACTTGGACAAATTTCATTGCTAAAGAGAGATTTCAGCAACAAACACTTGTTTCAGCTAGGTGTTGGAAGAGAATAAAGAAGGAAATATATCGGCACCGGATACTTGTTCCAGCTATGTGTTGGAGGAAGAGAAAAAAAAATGTCAATAGTGGCTACTTCATTTTGTGAATCCATATTCACAAAATTTTTCCTACCATGGGAGTCGGATGCAAGAGCATCATGCATCAGAGAAAAAAAATGTGGAATCCTTTAGTAAAGATGAAGATGGTTGTATATCTTTCTTTTGGTGTCAAAGTGTGGGACACACTTTTCTATCTACCAAGGAAGTTTGATGTAGGAGCATCTTGCATGGGAAAATTAAATTATTAAAAAAAAGAGAGAGAGAGAGAGAAAAAAAAAAAAGGAGAAAAAAAAAAAAAATTGTGGAGGAGAGAGAAAGTGACAAAAATGGAAGGAAAATAATAAAAAAATAGAAAAATAGGAAAAATGGAGAAAAGTGGAATTTTTATTTTCAAGGTGCATGGGTGGCATAAATAGAAAATAATAAAAATAGTTGTCATTCCATTAATCGAGGTGTGTAGGTAGCATTTTAGAAGTTTGTGGAAAGATCCTTAAATCATGTATTTAATATTTGTTGGGTGCTTAATTGTATTTGGGTGGGAATTTAATATTTATTTAAAGGTAGTTGTATTTACCTTTTATCCCACATTGGTTGTATTTGTAATATCTTGGGTTAGAAGTGCATATTTAAGAAAGGCTTATTATCATTTGTAATCAAGTTCGAGAAATGGAAGCTCTTCTAATGGAAGTTCGAAAAATGAAAGCTCTTCAAGTGAAAGCTCTTAAGGTGTAAGCTCTTTTAGTAAAGCTCTTCAAATGTAATATCTTCTAATGAATTTCAAGTATTAATGGATTCTTTATGAAGCATTTTGTCATCTCTTTGTCTCCATCTTGTTGTGATTTTTGTTATGAGTTGGTACAGGTGGTGTGGCTCATCATCAGGGTACTACCCCCAAACCCCTATAGAAATAATCTAGGAAGAAACTAAATTGAGTATACCTTTGAGTCTAATTAGGCTCCATGTAGTGCCTCTCATATTTGTAATCTGTACCTTATTTATTTTGATTTGAGAGATACTTGATACTCTTATTATTTGTACTTTGAGATGACGTGAGGGTCAAATTTTATACTTTGATTTCAATATCTTAGATGTTATATTTCTATGTTTTTCATTTTATCATATTTCATGTTGATGCCATTTTGACATGACAGTAGGTTTATGATGATATCTAGTTATCTGGTATTTGGACATATGTCTTATTCTATTATGTGATGGATTTTATACTATGGATATTTACTTCATTTTGTTTTAGTATGCTTTATGTGAACATCAGTGATGTAAATGGCTAAAGTAGGTATTTAATGCATTAATTGATTTGGCTATGATATTATATGCAATGACACTTGATCACCTATTTTAGTGTACATGATTTATATCCCTCGTAGTGGCACATGGAGTTAGTGATTCAACTATTCATTTTTCCAATGTCACCCCTGTATGGTTGATGTATCCTTAATTAATTGTTTAATTAAACCTTTTAGTGATTATTAAATCCTAACTCATTTGCATTATGTGGCTAGACCTGTGAGCATGCCTGTGCATCTAGAGGTTTGCATTGTCATGAAAATTGTTAAGGAAATTTCTATGATTTTGGGTTTTTGGGCTTTAAATTTTATAGAATTTAATTTCTGGCAGTTTTTCCATAGATGAATTCCAATTTCTAGGAATAGCCTATTTCATTTGGGTTGATTCATGGTTTAACTAGGTTGGCTAGTTATTTTCCCTAATTGATTATTCACTTAAAAAGTGAATAAGTATGGAAAGTGGAATTTAAGTCCTCACTTCTCACATTTATAATTTGGAAATTTGAGAGATTTTTCTGAAATCCTTTTTTGAAGGATTGGTTTTCTATTTGTTGTGAGATCTAAAGGTGTGGGATCTTCGCAAGGATAGACTCATTGGATCCAACTCGAGGAGACCTTTGTTTTCCATTATTTTGGGTTGTACCTATGGGTTATTTATTTTACCTGGCTATTTTATGTCTTAGCCCTTTTGGCTATCAGGTAGGGTTATCCCATTTTCTTGTTTCAGCTTCGTTTCTTGATCTGTTTCTAGTAGCTGTTCGTTGGGAGGTAGAGAACTTGTTTTCCCCTCCATTTCTATTTGTTGGTTCTACCCAGTTGGTTGGGTATGAACGTTTTCCCTATTTTTGAGATAGGGGTTTGTGGTTTCACATTGTTATGCTAGCAATTTCTACATATGGTGTTCGAACATAAATTTTATTGGATTTTTAAGGCTTTTATGCCCAAAGACCAAATGTATTTTTATTTCAAAGTTTTTTTATTTTGGGGTTTTTACCTCATTTTGCATGCCACTGTGTTTTCTCATGTTTTCTAGCATGATGTTGGTCATGGACCTAGATATCTATTTAGATGTTAGTCAGACCATAGTTGCACTTTTATGTTGCATTGGGATGCATGCCACACGCATCCTCCTATGTCTATTATCGGTTGAGTCTATTTTTGGATTGTGTTGTCATCTGGTCCTCATGTCAGGATCTTTTGATTGTGGTGCACTACACACAAGTACATGCACATACATTTGTTATATGACTTATGAGGCCTGATCTTCCATGGTAATTCTGAGAATTATGATCATTTAGGGTTATGTTGGGAATGTGCATGCCTATTGGCACTCATCATTGGATAAGCATGGGTAGGGTAGGGTAGCATATGGAGGGGCTTCTATCTCACAACTTGGCAATCATGGAACCAAAGGTTGGTAGACGAAGTTTTAATTACCAAGTGGTAATAAAAAATAAGATAATAAAATGTGTGAATACCTAATTAAGTTCGAGGACATAGTGCATGGACATAGTGCATAAGCCTTCCGTTGGGAAGTTGAGTTTGTACGATCCAAGCTTGGGCTTTTTAGTGCCAAGAAAATCTCCATGATGTCAACCCCTATGTAGTAATCAATTGAGTTTTTGACTAGGACCTGTAGTACTTGCATTATCTCATGATGTTAATTTTGACATATTTCCTTATTATGATATTTGGCATATGATTAGATGATGAATCTTCTTAGTTGGAGTATCTATTGCTTTTGGTTTAGCATGTTAGATTTCTTGTTCTTATGGTGTTATTATGCCTTAGCAATGACATCCTTATAGGACAACTTTGACTATCTAGTTGGCAGTTGGGATGTTACACATGGGGGATGGCTAGAACCTTCGAGGTTTCATGATGCTATTACAGTTGGGAGGAACCATGAACTTAGTTCATTGTTTTGGGACTTTGTGATGTTTCTTTTGTACACTATGATGTTGCTTTTAGTTATTTCCCTTCACTTCTATGCTTAAATTTTTAGATTTAGTTCCATCTTTCAACTATATGTTCGAGTGTCTATGCCTCGATTGTGGATCCAATGCTCCTTGATTTGGAGGTTCTGACTTCTTTTTTTATTCCCTTTTTTTCCTTGGTGCTTTTGTTGTTGTTCCTAGGGTGACCATGTATCAACATTGGGTGATATTTTAAAGTGTTGCATGCCCAAAGGAGAAGAATTGCATGATACTAGAAAGTATTGCACGTCCATAGGAGATCTATCATGTGATACTTTAATGTATTACACATTCTCTTGAGGGATGTGTGCGATACTTGAGAAGTATCACACATCTTCTTTAGAAGTGTTGCCAACACCCTGAAAGTGTCACATGCCTTCTTTAGAAAGTTCATACAATACTAGAAAGTATCACACAATGTTGAATTATTGTACCCCCTAGGTCTTAAGAAAACTTGTTTGGGTGGATAGCAACCACTTTTTGGCTTGACCAAGAGTTTTTTGAAGGTGTTTTGGCTACCTTTTTAGGGATTCCTAAATACCTTGGAATTGCATTTTTATTTTGTAATGTTTTTGTTTCAATTTTGATTGCATCCGTCTATGGTTCATCATTGTTGGTTAGTAGTGGTGTTTGGAGATCTGTTGGTGTCTAGATGTTTGTTTAGTCTTCCATTGTGATCTTTTTGATCCACATATGTCACACATATGTCATGTGAATCCATACTTTTAAGAAAAAAATAAATATTGTCTTATATTTATCCTTTTTCCTAGGATCTTTGGGTAGGGCATTACAGTCTACATCACAACAAAGATACTGGCTACTTTACCACTATGATTTCTAGATAATATGCCCTTGAGTTACACCTAAAAAACCATGTTAGTAGTGATATTATCATTTTATTCCTTAGTAAGTATTATCAAGGCCACTTCATCCTTTTATGTCATCATATTGGAAGTTGCATTATCTACTTCATCTTCATCTAAGAAAAAATTGCAAGTGTATGAAATCATGAATCCATCTTTTCACATATATATCATTATCAGTATCATCACAATCAGACACATCATCATAGAAAGATTCAACCATGTTACAAGCTATATCATCATTGTTATTTTCCTAGTTAGATTGATCATCATCTTCATTCTAGTAGGTAGAAAGCGATAATGTAACAGAACAATGCTCTAATGAATGAGGTAACTAGCATACTGTGCACCAATGTGAATCATCTATCATGTTGAGGGAATCTCTTTGCAAAGCGTCAGGGGTTGTCTTTTCATTTTCATTTTTGGGAGGAGGAACAATAGGTTTACCATCTTTCCATTGGGTATTGTAAGGATAATTATGAATCCTAATTTTCTTATTGAAAATTCCCTTGGAATTGAGGCATGTCTATGAGAAGATCATTGTCATTTCTACTTACAAAAATTCTAAGATCCCTCATAGCACTAAGAACTTGATTTATCTTATTTGCTTCTTACTTCTTGTTCCTTGGAAGTTTATGATCGTCTTTCTTATTAACTTCATTCCCAAAAAGTCTAGGGTCATCTCTTTTACTCCCCAACTTACTAGAGATACTTTCAATATTTACTGCAATTTTGAAAGAATCTTTAAGAGTTCTTGGATCCTTATAATCTCTTAACTAGTATCCCATATTACCATCAAAAGTGTTAAAATAAGTCTTAAGACAAAATTTCTCACCAAGCCTCATAACATGAAACAATTTGTACATTTCCTTATGAAATCTAGCATTAAATTCATGGAAAAATTTATTCTCGAGATTTTTTATATCATTGAATTCATTCTATTGACATATCAATCAAGTTTTTTATTGGTGACATACACTTATTCATATTGTAAGTAGCTACTAAGTTTATTGTATAGTTAACAGTGTTTGCCAAGAATTTTAGTTGTCACCAAGCTCTACAATTTCTACCAAGTCCTTTGTACAAATTCTGGTGTTTATCAAGCTACATTGTGGTAACCAAGTGATTCATTTTATATGGCAAGTTTCACAATATATACCAAGTCAACAGTGCAGACCGAGTTTGAGACTACCTTGAAGTGATCAGTATGAACCAAGCTTCTACGTCTACCAAGTGCATGATGATGTCGAGCTTTGACAGTGGATGCCGTGTATCAAGACTTCACCAAGTCAGCCTTCAGAGCCTGAGTCTCTACATTTGAGATGACTTTGTAATATTTTGTGTAAACTTGTATTGTGGCCAACTTTGTAATTATGTAATTGGATTGGTATATGTATGTAATATATTGTATCACATCTAGTGTGTGAATGAATTGTAATATTAAGTAGAAGGATGAATTAAAAAAAGGCTACAACAATATAAGGAGTAGCAAGAATTCATCTATCATAGTAGGTGATTTATACACTCAGAGACATCTCATTTAGAAAACCAAGTTGTAGATTAGAGATCAACTACTGCTTCATCCTAACAGGTGGATCAATCAAATCCTTTAACAAGGATCAATCAAAACCTTTCACAAGGTGGACCTAGCAGTTGTTATTACTCCTAATAGGGTAGATCATAAAAAGTGATCAATAGAAGCCTTAAAAGGCCAACTTTATACTATAGTACTAAAGCTTGTGGTTATCATCCCCACCCCAGTTTTATTTTCTATTTGGAAGGTTTCTGGGTCACCAAATCTTTATGTCAAAGTGTTATGAATGCTTTCATGTTTTTAGTTTCCTATGGATGCAATTAATTTAGATTATATCTGAAGTATTAAATGCTAATTGGACTATTGGATGAAGAGTTTAATTTTGTAGAAGTTTTAGAAGTTACTAATTCACCCCTCCCCTCTCAGTAACTTAACATTGTAAAGAATATTTTCAACAATTGGTATAAGAGCATTGTGGTTCTCAGGAGAAAGTTTAGCAGCTTGAGCAAAGATCATAGCCATGGAGATATTTAGACTTGACAAAGCTATTGAAAATGAGAATCTAGATCTAGAAATAGCTATTTCTCAACTCAAGAAAGCAAAGAAGCAACTCTCTCAATCCCTAGAAAGAAGAAAAGAGCTTGCAATTCAAATAAATGATTCACTAGATACACCGAAGAAAAAATTGAAGACCTTCAATAAAGCAACTCAGAGGAAGGTAATGAGGAAATCAAAGAACTCCTAGAGAATAATGATATCTTGCAAGAAGAAGTAAGAAAACTAAGAAGAGAACAAGAAATTCATTAAGGAAGGCTATGTGAAGTCATGGAAGAAAAGAACAAGATAAAATAAGAAATAGAAGAAAAGAAAAATGAAATCCAGTAACAATCCCTTCAACAAGAAAACTTCATAGATTAGCTATCTAATGAAAATGAAGAAATCATGAGCCTAAGATCTAAAAATGAAAGATTTTGGAATGACCTAAACTCTGAAAGATAAATCAATGAAAGAGTGATGAAATCCCAAGAAGACGTGAATCAGTTGAGTGAGAAAAATCTCTATAGATAAAAAGGAGAAGTAAGAATTAGATATATAGAAGAAGGAGAATCATCAAAAAAATGAGCTCAAAAGAATCAAAGACCTACTTGCAATCACTGTGGTAAGATAGGTCATTTATCAAACAAATGTTGGAGCAATGGAAAAGAAAAATTCAATGAAAAGTGCTACAATTGCAATCATCATGGTCATAAAGCCAATGAATGCAAAGAGAAACTAAGATTTGAAGGAAAATGTCACAAATGCAAGAACCACGGGAAAAAATCATTAGAATACAAAACCAATATATTGAATTGAGCAGAGTAGATTATGAAAGCAATATTTGGTTGGGAATACAACACATAGTGTAGATGTCATTATTGTGGAGAAATTGGACACATTGGAATGAATTGTGTAAAACATCATATGAGGAAAATAGATTCTACTAAAGTATGTTCCATTTGTAAAAAATTTAGTCATCTTGCCAAGATTTGCATGAATATTGGTAGAATTGAAGATGAAAAGAAGGCAAAAGTTGATAACATATAAAAATAGATGAGACAATAATGGGTTCCAAAGTCTACTGAGAATGAAAGACCAAGCAATGGTGATCAAGTCACTCAAGAATTGGGTGACTCTACCATCTCTACTTAAGTTCTCTAAGGAGGAACTAGAACTAGGTTATTAAATAAAACATTCAAAATAGTTCCAGATTGAAAAAATAAAGATCCAAACCTATATTTAGGATACAAAGGGATCACCAAGTAAAAGGGTACTAGTGTCTACCAAGTTACCTTCTCTACAGAGTGAGGCTGGATCATAAACTCTATTGAGCAAGGTCGAGAGTAACTAAATTCTATGAGGTTACTGAATGAAAGAAGACTATACCAAGCAAGGTTAGGATCAATGAAGATGCATATGATTATTGAGTCACGAAGACTATGCCAAGTGTTTAATGAAAAAGGATGGATGATAGACTGTCAACATCATGTCAATCAATCTACCTTTTGTACTAAAACATTTATGGAGATATTTTGATAAAAGACATAGAATTGAAGTCATTCTTACTATAAAATTCTTGAGAGCTATTACGAAGTGTATTCTTTAGGGAATCCAAGTGATTTGAGCGAATTGTTAGTGAAAGATTTTGAATTATCTGAAACCCTATCAAGTGAAGATGGCATCCAACAGTAGCAAGGAAAACTGAGGATCAGATATGTTGGTTCATGGTGTTCACTGGAAGACTCCAGACTTCAAACTTACCCCTACAATCACATAAAACCTAGATTTGAGTGAAGCACAATCACAAATCCCTTGAAAGGTACTATTGATCAATGATATTCACACTGACTTTAAATGTGTTATTCAAGAGATTGGTACTTTTGAAATGAAAGAATCCCTAGGATAGCTATGTGTGAATGGAGTTTTGAAACCTAAGCACCAAGACCTAGAAACTAAAGGGTTGACTCACATTGCTCACATGCCTCATGAATTTAAAGTAAAGTGGATAAGGTTTATCCTTAGTCGAGTGGATAATGGGAAGTTGTGGTTGGAACAACTAGTGTTAACCACAAAGAAGATGATTCATTGAATCACCAATCTGCCAATGCTAGCCAAAGCCAAAAGGACAAAAGCACTAAGTTGGTCAGAACTTGAAAAGAAAAGCCTAGTAGACTGAGATGATAGAGGAATGAAGATTAGAAGTGTTACAAACATGGAATTGAAGTTTGGCATCCATATTATTGCACATAAGATTTACAGCTCGAGCAGGTTAAATAACATATCATGCAAAGTAGTTGACCTTGCATACAAGGTAGTAAAGAACAATCTCTCTTATGAACTTGTCGAGCTACTGTTGGAACAATTCAACAAGAATATGGAAAACATTAGAGAATCAAATAATAACTCGTGTAAGTTAGGCTCCCTATTAAACTATTTATTCTTTTATGTTCATATTTTTTTCCCTTCAAAAGGCACTACTATATAGAGAAATGATGTGCTAGTGCTATATCAGATTAATGAGTTTATTGTTGAGATGGGTGAGAACTATAATAGTATTATGGAGAACTAATTTGATGCATTCAAGGAAAATATTAACAAAAGGTTTAGCATACCCAAAAATCTAGTTGAAGATTATAAGGATGATGTGTGTTTCATGGTGGATAGTGACAAAGTATACATTCAAGTAGTTAGGCCTAGAATAGCATGGGTGAAACCTCTTGGATATGAGGTTAATATTGATGAAACCAAAGACATAATTGAGGCACTTTTTAATGAGCCAATGGATCCTAAGGAAATATATTTTGGTACCTATGATGAAGCAAAGCAAGCATAGAGCTTGAGATCAAACTCCCTCAAGTGGTTAACAAAGGAAAGAGAAGAATTGCTAAACTAAAATCAAGTTCTACTCTTTTGTTAATCAAAGGAAAAGGTGAGGATGAGGAAGAATCTGAGGAAGAAGAACCATAAGAGAAGAAGGGCAAGGTAATTATCACCAAGCCACCAAAGCCATCCAATGCAATATTTACTAGGAGATCCTGAAGAAAGAAAGCTGATACAGAAGAAGGGGACATTATATTTAGAAAACCTCCACCCACCTTCCAAGATAGGATAAAAGAACTACAAGATGGAGCAGGTATAATTTTATTTAAAGCATTCAAGTATTAATTGATGACTGAGGAAGAACACAAGCAAATTGAAGATCTAGTGATGGACAAAATGGGCAAATAGAAATACTCACTAGACTAGCTTACTTCTTAGGTTCGTAATATTTTGATGGATAAGATTAATCCAAGATGGGAATTTTTTATGCAAACTACAAAAAATATCTATGGGAAAACTCTGAGGTAGCTTATACTGAGCATATAAAATGCAGAGGTAAAAGAGTCACTATAGAAAAATGAAGAAAAATTGACTCTAAAATTTAACACTTGTCTGATTTCTAATGAAAGATATTGAACATGTTGTGAGGAATGCAACTAACACTACTTGGAAGAATGTATATCATCTTCATAAACTGAGTTATTTCCCTATAAATATAAATGATGATGATGATGAAGAAGATAAGGAGAAAGATGAAGAGGAAAATGTTGAAGAAGCAACACATTTTGATAACATTGATGATTAAGAGGAATAGGATCAAGAGGCTATCAAGGAAGAAACTCAAGATGATGAGGAAAATGATCTAGTTAAGATAGTTGTAGCACTCATTGGCTCACTTCCTCACTCTCCAAGCAAGGTATTGACTACATCAAGCACATAGATAGCCTCAGTAGGATTGGTTGTTACTAGCACTACAAGCACAAACATCCAATCAATCTTTGCACCAGTTAAGCTTAGCATATCATTGACTAAAGTGACCTCCACTTCATCCATTGAGTTGTAGACTCTTCCCTCTTCTACTGAGTTGGCTACATTAGTTTTGAGTACAAAAATTTTAGACACATCTATGTTGGGCACATCAATTTTGGATTCTTCAGGTATTTCTATTAGTATTCCTTCAATAAGTTCAGTATCAGTTTTTACAGCTAGTCCTAGTATATCCACAATTATTTCTATTTTGGACACTCAAGCAATAAGTGTAAGGATAGTTCAGATGAAGGCTCAACTAAGCACAAAATCTTTGGGTAAAGGAAAAGAAATGGAGGAAGAAATTGACCTAGATGAGGAAATTGTAATCCCTAATTGGGGAATTTTCAAGCTCACTCTAGACTAAATGTAGAAATTTGGTGAACTCTTCTAGAAGAAGGCTAAACAATAGAGATTAAGAGAGGAAAGAGATAAGGAATTTAAAATTATTGAGGATGCAATAAATATTTTGGCAGGGGCCATAGGCATTGAGGTTGATTCTGCACAACCAATTTTGTATCAGCTAGCAGAGGTAGTTCAAAAGTTCAAAGAAGATACTGATGGATGAGATAAACTAGTGCAGAAGGTAGAAAATAAGTTTGATAATAAAGAGTGGGAACACATTGCTCAAAAAAATCCATCTATCAAGTGGAACTTTCTATAATTTTGGGTTCTTTGGAAACATCTTCTACAAATTTATCATCAATTTTCAGTAAGTTATGTGATGTTTCTGATTTTAATAAGGAATTAAAGGTCAAATTGTCCAAGATAGATGAAGATCTAAAGGCTAGTGCTTAGGAGTTGCAACTTGACCCTAGCTCAAGTTATGTACACTTCAGAAAAATCAGATTTTTGACATATATGCAAATAGAATTACTTAGAGAAGAAGCAAGGATTATATCTACACTAGTAGATATACAGCATATGATTCTTCCCAACATGGACATACTGTAGAAACATATTGCACATTCTAAAACTCTCATCCATGACAAATTTTTTTCCATAGTAGATCATATGATAGAGTTGTCAGCAGAAGTGCAGATTGCACTACAGAAGAGCAAGGTCTTACAAGAGGAATGGGACAAGACCTTGGCTATGATACTCAAGGTATCTTTTAGAATTTCTATCCCATTTTGGAATTAACATGTAAATAAATAGAATAAACCTTTGGCATTAATGTCAAAAAGGGGGAGAAAGATATATGAATAAGGGGAGTATATATTGTGAAAAAGAAGATATGAGAAAGATGTATAGGAAGAAACAAATGTACAAAGATATAAAAAGGTATGGGGAGAAAATGTAATATGTACACAAAGTATATGTTGTACATAGCAAGATGCATAGTATAATGTATGAGAGAACCTTATTATGTACATATATATATATATATATATATATCTTACAAAACCAATTTTGAAAAATCTCAAAAATGGTATACTCTATCAAGCTAAGAATAAGTAGGTAATGGTTAAAGGTATTTGGGAAACTTTTTTGAATTCAGCTTTTTGGCTGATAAGTGTTTTTTTCACTAATGCCAAAGTGGGAGATTGTTGACATATCAGTCAAGTTTTTTATCTGGGTATGTGTAGGATCATGGTCAACTGAACTATGCCCTTAAGTGGCAATAAAAAATTAGAAAATTAGGGTTATGTCAACTTGATGTGCAATTTTCTACTTGTTATTAACTTCATATCAAAAATTTGAGAGAAAAGAATCTCTAGCAAATTGAATGTAGTTTCTAAACTACTAGGACATATTTCAAAAAAATAAAAATTTATTGGTCAAAATTTTGAATATTAATGCAATATTACAAAAAATTTAGAACAAAAATAAGAAGTAGACGTATGTCTAACCATCTTAATCAAAATCAAATGATAATATTTTTTAATAATATTCTAGATATAAGTAGTAGACTCATGTTTGGATGTGGTACGTATGTTTGGGTATTTTTATTCTAAATAAATAATAAATAATAAAATTTTGACTTTAGTATTTTTGGAATAAAATACATCGCGTGTTTGACCACCTTAACTAATTCAAAACTTTGTAAAATTCAATTTTTCATTTTTTTTCCTTATAGTAGAAGAAACATAGAATGTGATGCATCTTTTGGATTTAAAAAATGTTGTACCATTTGAAAGTTATAGTTATTTTTCAAGTAGTGTGTGAGTCAACACTTTATATGTAACTCTATTAGAAAATAAGTAATAATTATGTACTAAAATCATAATTTGACAAACTTTACATTAATGGAAACATAAGAACATTCTTAAGAAACCCTTTTCATTTCATAAAATTTTGGTGAAAAAAAAGTCTTCAGGTACATGTTTGAAGTAAAAATCACATAAAAATAGGTGAAAAGAAAATTTTTAGGATGTTTTTAAAGTTGACCATATAGGTTTGGTATCAAAAAATATAGTAGACATTATAAATATATTAATTTTTTTCATTTAGTATCAAGGTGGGTGGGAAAAAAGTTGGAATAGATTTTGAATTGGTTTGAGATATTTCAGAACTACAAATTTTTTAGATCACCACTTTTTGGCACACCATGATCCTGCACATACCCATCAGTGACATACACTTATTTAGATTGTAAGTAGCTATTGAACTAATTGTATACTTAATAGTGTTTTCCAAGCATTTCAGCTATCACCAAGCTCTACAATTGCTATCGAGTCCAATGGAAAAATTCTTGTGTTTACCAAGCTACATAGTGGTAACCAAGTGATTCAGTTTAGATGACAAGTTTCATAGTATCTACCAAGTCACTATTGCAGAACGAGTTCCAAACTACCTCAAAGTGATCAGTATGGACTATGCTTCTATCTCTACTAAGTGCATGATGATGCCGAGCTTTGACACTGGATGCCATGTATCAGAACTTCACCGGGTCAGTTTTCAAAGCTCGAGTATTTTGTGTAAACTTGTCTTGTGGCCGACTTTGTAATTATGTAATTGGATTGCTATATATATGTAATGTATTGTATCACATCTAGTGTGTGAATAAATTGTAATATTAAGCAGAAGAGAAAATTACAAAAGGCTACAATAGTATAAGGAGCAGCAATGATTCATTTATCATAACAAGTATTTATACACTTAGAGACATCTTATTTAGCAAACAAATTTGTAGATCAGAGATCAGCTACTGCTTCATCCTAATATGTGGATCAATCAAATCCTTTAACAAGGTAGACCTAACAATATTTTGCAAATCTTTTTATCGAGTGTAGACTTCATTGTACGTTCATAAAACCTTTCACAAGGTGGACCTGATAGTCCTTTTTGCTCCTAAGAGGGAAGATCATCAAAAGTGATCAATGTAAGCCTTAACAGGACAATTTTATACTACACTACTAAAGCTTGTGGGTATTATCCCCACCCTAGTTTTACTTTCTATTTGGAAGGTTTCTAGGTCACCAAATCCTTGTGTCAAAGTGTTATGAATGCTTTCATGTTTTCAGTTTCTTATGCATGCAATTAAATCAGATTATATGTGAATGATTAAATGCTAATTGGAGTATTGGATTAAGAGTTGAAGTTTTAAGAATTTTTAGAAGTTACTGATTTACCCCTCCCCTCTCAATAACTTAGCATTATTAAGAATATTTCCAACACATTCAAGATACAACTACATTAGATTTTTCAACATATTGGTCCTTAAAAGAAATGATCTATCTCTTTCCTTTAGGATATACATCCTTTAAGAAATCTCTTAAATAGTTCACTCACATACTTAATTAATGATTATACGAAAAATTTCATAACTAGATCCTTATGCTCAACATCATATTCATTTAACCACTCTAAGAAACATCTTAAATGATCTTCAAAAGAAACAAAATTGTTTTGCAAAATTTTTGTCAATTTATTTCTCAATTCTTGTGCAATAGCATTTGGATATCGAGGGATCCCATTAAAACATAATTGCATATATCCCTCTATCTAGATTGGTCTTCTTTGTGTTCCAACCTCAATATTACCACTAGAGCTAGAGGTATTATCTATACTAATTTTTGAGACTATCTTAACATTAGCATCCACTTTGGAGAAGATGGAGGAGGAATATGAAATGTAACATTCTTGTTAGTATTAGCTTTTGACATGGAACCTAAAGGCATATATTTTTCAAGACTAGTTGTTTTGTGGATATTGGAAGTTCTTGTGAGAAATAGAATCTTCCTCTTCATTTTAGAAATAGAAACATCATTCTCTACTCTCTCTAATTCCTTTTCCAAATCTTCTCTCTCCTTTCTTTTCTTCTCCAATTCTACATCAAAGGCTACCAAAGTAAATTGACTCTTTAGTACCTTTACAGGCTCATTGATTTTAATACCAGTCACCTTTTGCTTACCTTTGATCTTTTAAACAAAAAATGATCCTACATTTTCATCCTCATGAGTTTCAATTAGCATGGTTGCGTAGTGCACCTGTCAAATAAAAGAGCCCTCTTTTTCAAATTCTTTAATAGTCAATAAGCATTATTTCTCATTCCTTAGATTGTCAACATCACCCAATGTTGTTGGTTGCCAAGGAGTAGTAACTCTTTCATTTTTCTCTTTTAGAGAAGAAATACTTCTAAGTAAATTGTCCCTTTCTTCTATTACTTTTCTAATTTCTTCCTTCCTCTCTTTTGAGAGACATTTTTCTATTGCCAATTTCTTAACAAGTTGCATTCTCAATATTCCCAAATCATTTAGATTTGGCCTAACATCTTTAGAATTAGAATTTATGTCTGTATCCATAGGATTTATATGAATTTAGTGGATACGTTCTAACTCCATATGAGGAGGATTTAAAAAAATAGGTGTTTGGTTTCTATGGAACAAATTGTTATATCTTCTTTGTTCTATATTCATTGGATTCTAGTGTATAACCTTCTCTTGACCTATAACGTCTGGGGTGTCATAAAAATTATCGTGAGAAAGATCACTAATAGACCTAGAAAATTTATAAGGAGATCCTTTCTTAGTGAGAGAAAGATGTGATTGCCTACTGATTGTAGCTTACTCCTGAGGGTCTTGCATTCTTAGTGATTCATTTTTCTTTGCTGATCAACCCTTTGTTCCTCTTGGTGGAAGCTCCCTTTGAAGATTCACTTATGTGTTCTTTCTAACAAAAGCCCATGTATTCTTCCTTTTATCCATAGTTTTAAACCTAAATGACACTAGTTCTATAACCACTAAGTCACCACCCACTAATTACAAAAAATTTGACATTAAAATAAAGAAACCTTGAAAATTTTTAAAGTCACCTATCATAAAATACACATGAATTATTTGTACCTAAAAATACCCACAGAAAAATTATTTGAGCTAAAAAAAATTCTAGTATACCTAATAAGAAAAGAATTTGACAAGTATTGTAACATTTCAATATACCTCTACAGTACTCCCTAGTAGACTCACTATTTTTGTTGGTTTTTGAATTAATAGATTTAATAATACCATAACAACATCAAATCAGATGATACCTAGTGGTTAGCTACTTCCCATAACTAGTACCCTTTATTTAAGTTTTCACAACCTAAAAAAGCTATTGTTCTTTCTAATCTTTGGGTTCTAGTAAACCAAGGTGGGTCAACCTAAGGATTTGACAATTCATGAATAATACCTTATCTTACTTGTCCCTTATAGTAGAACTAGTCTTGAAACTTGACAAATTATTGCAACAAGTGTTGACCAACTTTATATCCTATTTTGAGAGCAATATTTAATGATTTGGATGTGTCAAATTTAATTCATGCAAAAATAAGATTGATTTTCTTAATTCAACTAAATGACCAATGCCTTAATCCATTGCCATAATAAAGTCATATTAGTCAATATTAATAGATCTATTTAACTGGCTTACAATTTAATGTATCAATTGCTGACCTCCAAATTATCTAGTTATAATATCCCTCCCATATCTTAAATGACCCTATCATTCCATAGTAAAAAATACTTAATTCTTTTAATTAAAAGAAACAATGAGATGATATACAACCTACTTGAATTGCATTTGAATAAATTGGAACTTTTCCATTCATTGTAAAATATCAAAAAAGTATGAAAATGGAGACAAATTTTAGAGACACGAATAGAACGAAAAGTTCCTTGTAATAATCTATTTATAAATCATCCACATTTTTGATAATCATACGTATGAAAATAATATAGGATTCAAACCTTCATTTAATTTTCTTCAAACTTTCAAAAGAAACAAACTAAAACACCTTGAGGCATAACACAAAAACTAGTCTGACTCATATGATAATATCCATCACATAACTAGACCTCAGACCCTTCATCTCAATCTTGTACATCTTTTTTTAGAATAAGGACTGCAACAAGATTTAGATATGGGAAGACACACGTCATTACATGACTCAAAAAATAGCTACAATGAAGACAAAATATTAGTTTAGAAGTATTCTTTGCAACTAAAATGATATGGAAGGTAGCTCAAAATTCAACAACTAGCATCTTGATGTTTACGCATAGTCCTTTATTTGTAATGCAATTGTTTCCATTGAAATCCAATGAAAAAGTAAGATACCCTGATATAATTTCTATCCTTCCTATATTTTTTCTGTATTTGTCCTCATCAATTATCTTATAACTACTCCCCATAGGAAAGGCCTTGATTTCAGCAACTGCTTCCCACACATAAACTTCTCTCTTACTTGGCCACTCAGTAGCTCTAACAACTTCTAGATTATTTAAAAATTTATTCCATCTAACATTTGTGACGGTCTTTGATTTTGTTACAAACCTATTCATATCCCCTTCTATCTTGAACAAAGAATCCATTAGATCATAAAATAAGTTGTCATCAACATCCCCATCAAAAATTGTTGCAACCGTTTCCAACGTCATGATGTTATCAAAGGATGTTGATCACTCTTTCCAATCCTTCAACTTATTTTCATTACCAATAATTGAGGGAATAAAAATATGAATTCCTTCACTCATTATCTTGACTTTACTTTGGATTACTTGTGAGTTTCTCATAAAGAAAGAAATTGATTCTTTCACCATTTATAAATCCTCTTTTATTGTAAAGATCTTATTAGGAAACCTTGGCATTTTAGCCATCAAAGTAATCAACCTATTAAAGAATTGAATCTATGGGCTCCACTGAATAAAAATAGGGAAGATCCATGTTAAAGCTTCATTGCACACATATTCTTCACTTTACAAGTGATGAAAACAATATGAACTTGTTGGGATATCCTTTTCAATACATCTAATCTATGATATAGCATCTCCTTTAGTGTGTTCTCCTATAGTTTATGGGTAAGAGCACAAACCTGGGTCACAATTTTGTAGAAGTCAATTTCATGGAATGAGACCTTTCTAGAAATGGGTACTTGATTTTAAAAAATTGGGTACCCATTATGGTTTGGGCACTTGATCCATATTCAAAAAATCAAGTACCTAATTTTTGAATATGGATTGGGTGCCCAAAATGTGTTTTAAAAATCAAGTACCTGATTACAAAAAACTACAAAACCCAAATTTTTGGGGTTTTTTGTCCATTTTGAGTATGTGCAAAATGAGAGCCTGATTTTAGCATAGAAATGGGAGCCCATTTTTGGATTTTTACTAACCCCCTATCGCTTTTTTTTGGCGTACCAGGTATTTTAATTTTTTTATACTATTTTATTTCATTATTTTCATTTGTGTGCTTTATAATTCCATCAATGTATTGTTTTCTTTTCACTTTTAATATGTAAAATTGTAAACTTCCATTTCTAATAGTTTTATCTTTAGATTATTGTATATGTTCATTTAAATAGTTTCATATATTTTAATTTTTTAAATTTGTAGATGTTCATTTAAAAATTATTATTTTAGATGTTTTGATGTATTTAATAAAAATTATAATGTTGAATGATTAGATAGATGTAAATTAGATTATTTAAACATGCAATTACATTGATATTTTATATTTGTTTCAACTAAATAGTGATTAATTATAAATTATTTTGTAAACCATATAACAAAGAAAGTAAAGCTAACTATATTCCTAATTCTAACCTCAACCTAACCATAACTGTACAATAATTTAATCTAAACCCTAAACAAGAAACTAAGTATTTAATGATTTTACTTACTGTATTGTACTTTGTTTCATGGATCCAAAAGGGATAATGTAATATATTTTATAAATATATATTCTTTTAGCCTTCCATACCCTATGACATGTATAGTGGATGATTATGCATTCTAAATTAATGCTAAGTGGCATTCAGAACAAATGTATATTTTTAAAATGGATTGAACTTGTTATTTTTTTATGTGGATGTGTTATTTATTTTACTTAGTATTATTTAAAAAATAAATGTGACTCAACATCTTGGGATCCTTAAGGAATGTAATTTGTTATATTTGATTATGTATTATTGTATGTTATTTCTTAGTAAAACTTTAGGTTAGTTCTTTGGATCCCTTGGTAGGGCATTACATAATGTGCTCCCTTATCTTAAAACCATATCTTTTTAATAAAACTACACACTAACTGTAAACATAGTATTAACCTTGATGTAAAATCTCAATCTCACCATAATTCTAAGCCTAACCCTAACGTTGATTAAAATTTTAACCAAATTATATAATTAAAATTGAGAAACCTAACCCTAATCACTAATAAACTTAATCCTAAATGTTAAACCCTAATTCTAATTGTAACCTTAAATCTTAAACCCAACACTTGATCCCTAACTATGTAACCATAACAGTAGGTCCATAATGTAATCTTAATCCTAGATTTGAAAATATTATTTAATGATTTTATATTGGGTTGAAGAAATATTGAAATCCTAAATGATAAACTATAAACTAGTTCTTCAAGAAAAACTTATTTTGTATACTTATAATCTAATTATTTTAATTTGTTAATATTTTTCTTGATAATGATATTTTATGATCTTTTAATTTCTCCACACAATATGTAGGACTTAACTTTTCACCATAATTTATGTAGATAATACATTTCAATCAATATGGTTTAGATGTGTGTTTGATTCTTTTAGCATGAGCTTTGTTCACATTGGACATGTATTTTTACGGTTTAATACATAATTGACTTAAAACTATATTTAGAATGGTTTTTAGACTTAGACATTGGTGTAAATAGTTTCATATCTATGTCTAAGTTAAATTTGGATTTTTTTCCTTGAAGCATTATTTGGTAAAGAGTTTTATTTTTTGGGAAATATAACTATCTATTGTAATAGCTAGAGTGTCATAAATTTGACAAAGAATCCAATCTTCCATAAGAAAGAAAAACACATGGACATCCAATAATATCTTCCAACTAAGATCTTGTTATCACCCTAACTATTACTATGAAATTTACACAAAACATAATTGCGATCTAGTAATCAAACATGAAGTTGCCTATAAGTAAACACCACTTTTAGATACACATTTTTGGTTACAGAAATCTTCACTAAACATCTAAGGTCATGATCTAGATGTGTCTCCAACTTAGCCTCTTTACAAAAATTTATATACTAGAGGGAGAAACAATATTTTGGTTACTTTTGACTACATTCTACTCATGTTCACTAAAAAGACCTTCTAAAACCTTTACCTTTGGGACCACCTCCTTCTATCATCCATTAATAGGTCCAAAAGTTTCTTAAAGAAAAGGGCGCTAAATCTTACCACCATGGACACCTCTATTCAATTCTTGAAACATCACCTATTTGAGAAGGGAAAAAAATTTCACCTCCTTTTATTTTCTACATATCACTTGATAGTTCTTTAACATCTAAACCTCTTGAGAAACCCTTTTGAATAGTTTAATTCATAGAGCACATCTCATTTTCTTTGGTTTACTAAGATCCAATAGGACTACAAAAAAATGTGGCAATGATAGTTTTCACATGCATTGTATGTAAATTATTGGGTCATGTCCAAAAATCAACCATTTTAATACTATTCTCCAAAATCACCTCTAAGAAAAGCATTTTTTTGTCTTATATGAGTAATCCTAATCAACATATCCATATGATGGCACCCTAAGTGTAGAGTGTCACTACTGGAATGGAAAGGAAAATTAATATTTCTACCTGGCCCATGATATATATAACCTTCACTATGTTATTTGATAATGATTAAATTGGTTTCTAAAGTCACATTATTAATTCCCAAGGTACTGATCAACCTAGTGAGCCACTTGGGATTATTAAACTTTAGCCTTACAAAAATGATAATTCCATTCTCATGGGGTAAAATTTATATTTTTTTTATAAAGCCATGTTTTCCATAACAATAAACAAAATGAAATTATTATTTCCGTCTTTACATTACCAATACATACTACCCTTCCACTTTTGGATATGGCCACTAAGGGAAATAAAATGTCATAATACTTCCCTCTATTTAGTGGCATCACCATATTAACTGCTTTTGAGTAATGATATTGATCACCATTTAGATTTCTGAGATGGTATGCCATGCTTTCTTTGTCTATGTTGTTTCTTATGACTCTTTTTGCAACCATTTTTCTAGGACATTTCAAGTTCCATTACCTTTTGGTATATATGGAAAATGAAAATATATTTATGTTTAATTATTATCTATGTGATTGGTCTTAGCCATTTTCTAAAACAATAATTATTTGTGATATTATATTACATAGAATTAGTATAGTGATAAGGGAATCTCATTCAAGATGCACACACTTAGCATTAAGGAAAATCCTACATTTTAACCCCAAAAGAGTAGCCCCAATCATAATGCTAATTACTCTACCCTAATTGTAAATGGATAACCCTAAATTCTAACCCAAACCACAATCTTATTTATATGTTCAACCCTAATTGTATTAATATTGAACCTTAGTCATCCAAATTTGCTAAGGCATAATCATAAACATATTTATATAAGATATTTTCAGAATTCACATTTAAGTTGATTTATTGATATAGATTTTTGGAGTATTATTTTATGATTAGGATTAAATTTTCTATAATGTTCAATTAGCCTTAACATTAAAGATTACTTAAATTTTTTACTTTATTTATTTAATTGATATGGTTTTAAAGATCTATGCATTTATATAATTGATATTTTAGATTTATTTTAGTAATTTTGTGATTTTTAATGTTGTTTAAACAAATATGTAGATTATATTTTATGGACCCACCCCCACCCACTCCCCCTCCCCCTCCCTTGCCTCCACCTCCTCCATCTCCACCTCCACCTCAACTCCCACCTCCACAACCACCTAGTCCTCCTCCAACACCTACTACAGAGGATCTAAGGGAGACCATGAGGCACAACCTTAGTGACCTCATGCAAGATATTGAGACCATTAAGTGTGAGGCCCACCCCACCACCTGTCACTCACCTACTTTTCCTTGCATATAGTATGCAAGGTGTTTTTACCTCTATAGTGCATTTGGATTCTGATATTGATAGCTTTAGATTATGAAGGAAAAACAAGTCTGCCCTTTATTCTAATGGCCAATCATATAGAGAGGTCCATGAGCTCAAAAATAAATAAATGACATTTTACAAGATATTTTATAAACCCTAAGATAGTTATTGAGATTAGCAAGAAGAAGCCTCATATTTCTATTAGATGTTGCACGCATCCACGTATATCAGCACACTTTTGGTGGCAGTGGTGGATTGTATTTGACCATCCACCACATGCAAATCAAGAGATGCCCATGTACTTCCTTAGGAAGCTATAGGCTGAATTTGAATTGGGTTTTAAACCCAATTATTTTGATATTAGATCATATTATGGGGTTGATGGAGGTATGCCTCAGGATAGGCCTAAGGAAAAGGTGAGTGATAGAACAAGGAATTGCATATAGCATCATCCTCTTATACCTATTCCTACACTAGTTGTCCCAGTGTCACACCATTATCAAGTAGTGTCATCTACTCTTACCTCACTGAGTGCCCTTTTAGGCAACTTAGTAGAATAGTGGACGCAGGCAAGAGATATTTGTCCACTTGGAGACATTTGTACTAGTTGTGGAGATATAGGCAAAGGTCCCCAGAGTGATGTTGATGTGGCACATGATGACCATAATGATGAGGATGTCAATTTTGATGATGACGCGTACACTGCCCATGGTGATGGTAGTGATGATATTGATGCGTCATCATTTGTTGACGTTCTACAGGGACAACCTAGAGATAGTCGGGAGTAGTAGGTAAAATTTTAATTAAAATTTAAATAAAGTACATAATTATTTACTTTCTACATACATGTATAATTGTATTAACAATATTAATGTATGTTGATTTTAAAATAATAGAGGATGGATGATATTGTTCCTCCTAGGAGGCAATATAGTCTTTTTTTGAGACCTACAGACATTGGCATCCCTCATATGGTATGAACTTTAAATTACATTTTAAATAATGTACATTCAAATTCAAATTTAATAACATACTCTCATATGTTATTTTTATCTAATTTTGGAGGGATTGTCAGCTACTACATAGTTTGATGTTAGTACAGGTCCTAATCCATTGACCACTGAGGCACAACCTCAAATACCTACAGTATGAACTTTTGACTCAAGAAAAATAATTTGTACTATTTTTATGTATGTACATTTTTATTAACTTATAATCTTCAACTTTTATTCATGTATAATTTTATGTGTTTTGGTTTTACAAATAGGAGATGGATAGTATTTATCCATATAGGCTTGGTATAGTTTATTTTCGACTCCATCGTTTGACCATGTGAGACATGCCGATGATCATCATGGTAGCATATTTTTAGACACATCTGTGACATTGACTATTGCTTAGGTATGATAAATATACATGTTTTGATAATTTATAAAAAATGTAGTGTAAATTATGTAGTTTTTAGTTTATGTACTTTGTAATTCATATATATATAATTTTGACTCAACATTTATCTATCCATAATTTTATGACTATGTCACCATGAATGTTGCTGAGAGTATGCGACTAAACCAGATTGAGGTACCTACACCATCCTTTGAGGTCAATATTGTGATTTATGTACATACATAGTTCATTATGCTCTTTATCAAATTTTTAAAATGTATTTATTGTAAATTACAAGACCTCACCACTATCGCATTTGGTAGCTTTCACAATGCACCTCCTCCTGTTACAGAGGGAAACCCATCTCATGTGGTATTATTTTTAGGATGTAGTGAATATTTAATTTATTTGCAAGCTATATTTTGAAACCCATTTCAATTAAGTATGTACATGATGAGACACCTCATGTTACATAGGATGATTCATCTACCTCACGGGACATCCCACATGATGAGACAACTCATGTTATACAAAATGATCCATCTGAGTCCTTTTCGTGTGTACTAAAGAGGACTGTAGATCAAATAGATTAGGTCTTTTTGGCACCTTAAGATTGCATTTTTATTATGTACATATTGTTTATTTTGATACAATTTGTAGTAGGATAGTTAACTGTATTATATTTATTTTTTGACTTCATAGATCATGTTATGACATTTTAGACCATGTACTATTTTTTTTATGACTTCCTATCATGCTAGTGTATGTAGTATAGATTATTATGTTATCATGTTGTAAGCATGAACCATTTTCTTTATTGCAACATATTTTATTCATGTTATGACACATTTAGTAAGTATATGCTACATAAACAATAATTTTAATAATTTTAATTATTTACATAGGAACATTAATCTAAACATGTTTTAATGTAAAAGTAATGGAAAAAAATAGGAGTTCATTACTTGAATTGATAACTAATTTATAATATCAAGTGCATAGCTTTAACTTTCAAATAGAAGTAAACTCCTGTTTTTAAATGCTCACAACATGTTTCACAATATATGTAAGACAATGTCAATGACATAAATAGAAGAGAATTCAAAATATAAAATTAGATCAACACGTTTCTTCAAATGAGGTCCTGCAAAATAAAATTGTAAAAGAAAAACACAAGTTAATAAAAGCATAAATTAATATGAGCTATCTAAACTATGTAAATATGTGTAATTTGTATGTACTCACTATGTGTAATTGCACAAGATGTTGATGTTCAATCCACCTTAAAATGAAATTGCATAAGATGTTGATTTAAATTTTCATAACTTGTAATTGAGACCTGAATAAGAGATAAATATAAGTTCTCTAATTTACTATTGAAAATGTATACATACGTGTATTTAAATTATATAAGTACATATATAAAAATAGCAAAATAAAGAGAAAACTTACATGCTTCTAATTTAGATGTAGTCATCCCACTATACCATTTGCATCCTATCTCTTTTGCAATGCATCTATGATTGTCTCATGCTTGTCCATTGAAATTGTCCATAATACGTTATTGGCAGGTCTCCCTTTGTAGCTTTCTAATTTGATATTCGTTGCCACAACCAAATGAGAATACTCTAAAATCTTCTTTTCAGATCGGTACTCTTTAAATGTTGGTAAACCATTTCTTCTTATTAGGTATGTACGTAGCTAGGTGCTAGCTACAATGACAAACCCAATTGGATACTCAAAACCATCATCATCTACTTGATGACATATCAATTTTTTCTTAGGTTGCACACATCTAGCTAGCCAATACTCAGTGTTTTCATCATTATCATTAGGTGTAATAACAACGTAAACATGTTCTGCAAGATAAGATAAAGTACATAAACACTTTAATCACATGTGTACATATATAAATAATATATTAAAGACATTTACTTGAATTATGTTAATGAAATGTACATAAATAAATAATATTAATTGAAGCATGATCACAACAAAATTTAATATAATTGTGCATACCAGGTTGTATGAGGTTTGAAATATGACCATAGTCTTCTAACGCAAAAGTAACATTTTGGCCTTCATTTACTATATCATTTTGAAAATGTGTGTCAGTAGGTGGTAATGATTTTTTTTTCCAATCTTCAACCCATTCTATATTCTCACATTCTTTCCATTCACCTGTAAGACAAAACTGACAAAAATGAGTAAGCTCACTAGTCCATATAGTCCATCTGTTAGAATCTGAAATACTAAATGAATGCCATTTGGCTAACCCACTAATTTTATCATAGTCATATCTTGAAAGGATATTCTTCTCTTCAACTAGGTAGGAGAAACATTTGATTGTAGAGTTCTGACTTGATCCTGTGTATAAATATTTGTTACACCATTCGACAATCTCATGTGCATTTTTAAATTTGGCTTTTCCTCAAATTTTAATTGCTCTCTACAAAGGGCTCTCTTCATGCATGCACTAGCACCATCATGTTCTCCTTTACCATGTCTAGCCTCAAAATAGCTCCACACATGTTGGATATTAATTTTCCTATGTGTCCTACTCAATCAATAAAACATTCTAGCATTCTTGAATTTTCCTATACAATTATCTGACCATATCCAATATTGTGTAATTTGAATTTGTCTCTCTTTTAAATTATCATAAAAGACCTTGAAACAAATTGGAAAAACTCAAATGAATGAAGTTTATTATCGCTCATATAGAAATGATACTCTCTCAATATTTTTTGATCCTCCTCTATATTATCAGGTGCATGCCTATAAACTATATGAACATAAATTGATAATTGCATTGAATTGTAATATTGTGATTGTATCTTATCTTGTGGTGCAAGTGTGCAGTTCTTTGTAAAGTCAACAACTGAAAGCATAGTACCAATTGGAAATGTATTCTTACATATGTGAAATTGTCCATCAAGCCATCTGCATATTGAGAGTGTTTAACATATTTTGGTATGATCACACTCTTAAACTCATCCATAAATGCATGACAACAAACTTTATCTATAACTAGATCACACCTTCTTCCAATATTCCCATCTTTCAATGGATAATCAATAGTTTTGAATCTTTTTACATCAACTAATTGTTTTCCAAAAGTAGTCAAAGCATTTTCATGCAAACATTCATCTAACAAACAAAGATTGCCACACATATCACATGTACCAGAAAGAGATGCATTGCAAAGAAAGTATTGGTCATAGGTGGCTTACAAAACAAACATGATATAAAATCCTTTATAGTTTGAGGTGGAATTTTCACACCACATTCTTACAACACTTCTTTACTATGAATGGTACCATGTATAGATAGAAATACATCATAATGGTAATCAAATTGAACATGAGTTTTACAACAACATGTGATTCTTTCCTTGTTAATCCTTATATACCATGGTTTACACTTTTCTAAAGATCTTTGACTAATGCTAATAGCTAACACCTTACCATCTACAAATATTCTAAACAATTCAGTTTGAGTCATGTCCAAAAGGTGTTTAGGATGTGGATCACATATTTTTGAGCCAACTCTCAATTTAAGAACATCTCTTGAATTAGGTGATACTCTGTATTATCATGCCAAAAAATTTCAACCAAACTTTTGATTTCACTAGTAAGTTTCATATCACATCTCAAGAGTATACCATTACAAGTTAAAAAAATATTTGCTAGATCGCATTCAAAGTTAACCCTTCTCTTTAAAAATCCTTCTAAAGTCTTATGATTCACATTAAGATATACAGTTATGTTGCTAATCAATCTTTTGTCAGTGGTTGATTTTTTAATTAAAGCTCTTGTTATTGCTCTTCGTGCTGCATTCTTATATTTAGAGTAACTTCTCTTTCCAATAACATCAAAGGCACTAGAAACAATGGATACAACTAGTTTTAAAGACTCGTTTTTATTCTTGGGTTTTTCATACATTCCTAACCTTTTCATTACTTTTTGCATTTTAGACATTTTAATTAGTTGCAACATCAACTGACATTGAAACACAAATTTCTTATAATAAAAAAAATGTCTATGTAATCTATTAGCATGTGTCCTAATTTGTCTCGATGAAACCAATCCCTCAATATTATCTAGCACAACATTTGGAAAATGAAAATTATGTTCAGGCACTTTGGTATCATTCTAACATGTTAGGTCAATAATTGGTGTTTCTATGTCTACATTCATACAATTATTATTTTCAATTGTGATTTCATTTTCACTGTTATTTGGAATTTGAATTGGATTTTCATTTTTTCTTGGTATTTCTTTTGAGGCATCCATTTCCATTAGAGTTTGTTGTGCATGATTGTTTGGCAATCTATTCTCATGAAAAAAAAATTAATCGAAACCTGCTTCTAAAAAATCACCAATTTCATCATGAGAAAAAATTTGAAGGTTTGGAGACACACCTATATTGAATGTTTGATTAGAATGTGAACCTAAATCTCCTTGTATTGGGTTCTTTTCTTCAACCTCTTCATCCATCGTGGCATCCTCAATGTCTTTCTCCTTTGAAACATTGCTCAATTCTCTAATTATTTTTTTTCTCTCTCATTGAAATTGTGCTTCATTCTCTTTTGTTGTAATCTCCTCATTTGTTAGAACTTTTATTTTCTTGTTTGTTCACTTTTTTGATCCCATGTTTGCACCAGTTTTCAATTTAAATCAATAGCTTGCAAATTGTAGAACAAGACAAGAAAATAGAATAACTATGATAAAAATTTACTCTTGCAGATAAAAATTGTCATTCAATCATTACAATCATCGACAATTGTTCTTTGGGGCATCCTTTGGGGCCCAACGGGTAGATTACAATCAGGTGCCCATTTTGGTTAATAGCTAAAACCAAATCGAGCACCCAATTTTTGAATTACAAACTGGGTGCATGATTCTAGTGACATGGGTGAGAATTTGGAATGGCTATGAATTTGCATGGGATTTTTCCTTGGGGAAAAGCATGGCATAGGCTTAGTGGGACCAAGCATATGCCTTTATAAACCAATTTTTTACAATGGTATTTAATCGATAATTTTAGGGATTGTCATAACTTTTATATGGTCGTCCTCATTGAAGTTTTGGACCAAACAAAAACCCATTATAGGTCTTATTGTTCTGATTTAAAAAATGTAAGTTTTATAGTGTTATAAGTTCATTTGCTATTTTCCTATTTTTTATTAATCAAAAGTATCTCTTAAACATTAAATAGTGACATTCATTAAAACTTTAATAATATTTTACATTTTTCCTATTTTGAAAATTAATTTACATGCCATGTCAATCATCATACAATTGGTTTAAAGTAAAAATAAAATAAAAAAGAATAAATTTTGATTAAATTATGCCATTTGTAGATGAGAGGTTTTAGAAATTAGCTTAATCATCAATCAAAAATCAATTAAAAAAATTCATTAAATAATTCAAGAAAAAATATTCTCATCAATCTTTGGTGTGTCAAGTAACTTTGTTTAAAAGGATTTGCAAAAAAAATATTTAGTTGTTTCAAATTAGATGGTGTTTGTACACGAGCATGGGATGGTCCTAAAACAAGCATTTTGAAAAAGTGCTTTTTAAAAATCCATACCAGAAAGATAATCTATAATATGGGTATACAAGTAAATTAAATATTCAAAAAGAAAATCCAAGGCGCTACAATTTTATTTCTGAAGTCTTTCTGTATTTAATCTCTAAATGACTCTAATGTTGGCATCATTTGACAATATATTTCAAAAACAAGAAAAACACTTCCACTTTTTTGCCAAATGTGAGACCCAACTTCTTGCACTGACCCTGATTGTTCTGACTTGGAGCTTTAGTCTCCAACACATCAACTACATGTTGAGTCCCCACTACCTTATCTTTTTTCATGGGAGCAATTTGATTGTTTATTCTTTTTGATTCCTCAACCCTCATTTGAGTACTACTTTCCTCCATGGCTTTGAGCTGCTCCTTCAAATTGTCAATCTCAGTTTAAGATTGTTGAGTTTTATCTTCCTACTCTTTCATACTCTATTTGAGCACATAGCTCCTCTTGAGCTCCTCTTCATACAACTTTCTAGTGACAATGTACTCTTTGAATGCCTAGCCAAGTTTATCTTCAATCTGTTCATCCTTGGCCTTATTCATAAAAGAGAAGTTCCTTAAAGCACTAAGATATCACTACTAGTAGTTGAGTCCAATGTCCATATTATTGCACTACCTTGAGCCATATCTTATACACCCATTAATAGGGGCTTATTTAATTCATGAAGAATGCTCCATGTAGCTAATTTTTTAGTGTCAATATTAAAACTAGAGCCTCTTTACAAACCTTGTGCAAAAAATGCCTCATATGATATTTGACTTCTATTTCTTTATTTATTTGATCCAGCACAAATTTTGTTCTCAAGTCCCATCCAAGCACTAGTAGTATACCACTCCTTTGTATGAGGTATCTTGCCTCATTTACTACCATGGTTTCCTTGTCAAGGTCATATGCTAGTAGTTTCTCAATGATTTCTTTTATCTTTTCCACTAAGCTATGGTTTTATTGTCATTTTCAATTCACTTTTGTTAACTTTATACAAGAAAATTTTAAATTCTTCTAATTTAATGAATTCATCATCTTCTAAGAATTTTTTTGCTTGAATGATCCTATCATCCAGTCTTGTTGCAATCAATTGCAAGTTTGTAAAGGAAATTTTAGCTACCTTTACACTTTCTTGTAAGGATTTCTACCTCATATTGGCATAGTATTGGCTCTTGCCAGGCATTAGTTACAATGTCCTCTCGTTAATCTTCTTATGCATATGAACAATTTTCTACATATTATTACTTTTTCCTACCAAAGTAGATGTCTCAAGATGATCATGTGTCTGTCCCAAAATTGTATCTAGCTCTAAAGTGTCTAGGTTTACTCTATCTGCTTCCCCTACTGGGTTTTGTGGCATCTCAGACATAATATGGTCATATTTTTCTAATAAATTTTCCAATTTGAAGGGATAGACAATTTCCAAGGAAAAGCCCTTGAAATCAAGGCCATTCTTCTTCAATTCCATCTTTACCCTTTGGATATCTTCATATTTTCTCAACTACTCCTCTACATTTCTTTCAATAATATTATTTCTAATTATGTCTTACTGGGGTAATTCTTTATTGTTAGGGAGAGTGTAGTTTCCTTTTTCTTTCAATGCACTCCTAACTACATTGTTAGGATCATAGATAGTATATGGAGCAGAAGACAAATTGTAATATCTCAAAAATTCATGAATTTGATCGACATCTTCTTTCCCAACTATGAAATCACCAATCTTAAAACATCTACACATAAAAGTTCCTCTGTATAGCCTAGGGCCTAGATATTCCCTATCCATCATGATGTGTTGCCACATGAACTCAATTATTGCTAGCCTAGTAGGTATATATCTTGGCAATACGTGTGGGGGTTGAGGACAAGCATAAAATTTCATAACTAAAATCTTTTGAAACAAAAACATGTCTCCCTAGTTATGGGCTGATTTGGTATCATATCTTAATAGGATAGGCTTCAATAAATTCTTTAAAGTGTTAAGAATCCTAGCTTATTGGGCACCTGACATTCTCATGACATCAAAATAGAAATTATTAAGAATTGACACATAACTAAAATAAAGGTAATTTTTTTCCTATACCCGGGTTCAAAGATGAACTAGTATATAATCAAATCTAATCTATTCTAAAGTAGCCAATATTCTTGTATATAATCAAATGCATTAGAAATGAATTATGGTACAATTTAAAATTTCCAAATTCTCCTATTTGGGAAATTTTAGGGTCTAAAGTTTGGTTAATCAAATCTATGCTAAAGTAGCCAATGTTCTTGTATATAATCAAATGCATTAGAAATGAATAATGGTGCAATTTTAAAATTTCAAATTCTTCTCTTTGGGATGTTTCAATTTGTTCTTGCATTTTTTCAATAGTATATTTCACATAATCATATTCAATATTAGTAAATGGGTCCTAAATATTAATATTCATGAGGTAAGGTCCTTCGGTCACCATATTTGAACCATTAGTTCCCAGTGCCTTAGGAAAGTCATAAATTGTATTCTAAAGATAATTACATAATTTATTCATAGGGAGCATCTTATTCACCTTCTTTGGTATCCCTCCAACTAAAATGATCTCATATGGAATATGATGGAGAATCACCTTCCTAGTATAAAAACCTAAAATTTCTTTCAAATTTCTCTTGAAAATCCTGGATATCAATCTCTACACTCATATGGCCTTCAAGCCCAAAATATTCAATTAAACACACATGGTTTAGTGTACACACTACACTCCTATCCTTCTTATGAAAGGATTTTTCTATAAGGTTATAGGATGTCATAAGAGCCTTGAGTATTCATCCACATCCATATACTTCTAGGAATATGAGTTTTACTAGATTTATGTGCCATGGGTTAAAGGCTAGCAACTTCTTATATCCATTAATATAAAATAACATAACAATATCATACCCATTTGTGTCTGGGCATATATCATCTCTAAAATACATATATGGATCCCTAAAATCATGGTCATTTGTTGAAATAGTATTTGATGACCCAAGTAAGAGTCAAGCCCATTCTTCTACATATTTGATTGAATTTATTTGTTTAGTTTTTTGTACTTTTGATGTTGATGTTTGGACCACCTCTGTTTCCTTGGATTTTCCCTCATCACGTCTAGTCTTAGACATTTTTTTTGACAAATAAATATTGAACCTTGAAACTTGCAAGAAACAATTCAATAGTTTGATAGCCTGAATGCTCTACAACTCAATGATTTCATTAACCTTGGCAACTAGTACTTTTTCCTTATCATAGAAAATATCTTTATGTATGTGCATGCTTCATCAACTTCTTTTATTCTATTAAATGTATGCATGTATGAGGATTCAAAATTTAAAGTATGAGTGTCACTTTAGAATTTGGTGACATTAACAACCAATTAAGCCTTCTTATTTTATGCAAAAAATTCTAATTCACTAGAAACTATTGTCATTTTTCAATTTAGCGACGTCACTTTATGTATTTTTGTCTATTTAATGTTATGATCTTACACTTCATCATAACCCCATGAACCTTAGTGTCATAGCCTTCTCATCATATGCTCCACTCCTTATCATATAGTTAGAGACCATAACTTTTATATCCTCCTTGAAGAAGCAAACCTAGGCTAATAGTTAAAGTCTTCTCATCATAGCATTGGTCTATTAATGTTACCCTAGAAAATAATCCCCTGACCTTATGTTTCACTTCAATAATAGCTTCGAAAGACCTTGCAATTAACCTTATAATTGTATGCTTTACCTTTAATGATATTTTTGAAAGATTTGACAGCCTATGAGAAAACCACTTACACATTTAAGCTCAATCCCTAGCCCTATTATTTGGAATGAAATTTAGACTTAAGGATTTTTACTTATGAACCTATGCTCAACCCTTGGAGTGTAAGGTTGGGATACTTGAGTAATATCTTTTATAATTCTATGCTTAACACTTCATTATGAGATCAGGAAAGGATAAAGAATATTCCCATTATCGATTACAACCTTTCACTTAGTATAAGACTTAAGAAAAGGTAAGTTGTTGATCATAGGATTTTTTTTGGGGTAGGTGAACAATATGGTTATTTAACACTCAACATAATTTCAAGTTATAAAAGATAACATAAATCTGAAAATAAAATAGTGTATGGGCTAATCAATCTAGGGTTTCTCTATTAAAACTTTACAATAAAATACATGAGACCCTAATTGCATACATTTACCTGATTGTAATAATATTTTCAAAAAAATGGAAATGTGAAAATACAGGCCATTAGGGACCAAGAAAAAGACTAGTTTTAATTCATCTATGCATTTTAGTGGCCCTACAAAAATCCCTTGAGAAAAACCTACTTCTTAAAAGCCCTTCAAAAAGGAAGAATTATCCTTGAAGTATGCAAGGTCCCACCCCTAAAAAGTGCAAGACTAAAAAAGAACACCATTGGAGTTGAGAAACATTAAAATGAGGACAAGGAGGGAAAAGATATGAATATCATGGGGAAATGTGGTTAACAAGAGGAAACCTCTACAAAGAGAAGATTAGAACGGATCCAAAAGAAGAAAGAGAAAAAATAATATAAGGATGAGAAGAAGGATACCTCAATTGATTTAGAGGAATACAAATTCCTTGAGGTGGAGAATGAAGCAAAGGATGAGACTAAAAATGATGACATGGAGGACAAGGATGTTAGCTATGATGGGAAGCATGATGATGTACATATATGGTTGAAGAGGAGGCAACTATCAAGGTTAACTTGGGAGGGATTACTAAGAACAAGACTAATCTAATTGAGCTTAATGAGATGAGCTAGGATAAGAAAGGTCACAATGAGGAAGAGCGGGACAAAAACATGAAAAGGAATGCACTTCTCAACAAGGTTAAAGGGCTTGAAAGAAATATTTTAAGTAGACTAGATGCTCTATAGATGAAAATGGATTCCATACAAAAAAATGTATTAAGATACCATCACAAACCTTGAAATAGGGGTCTTCGTTGAGACTATCTATAGAGTCTAGAGGGAGATAATTGAAAAATGGTTCTGGGGATAAATACTAGAAAAATTAGACTTTGGAAGACTAAGGACATGGACTCCATAGGAAAGGAGAAGGATGATGAATAGGAGGCTAGAGATGTCACATATTAGAAAGGGGAGTTATCCTAGCTAATCAAAGATTGAAGAGTTATTGAAAAAGATTAGTTGTCTTTCCTTTCTAGTCTTTTGATCACCTATTGAGAAGGTGTTAAAACATTTAATAATAGTACTTTTAATGTTCTTTTTTTTATTTTTAAATTTGATTTCTTTAAGATATTTCAATCTTTTTGAGGAGAAGTACTTATATTGTATCAAGACTTTATCCTATTGTAGCGCAGTTATATACAAACAATTTATATCGGTTCCTATATTTTAGGTTGATTTATGTGATTACAACTTTTTTAGTAGGGTTAGTTTGATGCCATCTTTGATCAATTTTATTGATATTCTCATCATGTGTATCAGTAGCTATAGTAGTTCTTAGTATCTATTTTTTGATTATTTTGTGGGACTAATCTCTTTGTTGGTTCTAGTTTTCCTAGGAAGATGCTTGACTATAATTTCCCTAGGCTTTTTCTTCCTATGTTTGTAACTTTAGGTTAAGGGCCATCTCACTACCTCCTTCATAAAAAAGAAATCTTATTTATTTTCATGGACTCCATTTTAATTTCTCAAAACTTCGCAATCAAGCTCTTACTTGTTCCTTTGCTACTACTAGGAGTTTTGGGGCTTTTATCAATCTTAAATAAAAAGACCTAGGGAGGATCTCCTTAACATTATCTATCATCAACTCAAAAATAAATCCTAGATCAACCCTTCATGGAGAATGTATTTTTTAGCTTGTCCTTAAAATTATTAATTCTATGCACTAGAGAGAAAAGAAATTAAAATACAAAGGAAAACCTAATTTTATGTTCAAAACTACTTAATAGAACAAAAAGGCATTTACGTGTCCTATCATACATCCCATCAAAAGTAATATAGTAAATTACTTCTTTTAGGAACAATTTTTAGAGCATTTTTGTAGAAGAATAGAAAAGACCCCTCCCTTATCTTTAACTAGAGCCAAATAATCAAAATTTAAGAATTTCTTAATTGGTTCACCTATAATATCTTTATTTTGGTATAATTTCATACTTTGGATCTAAGCCCTATTATCATTACCATAATGTCCATTTCAATATTAAGATGTCTCATTGCTAAGGTAACTATGCTTGCATCCTAGCCATTGATAAACACCTCAGCTATCTTTGGTTTTTCCATCTTTCATTGTGTTCATATAGGACATCAATCCGCCCTTATTTAGCTTATCCCAAACCTTTTGTTCTTTCCTCCATCTATCTCAATCTCCAAGTTCTTGCCTTTTCAAAGTTCCATGCATCATAATATTCCTACAAATTTCCTCTCCTATAATTTTTTGCCAAATAAAGCTTTATTTTCTTATTGAAAAGATGAGACAAATGAGAAAATATAAAATCATCCACAAATTATGGAAAAATATCTGAAATCAATACAATAACTTTTCATATGTATTTCCATCATTACTATGCATGTCACTAGCATTAATATTTTGTTCTTTTAAATCCCTTAGTTTACATAACACTTTTTTATGATCAAATGGAGCTTTTAAATTTCCATAACCTTTGATGTTATCATCCCAAAGAGTGGACTTCATATTGATGACAACCACATTGTAAATATCTTTAAAATCAATACAACAACTTTCCATAAGTATTGCCATCATTACTATGCATGTCCCTAGGTTTTTCTTTCATTAATAACTAAATTTTTATAATCCCTCACTTTATATAACACTTTGTTATAATTTATTAGAGATTTTAAATTTCCATACCCTTTGATGTTATCATTCCAAAGAATGGGCTTTAGATTGATGTCCACCACATTGGTGAGTAAATCTTCCACATTATTAGCTTCTCTATACACGTGGCTAATAACCACCAAGTTGAAATTATTAACAATAATTTTACACTATCATAATATTAGATATGGTCCACAAGACCTTAAAATTTTCCTCTAAATAATTTAGAAAATTCATAGAATCTCGCTCTATCCATAATAGTTTGTGATTGCACTTTTCCACTAGTCTTAAACAATGAAGGAGTCTTATCACTTTAGCTAAATGAATTTATGGACATCCAAGAGGAAAAATAATCATCTTGATAATATCCACATAATCATTTCCAATAATCACAACATAACCAATAGCTCCAAGATTCCCCTTTACTATTCTATTAAAATTCATTTTGCACCATTCCTTAAGTGGAAAATTGCATCTATAATTCTCCCTTTTCTTGTTCTTTATATATTTTTCCATCCTAGAGAGATCTTCAATAATCCCCTTATTGAAGTCCAATTTACCTATGAAGTATATATAAATATTTTTGACAACACTAAATTTGATTTTTTTAGCCAACATTGCTAGTGTTTGAAAGAATTCCTTGAAAAATTTGTTTTTTTCATTATTTCTAGAACCAAAAAAATATGGGGAGAAAGGAGAGAAAAAATATCTTTATCCATTGCGGTTTACAACTTCTCCACATAATCCACAACTTAGTCACCACCTCTAAAGATGTCTAATGCAAATTCTAGCTTTGAAATAATAACATCTAGGTTTCCCAAGCATAAGGGAACTACAAAAGGATATGATCTACACTTGTTATTAAAAGATCTAGCTCATTCCATCTAATTATAAAGCATGAGGATTTTTTTATGTAGCACTAGTCATTGGAATATATTAATTTTTAGAATAAGATGATGGTTCCACACCAAGGACCACACTGGGGGAGGATTAATTTTAATTTATAGAGATGTAATCCCCAATTCCAAAAAATAAGAACCATTAATACTACCTTCCCCAATGATTTGATTAGGCTTATTTAATATCAACACTTTATAATTGAACTTAGTCATAACATGAGTAATGATAGCATCAAGAGAAGTTGGGTAAAATCATCTATCATTCTATCAATAATTAAAAACATACAAACTAAATGAAATAATATATCTTGAAGGGCACTAGAATCAAGGTAGAAGAGACCAAATCCTATAGAATCCAATTGTCCTCCAAAATTGTTGACACTACAACCATTACCTACTTTCCATCTAGTTCTAGATTTAATTAAATCCTTGTCCTATTGGATACCATTCCAAAAATAAGATCCTTTGACTACCTTGTTCAAATCAAGGAAATCCATAATGCTCATATTATTGATAAAGCATTTACTCATTAAGATCTTATTCCAATTTTTGTTGTCTTAAAAAATATGTCATATTTTCTTGGCCATAATGGTTAATTTTAATAGTTATAATTTATCAAATTTCTAGGATGCCATTATATTTAGAATTACAGGCTTTATCCCATCCAACTAGAGCCAATCGTGTTTTATTGTTAACTCCACACAAAAGAAAATTTCTTTGTGTTTTTTCAATGAAATATTAAAATTTTCTCGACATTTTGAACAAACTATGAGCATAAACCAATAAGTTTTGCAAGGTAGATTTTACAATTTGGATTTTTCATGCTTGACTAGGAAGGGATTCTTTCTATCCAACCAGTATCACATTTAAGCTATGAACCAACTTCATCAATGAAGGCTCTAGAAATTTAAGCCCTAATTGAAGAACAAGGTAGGAGACTAGCATATTATCAATTTTATAATCCTAAATCCTAAAAATATTCTCCTATCTAGGAAAAGGGGTGTTGATAAAAAGGATAAGGTTTTTTCCCTAATTAATATACTACCTAGATGTCTTAATGTACACTTGGAGATGATCTTGGAAATTTCTAGCTTTCATTATCAAAGATTCCCCCACCATTACAATATCATCAACAAATTGTACATGGGTGTAGATTACTCCATTAGAAGAAGGTTTAAGAGAAACAATCATCCCTTTTGATGTACTAGAACTTGTAGATATATCCAAGGTCTCTACCATAATAAAAAAGAATATGGGAGAGAGAAGATATCCCTATCTCAATCCTCTAGAAGGTTTAAATAATTTTTAAGAGGATCCATTAATAGTAACTATAGAAGAAGAAGTATCAACCTATTGGTTGACAAGATGGATGAAGTGGTTTCCAAAGATAGAATTCTTTAAAACTTTGAACAAGAAGTCCCAATCCACTCTATCATAAGACTTTGAGAGGTCATGTTTAAGAAGAAAAATATGACAATTCAAATAATTAGTTTAGTGAATCACCTCACGAGATTTAATAATTGAATACAAAATATGTCTTCCTAACAAAAATCCATTTTGTCGAGGTCATATGGTAGAAGAAAAAATTGATAATAATATTGATGTCAAAACTTTGGAAAATGTGGTTTCATGCGATCTTTGAGTTTTCTTGTGTACAACTCTTTGTCTAAGAATTCCTTCTATTATTTCCACTTGCAAAATTGCATTTATTATAGGAGTTTTTAGGCTATTTTATAATGGCCCTGGCTAGTGTTGACCCAGTTGTTGATAATAGAGTTCACACTATTACTTCAGATAGACATGGTGCCTCCATTGAACAAACATCCTTGCAAATTTGTCTTGAAGGTTTTTCATGAGGTAATCCTGCTATTATCATTCCTTTGCAAGAATTTGATGTTTCTTATGATTTATTAGAACAAACACACCTTAATAGGGTATTTTATGGGTAGGACTACTCCTGAAGCTATGCTTCGAGAATGGGTTAACAAGAGCTAGACTCCTCATAGAGTCCACCTTGATGCTATGCAAAACCTTACAAAAGGTTTTTCTTTTTTTTTTTTTTTTTTTATCACTTTGCCAACCTGTCATAGGCATATGTGATTTTTAGCAATGGTCCTTGGTCTATACATTCCTCCCTACTTGTTTTTCAAAGATGTTTGAGAGACCTCACTATCTTTTATGACAAAAAGCTTAGGGTTCTTGTGTGGGTCGAGTTCCTAGGTTTACCCTTGCCATGTTGGCCTTTTATTGAGACCATTTCCAGTACTCTTGGCAAAGTTATTTGAAAGGAGAAAGAGAAAATTTTCAATGCTTGCCCTTAGAAACATGTTTGCATTGATGTTGATCTTTCCAAGGATCTTAAGGATTCTGTGAAAATACAGATTGGGGCTCAAACCTTCTCTCAGAAGGTGGTTTATTTTAACCTACCTAACACCTTTTATAGGTGCCATTCAGTGGAATACAAGATTAGGGATTGCCCTTTGGTTGTCCCTAGGGTTAAACCACCACCTAAAGAGGTTCCTACCAAGCTAGAAAAAGGGAAAAAGGAAGAATGGAATATTGGTGGATGCAAGGGCAATGCTCCCTTGGGTCCTAAATAGTCATATGCAGTGGTCATTTTGATTCCTCCTATTTCAATAGGAGTGAAAATCCTAGCTAGTTTAGGGCTGTAAGCAATTTTTTCAGAACCAAACCCTAGTGTGTCATAGGGGATTAAGGTGGCTGCCAGGGCTAACACCTCAGTTGTGATTCGTACCCCTCTTGTTGCTTCTTCCATAGTGACTTAAAATGTGTGGCATTCTCATAGTCCTCCTAGATGCACTGAGAAACCAGAGGAGAAACAATGGGCCATCAGTCCAGAAGATTTTCCTTCTAGCTTTAAGCCAATTTCTACTTCCTTGTAGAATAGTTACTCCTCTCTTGAGGACGAGGAAGATATGGAAGAATTTTCATGAATTTTTTATCATGGAATGTGCAAGGTCTCAAAGACCTCTCCAGAAAGTACTATGTTAGGGATACCCATCATAGACATGGAAATTTAGATTTTTTCTATATGCAAGAAGTTAAGATCTCTAGTTTCATGCTTTCTTCTGCATATCATGTCATTTGGCTGGATGGCATTATGGTTTCCTCTCAACATGAGAATGGTAGAGGTGGTGTAGTTACTCTCCTATGACCTCATCTTCATTCTACTATTATTTTGCACAGTTTTGACACCATGCACTAAATAATTTTTCTTTTTCTTTAGATTAAGAATCATTATTTTGGAGTCATTAATGTTTATGCTCCCAATGATGCTTTGGAAAGATCTCAATTGTGGGGCTGGCTAGCTAACAACTTGCCTCCAGCTACTTGAGTTATGTGTGGTGACTTCAATATGGTTGAGATGGCCTTTGATAAAGATGGCATTCTTTGTTTTTGCTGGATAGCTAGGGAAAGGGAAGCCTAGTACTACATGCATGATAAATTGGGCCTTTTTTATCCCAATACTAACTACCCCAAACATAGTGAAGTTTGGCACATTTGGTCCAACTTTCAAGATGGCTTTGACCACATTTTAAAGTGTCTTGATCATTGCATGATTACTGCACAATCTTTTTTCTTCTTTTTTGAGGATCAATATTTACCTATCATTCCCTTACTAGATGTGATGTTATCTAATCACTATCCCATTTATTTTTCCATTTCATGGCAAACAACTATCCAAAAAGTTGTCAACTCCAATTTCTTCCTCAACACATCTATGCTAATGCATGCTTCCACTATTGATCATATCCTACGTGTCTAGAATTTGGAGCCATGTTTGTATTCCCAAATAGGGTGGATTTAGTGGTGGAATGATGCCATTACTAGAATCACTCACTTTTTGTGCATCTATGGATGGTTGTTGGTAGTTTTCAGAAGGTGGTCTTATGAATCCACTACTTTTGTGCCCAAAAAAGCTTCTGAGGCTCTCACCCTCAATCCTTTTAATGTTGATTTGGAAATTCAACTTGCCAAACTTTTCCATGACAAAAAAGTTATGGATAATTCTGCTTCTCGAGGAGTCCAAATCAAAGCTTGCCTCCATTAGTTGGAGGTTGGTGATAAAGCTTTGAAGGAGTTCTTCTAGGCTCTTTGAGCCTGTCATACCAATTTTGAGAATAAAAAAATAAAACAAGGCACTTCTGTTCTCTCCAGTCTTCCTAACATCTTGCAAGCTTTTGTTCATCACTATGAGAATATTTTTTCTTCATAGGGAAATTTGGTTGCTTAGGAGAAAGCTCTCAAGAAGTGTATTTTTGTTACTCCAAACTACCTAGCAATTGAGCAACATGCTTTCTATGAGGATCTTCTTACCCCCCGAGACCTTAAAGAGGTAGTTTCCTCCATACGAGATGATAAGTCCCCCAGGTGTGATGGGTTTCCTTGTAAATTTTATAGACACCTTTGGGAGCATATTGGTCTTGATCTGCACAAAGTTTTTCTTGAAGGGTATCACTCTAAAATTTTAGGAGCTATTATCAACAAAGGAAACATTAAATTCATACCTAAAGTTGGGGACTCGAGGATATTTTCAATTGGCAGCCCATTACCCTTCTAAATGTGTCATATAAGATTATTGCTAAGGCAATTTCTCTCAAAATTTTCCACCTCCTGCATTTATCTTTATGGCCTAAGAAAACTAGCTTTATCAAGTCCAAATATATTCTTGACTAGGCAGGAATGGAGTGGGCTCACAAGTCCAAGCTAGTAACTCTTTTTTTGAAATAGATTTTGCTAAAGCCTATGACTGAATTGAATGGCCTTTCATTTTGGCTATGCTCTAGGCTCTTGGTTTTGATCCCAATTTTTTGCAATACATATATATGCTCTTCGGAGATGCTAATGCTTGTATTACCATCAATAACTCCCAATCTAATGCCTTTGGGCTTTATTGTTCCATCAGGCAAGGTTTCCCTCTAGCTTTGACACTTTATGTTCTTGCTACTGAAGGGTTTGGCTATTTGCTAGCCCACTCCATGTCTTTAGGTTTGGTTCAAGGCATTTCTATGCCAAAATCCTCTTCCTAGTTGGTCAATGGTCATTTTGCTGATGATTCCTTTCTCACTCTTTTGGAGGATGAAGAAAATATCAATAATGCCTTAAATTGCCTTGACAATTTTTGTCAAGGCTTTGACTCTACTATCCAATGTCTTGGCTTAACTAGTTTCAATGGAAATAGGTTGCTCATGGAGAGATCTTCCACTTTCTAGGCATTCCTTTTTCTTTTGAAGTGTCACCAGTGGATATGTGGAATGTAGTGCTTGCCAAGATTACTAAGAAGTTGGATTATTGGCTTATGAAACCACTTTCTCTTATGAGAAAATTCTAGATTTTCTTAAAAGTTCTTGCAGAAATGCATGTCTATTATTCTTCTTGTTGGGCTCCTTCAAAAGCCTCCTACTAGAAATTAGAGTGATTGCTCTGAGATTTTCTTTGGGCCTCTAGTTCTGATCATCATGGCTTTCACAGAGTTGCTTGGTATTTTTGTTGTCTCCCAAAAGAGTCTAGAGGCCTTGGCCTTCTCTCCACATAGAAGCAAGGCCTTGCTTTATGTGTCAAATGGATTATTCATGCCATCACTAGAGATGAAGCTAAGAAGATTTTGGTTCGACATTGCATTTCTTCTAGATTTCCCATCAATAAGCCTACATGGAAGGGAATTGGCTTTCACACCCTTCTCATCATGCAATAACCCATGCTCATACAAGGCTCTTTTGTAACCAAGAGCATATGGAAAGCTTGGGAAGTTGCCAAGCCTTGGCTTCACTAGTCTAGTGATGAGTTCTATGATGGGCTCTCTTTGAACCATTAGAACATTTGGTGGTCTCCCTTGTTTTCCATCATAGGGTTGTTGGATATATTCAAGATATAATAGGTTACTGAGAGGGGAGGGGTGAATCAATAACAATAAATTTTTTTAAGTCAATTAAAAATAACCATATACAACATTCACTCATCTAGTCTGCTCCATAAAAGAACTGTTAAACATTTAAACCATATATGCACAAAGATTTGGTGACCCAGAAACCTTCCAAAATAGAAAGTAAAACTGGGGTGGGGATGATACCCACAAAGCTTCGTTACTGTAGTATGAAGTTGGACGGTTAAGGCTTACAATGATCACTTCTGGTGATCTTCCCTGTTAGGAACATAGAGGATTGCTAGATCCACCTTGTTAAAGGATTTACAAACATACTTTACAAGGATGCACTCTGTTAGGAGATTTGAATAAAGACGGTTAAGTCTACCTTGTTAAAGGATTTACAAGAATGATTCACCTGTTAGGATGAACCAACAGATCAACTTACAACTTGACTTGATTCTTTATTGTAGATCACCTTCTGTGATTAATGAAGTCACTTTCACTCCTTGTAGATGTTGCTGAGTATTCTTTACAACTGATGAATTCGCATATCATATCTTATGTCCCTCTTTTGTGCAATATTCTATATCTTGTATATCTTCCTTGTATCTATATCTTGAATGATATAATACATTACATATATATACCATTCCAATAATTATCCATGCAAGGTCAACCAAACACAAGTAAACAAAATATAACTAAGTTAGCCAAATAGTAAAATAAACTCGAGTTCTTCAGACAGACTTGATTACCTTCTGATACACGACATCCACTACATTACTCGACATCATCATGCACTCAGTAGAGGTAGGGGCCCGGTTCATACTAGTCATACAACGTTGCTTGGAACTCAGTAACCATTAGTGAATCGGTAGAAACTAATTTCTTTGTTGACCTCCTAAGCTCGGTTATCACTGAGTCCTTCTTCACTCGGTCATCATTGAGTGCTTCCTCACTCAGTCAATACTGAGTGCATCTTCACTCGGTTGACACTAAGTGCATCTTTACTTGGTTAACACTAAGTGCATCTTCACTCGGTTAACATTGTGTCTTTAGTGCTCGGTTTGAACTGTGTCTTCAATGCTCGATTTGAACTGTGTCTTTAGTGCTTGGTTTGAACTATGTCTTCAGTGCTCGGTTTGAACTGTGTCTTCAGTGCTCGGTTTGAACTAAGTTGCCATCACTCGGTCTAAATTGTATTACTCGATGCTTGGTTAGAACTATGAGATGAGTGTTGTCACTAATGGCAAATAACTTTATGCCAACAATCTCCCCCTTTGGCATTAGTGACAAAAACAATTATGATTCAAATTTTATGTGCAAAAATTGACATACAGTTCTGAATTTTCAAAATTGATCTTTGCAAGTATCTTGCCCATACAATATGCATAGTATTTACAAGTCATTACACATATTTCTTGCACAATTATCTCTTGTAGTGTGCTATCTCCCCCTTTTTGACAATAATGCTAAATTAAACAATATATTTACACAGAGATTGTAAAATGAGAGATAAACTCAGAATGTACCTTGAGAATAAGAGCCAATGTCTTATCCCAATTTTCTTGCAAAAGTTTGATGGTGGAGAGTGCTATTTGAACTTTTGCAGATAGTTCAATCATATGATCTACAATTGAGAAGTTTTTGTCATGAATCAATGTTTTGGAATGGGCAATATGCTTCTACATTGTTTCCATGATAGGAAGGATCATATTTTGGATGTCAATTAGAGTACATCTGAACCTTGCTTCCCCTCTCAACAATTCTGCATGTTTCTCTGACAAAAATCTTATTCTGAGATGATGGGATCAACTTGAACTGGTCAAGCTACAGCATTTGGGCACTGACCTTCATATCCTCATCAATTTTATTCAAATTTTCTTTGATTTCCTTTGTGTACTCGGTAACATTGCAAAGTTTTCCAAAAAGTGAAGTTACATTATTAAAAGAATGTTCAAAATTACTCAACCTTGTAGGCAATTCTACCTGTTTTAATGCAATATGCTGAGCAATGTGCTCAAGCACCTTATTGTCAAATTTCTTCTCTGCCTTTCCAATCATTTTTTCTTGGTCGGAGGTATCCTCATTGAATTTATATACAACCTCTTCTAACTGAATCAAAATGTGTTGAGTAGAATCTACTTCAACAGCTATAGCCCCTGTTAGAATATTTTTAGCTCTTTCAATAATACTATATTCGTGGTCTCTCTCATGCCTCAGTTGATTTTGCCTTGACTTCTGATCTAATAGCTGACTGACCATTGTCATTTCATTGATTGATGCATTATCCAGATCTATCTTAGGAATGACAATGTCCTTATCCAAGTCTATTTCCTCATCCACTACCTTGCTGGAAAACATGTATCTCTTTGCTTTTCCTGCAGTGACTTCACCTTTTCCCTTTGAAACTAAAACAATAGTTGATGAGGCTAGACTGGCTGACAAAACTGAAATAGGACTAACTAGAAGAAGACTGAGAGAAGTGGTAATAGTATCAAAAATTGCTGTTCCTCCCAAGATTGATGTACAGGTTGGAATGGGAGAACTAACAGATGCAAAAATTGGAGCAGATGAACTTGTCAAAATTGAAGTACCAATGGGTACATTTACTGTACACTCTGCAGTAGAAGTTGATATGTTTGATGATCTTATTGTTGTAGCTAATGATGCCTCGGTCAATGAAAATTTCTGCAGCTCGGTTGATGAAGTGGTAGACACTTGCATATATGGTGCCCGGAGCTGAGAGGAGACAGGTGAAGATTGAGCAATTGATGAAGCTATTGTGCACACAATCTCACCAGTAGAAGCTATCTCCACAGTTGATGTGGCTGCTTTAGGTGGAGAGTGAGGAAGAGATGCAATGACTTTGGCTGAAATTTTTACAGGATCATCTTCCTCCTTGGCTTGTTCAGCTTCTTCTTCCTCCATTTCATCTTCCTAGTCTTCTTCCTCCATTTCGTCTTCCTTGAATTCTTTCTTAACATTTATCATCATTGAATGTAGATCCCCTAGAATATCTTCAATGCCATCATCATCACTGCTGTCATTGTCCTTGATTTCAACAATATCCTCACCAGATTTATGTAGATGATAGATATGTTTCCACATTTTTGTTGCATCATTTACAACAAGCTCAATGTCTTTGATTAGTATCAAACAAGTGTGGAATCTAACCATCATATTACCTTCATGATCTTTCAGTGATTTCTTCACTTCTGCATCAGTGAGACTCAACAGGAGATTTTTCAAGGTTTGCTCAAAGATATCCTTGATAGTTTTGATTGCAATTTCCCATCTTGGTTGTAACCTCTCCAATAGATCTTTAGGGATCTGAGATGCAATCTCGTCCATAGAGTATTTCCATCTTCCCATTTTATTCAATACTAGTTCTTCAATCTGCATTTTCTCATGTTCTGTTCTTATTTCAAACTTCAATGCTTTTAAGTTTGTGAAGCTAGTACCTTCTTCTAATTGCTTCAACCTTGCCTCAAATGTGAGTGGAGGCTTGAAAAGTACAGGTTCCTTCTTCCCCTGTCTTGTTCTCCTGGAGAAGACTGCAGTAGCTTTCCTTTTAGGTTTGGTGATAATCACCTTACCTTTCTTCCATTGAGGCTCCTCTGCTTTTTCTGACTCAGCTTCCTCTTCTTCTTCATCATCTTCTCCTTTCCCTTCAGTAATCATCAGAGGGCCAAGTTCTATTTTAAGTTTTTCAATCTTCCTCTTTCCTTTGCTAATTACCCGAGGGATTTTGATTTGAAGCTCAATTCTAGCCTTAACTTCATCATAAGTTCCAAAGACTGGTTGCTTTGGGTCTACTGGTTGATTCACCAGTGCTTCTATGATATCTCTGGTTTCATCAATATTGACCTCATAAGGAAGAGGTTTCACCCATGCAACTTGGGGTCTGACTGCCTGCATGTATACTTTGTCACAATCTACCATAAAGCATATATCTTCTTTGTATTCCTCAACCAGTTTAGGTGGAATGCGGAATCTATTGTTCATTCTTTCCTTAAAATCTTCAAAGTAATTGTCCAAAGCACTATCAAAATTTTCACCTAACTCTGTAATGAACTCATTTATTTGATAAAGAACAGGAATATGTTTTCTTGATATACTGATCCTTTTGATGGAAAAGACTTTTGAACATAGAAAAATAAATAGATAAAAAGTGAACCGAATTTGTAGGAGTTGTTCTTTGAAGTCCTTATGCTTTCCATATTTTTATTAAATTGAGACAAAAGCAATTCAGAAAGATCAAACTCAACATTCTTCTTTACTACCTTATATGCTTAGTCTACTGCTTCACAAGGTACACTGTTTGGATGGCTCGAACTATAAATTTTATGAGCAATGATGTGAATACCAAATCTTAATTCAATGTTAGCTACTGTAATGAGCTTAAGTCCTCTACCATCCCATTCTGCTTGGGTTAGCCCTTGCAATTCTTCTTGACCTAGGGTTTTGGTAGACTTACCATTGTTCAACATGGGAAGGCCAGTAATTTTGTTAATCATTTTCTTTGTGATAAGCACTCGTTTCTCTAACCATAATTGCCCATTGTGAACCCTACTAAGTACATACCTCACCCATTTAATTTGAAAATTCCTTACCAAATGTGAAATGTGAGTTAACCCTTTTGTTTCAAGATTCTTATGCTCGGGTTTCAAATTTCAATCTACACTCATTTCTTCTAGGGCATTGTCAATTTCTAGGTTTCCAAGTTCTTGAATGTAACATTTGAAATGAGAGCGAATGTCATTTATAAGGAGTACCTTTGGAGGAATTTGAGACTGAGCACCATTAGGGTCAAGTGATTCTATAATTGCTGGTGTCAATTTGAAGTTCAGCCCCTTCCATTCCACACCTTTAACCAACATTTCTAAGCCTCTCTTTGTCTTGGAGCTGCTACTTCTAGATGCCATTGCTGCTTGATAAGTGAAGAGAAATTTTGAATAGATTCTTCGCCCTTTAAAATTTTCTCAAAATTGCTTTAAGCTTGCTCAAGAATTGTAGAAGATAACTTAGCTCAAAGTTCGTAGTGAAGAATGAGATCAAATTTTGCCCTTTTTGACGAAACATTCGTCATAAATGCTTGGTACGATGGTAGATGAAATGACAGGTTGTCATCCACTTGCTCTATAGATACTATCAACTCAATGATCAAAAGAAAACATTGATGTACCTACCTAACTCGGTAAGGTCATGAACCGACCGTGCTCGGTTGATATCACTCGGTAAATGAAACTTTATTGCATCTAACCGAACTCAGTTAAGTCTAGAATCAAAGTGCAGCTGAATATTGTTCTGATTATCTTTCTTCTTGTGGAACTATTTAGGATAATTCTTGGAGGATGCAGTTCCATACCTTCTTTTATGAATATTAATCAGAGATGGTGGAGTCGCTCATTTCTTGAGTGATATTGCCATTGCTTGACTTATCTTGTTTGATAGATTTTGGAGTCCACCGTTGTTTCATTTGCTTCCGAATGTTGTCTACTTTGATTTTCTTCTCATCTTCAATTCTTTCTATATCCATGCAATTTCTAGCTATATGACCAAGTTCTATACATGTATAGCACCTTACAGTAGTGTCCTTCTTCCTTAGGTGATGTCTTGCACAATTTATGCCAGTATGTCCATATTCTCCACAATAGTGACATCTGCACCAGGTGTTGTAGTCCCATCCAAATATGGCTTTGACAAGTTGTTTAGCTAGATTGAATGATTTGGATCTGCATTGGAATGCCTTGTGACCATTTTTTTTGCATTTGTGATAGTTTCCTTCAAATTTTGGTTTTCTTTGCACTCATTTGCTTTGTGACCATGTTGATTGCAATTGAAGCATTTACCATTGAATTTTGCTTTTCCATTGCTCCATCATTTGTTTAATGTATAACCTAACTTTCCACAGTGATTACAAGTGGGTTTTTGATTCCTTTGTTCACCTTGTTTGGAGGATTCACCTTCTTCCTTGTATCCAAGACCGGCTTTACCTTTATGTCTATAAAGATTTTCTTTATTTTGTTGATTTAATTGATTCATATCTACTTGGGATTTCATCATTCTTTCATTGACTTTCCTTTCAAAGATTAGATCATTTTTCAAGCTTTCATTGATTTGTCTCTCAGTTCTTAAATCATTCTGTAGACTTTCAATTTGTACTCTGAGAATCTTGATTTCTTCATTTTCATTAGAGATATGGTCTATAAGGTCTTCATGCTAATGGGATTGATTATGAATTTTATGGCTTTTATCTTCCAATTCTTCTTGTGCTTTGCTTCTTTGTTCCAAAACTTCACATAGCCTAATTGACTGTATTTCTTGCTCTCTTTTAAGCTTTCTTACCTCTTCTTGCAGAGATCCATTCTTTTCTAGAAGTTCTTTGATTGCCTTGTCAGCTTCTTCTGAATTACTTGATGGTAACAAATCTTCAATCTTTTCTTCAACATAGTGATGGTCATTCATTTGTCTTGCAAATTCCTTTCTTCTTTTTAGGGATTGAGAAAGATGATCCATTGCTTCTTTGAGTTGAACCATGGCTATTTCTAGATCTAACTTTTCATTTTCAATAACTTTCTCCAGTCTGAATATCTCCATAACTTAGATCTTTTCTCAAGCTATCAAACTTTGTCCTGAGAACCAAAATGCTCTGATACCAATTGTTGGAAATATTCAATATATAATAGGTTACTGAGAGGGGAGGGGTGAATCAGTAACAATAAAACTTTTTAAGTCAATTAAAAATAACCATATACAACATTCACTCATCTAGCCTGCTGCATAAAAGAACTATTAAACATTTAAACCATATATGCAAAGAGATTAGGTGACCTAGAAACCTTCCAAAATAGAAAGTAAAACTAGGGTGGGGATGATACCCACAAAGCTTCATTACTGCAATATGAAGTTGGTCGATTAAGGCTTACAATGATCACTTCTAGTGATCTGCCCTATTAGGAGCACAGAGGATTGCTAGATCCACCTTGTTAAAGGATTTACAAACATACTTTACAAGTATGCACTCTATTAGGATATTTGAATAAAGATGGTTAAGTCTACCTTGTTAAAGGATTTACAAGAATGATTCACCTATTAGGATGAACCAACAGATCAACTTACAACTTGATTGGATTCTTTATTGTAGATCACCTTCTATGATTGATGAAGTCATTTCCGCTCCCTGTAGACCTTGCTGAGTATTCTTTATAGCTGATGAATTTTCATATCATATCTTATGTCCCTCTTTTATGAAATATTCTATATCTTTTATATCTTCCTTATATCTATACCTTGAATAATATAATACATTACATATATATACCATTCCAATAATTATCCATGCCAGGTCAGCCAAACACAAGTAAACAAAATATAACTAAGTTGGCCAAATAGTAAAATAAACTCGGGTTCTTTAGACAGACTTGATGACCTTTTGATACATGACATCCACTACATTACTCGACATCATCATGCACTCGGTAGAGGTAGGGGCCCAGTTCATACTAGTCATACAAAGTTGCCTAGAACTCGGTAACCATTGGTGACTTGGTAGAAACTAATTTCTTCATTGACCTCCTGAGCTCGGTTATCACTGAGTCCTTCTTCACTCGGTTATCACTGAGTGCTTCCTCACTCAGTCAATACCGAGTGCATCTTCACTCGGTTGACACTAAGTGCATCTTTACTCGGTTAAAACTAAGTGAATCTTCACTCGGTTAACACTGTGTCTTCTGTGCTCGGTTTGAACTGTGTCTTCAGTGCTTAGTTTGAACTGAGTTGCCATCACTCGGTCTGAACTATATTACTCGATGCTCAGTTAGAACTATGAGATGAGTGTTGTCACTAATGGCAAATAACTATATGCCAACAAGGGTATTCCCCTTACCAACACTCAAGGTACTAGTGCTCTGCATTTTTTCAAATGAGGCATGAAGAATCGTAAAGATATTTTCACTACCATTTCAATGAGTTTTAGATATTGAGAAGATATGCAAGTCAAGTACCATGCTTCTCATTCAGATCAATAGACTTTTGACTTATTGCTTTCTTAAATTCCAGTGCACTTAATTCATAAAGTGGGTATTTAGTCTATTAGACCTTGGTCGACTGATTGGAAGTGGTATCCTGCCACTCCTTTTACTAGTTACAAACCAAGTATGTGTTATAGATGACTTTCTCCCCATCTGCTGATGTAAAAAATGCTCAATCAGAGATGGCATTTGTAATCTTCTCTTTCTTAATGGAGAGAGTTCTTTGACACTATTTGGAGTGCTATTATAAAACTCGAGATTTCCCATTTTTCTTGGTGCCTAGCATTTTAAGGTCTCCCCCTTGGGCCTCAGCTCAAGCATATTGGGGTTCTAGATCCTAGGTGTCCATTCTGTGGCCAACCAGTCTTTCCTACATATTTTCTAATTCTATAGACATGCTCAAAATTATTGCCACTAGATTCATGATTTTTTAAAGTTTTTTTAGCCTAAACCCTTTTCTTTGCACATGGTTATTTTAGGTGATTCCCCTATGTTCCGTAAAAAATTTACCCAGATTTGGCATACATTTAGGATGGAGATTTTGTTCACTCTGTAGAAAGATAGAAATGTTGTTCTTTTCACTCCTAGTTTTCTTGATATTAATATTGGTATGTACTGTATTTTCAAGTACAAGTAAACAACGTGGCCTTGGAGGTGGCCCACATGCAAGAGCTTCTTAATCAATAGGGAAATTCCCCTTGTAATGTTGCTAGGGTACCTCTAGATTCCTCAACTAGTACCTTGACACCTAGAGGATGTCATCAAAGGTGCAACTCTTTAGGTTACCATTTGCACACTTCATGTTCCCAGGCTTCCCACTATCACTCTCCCAATGGTGGCAATGATGGATGGAGGAGCTGCTTAGTTTTCCTACCTCATGGTGGCATTGGTTGGTCCCTAGCTCCTCCTCCTAGCACTTGGTGAGTGGTTTCTAGGAAATGGCCTTTTCGCTTGGAACTGGCTATTTCACCTCCATGACTAGATATGAAGGATGCTGACTAGGCCACTGATATTGTTGTTGATGGTTGGACTGTTCCTAGGTTGCCTCCCAATCCTAAAGAAGAATGGGGATTTCATGATCCCGATGAGCCATCTCCCTTAGTATGCACTACTTTAGATGCCTGAGGGTTTCTTTATATATTTTTTTGATGAATAGTTGATAATCCTGGCTTTAGTCATGTGAACTCTCATAGGGTGATCTTGTATCCACAACCCTTTTTTGTGAATTGTAATCTTAGTATATTATTTATTAATAGAAAAGGACTATTCATTAAAAAAAATTTTGGAAAACACCTTATATATAGAATTTCACAAGCTTATCTATGTAAAATATTTGATCATTCTGGCCCCCTGTATTTCAAGTATGAACACTATAAATGTTGAATTGAGTTCTTTCAGTAGTTTTCTAGATCCAAAGGATTCTTGAATTGCCACATAAACCTGCAAACCCACAACTTTATGAATTCCATCCACTGATAGAATGACCACTAAAACTTTGTTAATCTTGTCATAAAATATCAAAGGAATGAAGGTGAAGAGTTATTTCTAAGTAACTTGACAAAGATTGGAGTCTTTCTTCAAGAAGTTTGGAAAAAAACCAAAAAAACGTAAAAAATATCCCCATCATAATGAACATCTCCATATATGTATAAATATTCAAGATACATTTAGAAACTCTATGTTTAGATGTGGTGAGACAAAAAAATGTAGAGTTCTTGTCATCTACTTTCAACCAGACAACTCTTGATCTTTGCCTCCAATAAAGATAGTCTTTACTCACAATGTCATAATACTTCACCAGCAACAAAATTTTCCTTATAAACAAACCCCTAGGAGTCAACACAAATTTGGATAACATTATGCACCTCATGAAGACTATTTTTCTATGAATTATTTTGAAGAAATATATCTACAAAGTTCTCCTTGTTATGGATTTTAACTTCATTTTTAATAAAGACTAAGTTTCTTGGCTATTATAAACATTGTTGACCCTTCCACCTTAACATTACACCAAATCCTAACTAAGGTTATCAAACTTAAGGTGTTCCAATGAGATCCTTTCAAACCTAAAGGGAAATTTATGTTTCGGAGCTAGAGGCTCTACCAGTAGAGAAATTGGGAAGTGATCAGACCCAATCTCAGTGATTGATGACAAATAGTAATTGAACCTATTAAATAAATCACACATGGTACAATATATATCAAGTCTTTCTTGAAAAATATTCTTACCCTTACTGCAGTTACACCATGTATAAGAGCACACTTGAAGGTCCACATCAAGTAGAGCATGCATATTAATGAAACTCATAAAATCATGTCCACCACCGAGATGAGATTGAGAAGAAAGCCCCCCTAATTTTCTATACTCATTGAAGGAAGAATTAAAATCATCCATTACCAACTATGAAAAATTCATAACATAAGTTCTACAAATGCCCAACCTTTCCAAAAAAACCAGCCTGCCATTTTTAGAGTTGGGCGCATAAGCATTGGAGAGAATCCAAGAAAAATTATCCCTAATATTAAATTAGAAAACTTGATACAAATTATTTTTTTTTAGGAAAAATAATCTCACCTTTAGTTATGAAATCATTCCAAAATAATTCCATAGCTCTTGAGGCTCCTTCTGAATTATACCCAAATACTTTTCAACTTTGGAACAATGAAAGCAGTCCTATTTTTTCTTTAGTCATATTTGTTTCTCTAATTAACAACCCATCTAGTTTATGATCTTGAATCCCATTCCTTTGTACATATTTATTATGAGGGAGATTCAATAACCTAATAATCTAGGACATGATCTACATTTAGAACTAAGGGAATAGAGCTCTTGGATGATTTTCTATTCTCCATCCTCAATATCTTATTTGTTGGCTGATTTCCTTGCTTGCCTTTCATTTTTCTTATAATCTTGCCACTTATTTGCCCCCACATCCAATTTAATTATATTTTAGATAAATTGATTAAAAAATAATGGCATTTACTACTTCAATATTTTATTATCATTCAAAAACTACTAGGGTTGATCAGAAGAAGAGAAAATTTAGTTCTTCTTAATAGAGGATTTCCTCTTTTTATGAAGCACATAAAGTGTAGTTTCAAGTACCAAAGATAGGACCTTTGAAAAATTTAGAGACTTCCTAAGTAGGACTCTTAGCTCTATAGACTTCACCACTATCTCTAGACTAGTGACATTTTGTCTACGTAACACAACTGGAAATTTTTGAATTAGTCGATTCAAAGTTTAGGAACCCACCATCTCAACCTCAATTATCCCTTGAGGAATAAAAGTGACATTCAGATTCACACCTATTATATCCTTAGAAAACCCATAAGTCAACCCATCATGAAGAAAAAATCACTCCTCTTCAATATCATTCCTTTGGGATTGAATAGCATCAATCTCTCTTTCAAATTCTAAAGAATTCTTCAAAACCAGAGAGGTCAAATTTCTCTCTCTTAGGAGGAACCCAAGATTTTCATGTTTAGCTTTACTAGAACCTCAGAAAGAATCTGATAAAACATAGTCCATTGAGGTATGGTGCAAGAGCAACTAGGTAGTCGAGGGATAGACCTAGGGCTTCTAAGATGTTTTGGGTTGTAGTGCTGCTAGAAACATCACTAGATCAATACGAGGACTAAATTTTTCCTAGGGTGTTAATAGATAGGTTGGAAGAGCCCAAAATGAAATGTTGCTCTTAGTTGCTCAAAAATTGCTCATTTGGCTTAATAGAGCATTTTTTTTTTCGTTTTGAGTTATAAATAAGGAAAGTAAGTGTTTTTAGGTCCTTATTAGGTGTCTAGTATCCATTTAAGGCCTTTTTCATAATTTTGTGTTTACTGGAGCAAGTTTGGGAAGCATATGTTAAATTTTACAAGCATTGCCAAATCTTGTAAAAGTTGCCATTGTAAACTTTTTGATAATTTTTCTTACAAAACAAGAAACTTCTTAGTTAAGGCCCTTCAACTTTATGAAATAGTTATGATGATGGTGGTAGGACCTATAAAGGAACAAATCCAACCTTTTCAATGGGTTGTTGAAAGTCTAGAGGACATTGTACGAATTGTGAAACAACATAGCATTACCAATTTTAATAGTTTCACATTCCATTTGTGCGAATATTGATTGAGAGTTGTTCTTTTTGTGCTAGAAAAGTTTAGCTAGGTTTTCTAGAAGCTCTGCACTATGTTTTTTTTGCTTTTATATCAAGTTTTAAGGTTTAGAAATAATATTTTTTGTGTTCACTAGTCTATTGGTCTAAGAAAAGGTGTGATAGAAAAATGGAGTCTTAGGGACATCTCCCACCATAGGCATGGTATGGTCTCTTGGGATTTGGAACTAGACTCCATGTACTACATGTATAGTAGAGATGGGCCCAGAAAAATCACAACAAGGATTTCTAAGGTGATGCCTAAAGAAAGTAAATCCAACTTGGTTAGGGATCTCAAAATAGAGAAAGAGATATGGAGAGGATTAAAAGGTTTGATTCTTCAGTCCAAGCATGTGGTGAGTTAGTATGGGTTTTGGACTAGCCCAAATCCTAAGGAGAAGTTTTGGTGAGAGTGCAAACCAAGTTTTTGTAGCAAACAACAGTAAAACCCTTGAAACCCTTAATAATGGGCTAAAATTGTGCATGTACTGTACAAACAAGTCGGAAAACCAAGACCTTCAAAATATTTAAGATCATTGAGAAGGGTATTAGGAATGGTGATTGTTTTTCATACTTTCTAAGAGATATTTCTAGATATTTAACTTTTTGTGCTTTTGGAGGGCTAATCCTTGTAGCCTTTTTCCAAGCATTTGAGAGAAATTTCACTTGTCGATTGCAAATTGTTTAGGGTATTGATATTTGTTTAGGTTTGAAATTTTGAAAAGAGATATAGAGCATACCTAGGTGTCCATGTGATGATATCGTAAGGTCGAGTGAGTATTGGGTTGAGTTTTTTGCAGGAAGTGATGAATAATCTTGTACAAACCAATTTATGTGCACTAGTTGAAGGAGTAGGATCTATTGACCATGATCCTGAGGGGCAATAGGGTGTGTGAAAGCCCTATATGGTCAAGGAAATGACCTAGTGGAGACCCTAAAGAGCTTGGGGTTTGAGAGCAAGATTAATAGTCACATCATAGTGGTTTCAAAGCCAATGGAAGATTTGTGAAGAATTGGTGGATGTCTACCTCTACTAGAGAGTCAGTACATGAAAATAGCATGGTGACTAATGCTTAACTAGCCAAGGAAATTGATGATAAAATGAAGAAGAATAGAGTTCTTAAAGAAAACCTAGCACAGGTAAAGGTGAAATTGGATGTAGTTGCTGATGTGACTAGGAGGAAGGAAGAAGAGGTTTATGAGAAGAGTAAAGAGGTAACATAGGAGGTTTTAGTCCCTAAACCTAACCCTATCTTGAATTAAGAGCCCTTCTTGAAGGCTATCAAGGCCCTAGGAGGGAAGTCTTTGGAAGGTGTGCCACTTTTTAGTGGAAAGATGAACATAGATGCAGTCATGGAATATATAGATGGCATGGAGAACCATTTTGAGTGTGAGAGGGTATCAGAGGCAATAAAGGTTAAAGTGGCTAAGTCAAGGCTTAGAGGTTTAGCTCTAACATGGTGGAAATATGTTCAAGATGAGAGAATTAGCATGGGTAAGACTCCTCTAGCTAATTGGAATGCTATGGTCAGTAAAGTGAAGGAGAACTTGCTACCTGAGGACTTTGTGATCCAACTCCACAAAAGAAGACAAACAATAAAGGAAAAAGACTCTGATGTATCATTCTATACTAAGGAATTTAAGAGGCTATGTTTGAGATCTAAAAAGAAAGAAGAAGAGCCAATCAAAGTGGGTAGATATTTAGGTGGTTTGAAGTGGAATATCAAATAAAGCTTAGTTTGTGGGTACCTACCAGATTACAAAGATGCCATCAAATAGCTCTAAAGGTGAAAGAAAAGAACAAAATGAAAGGGGATTCTAACTTCAAGGATAGAGGAAAGGGTAGAAATCATCATGGACAAAGAGGAGGCTACCAAGGTAGAGGTAGTGACAAGAAGAATCAAGGTGAGAGCAAGCTTACAGAAAAAACTAGTGATAACTCCTTAAGAGGTGGTTATAATAGAGGAATAGGCAATCAAGGGGGATCCAATAGGGGAAGAGGGTTAGGGAGAGCCAACTCATACTTTGCAAGTATGAAATTTTATGACTGTGGTCATTTGGGTTATCTAGCCTATAGATGCCCAGAGAAGTCTTCTTCCTCAAACCAAGACAAAAGAATGATATATGTACAAGAGGATAATTGTAGGAAGGAAATATATGTAAACCACATTGAATCCAAAAAAGATGCAAATCTCATGTTTAGGAGAGTGTTGATTAAATAACCAACTCTTGATGAACCTAGACATAGAAGGGCGTTGTTTAGGATAAAACGAAAAATCCTAGGAAAAGTGTGCAAAGTGGTGGAGGATTTAGGGTCTACTGATAATGTGATATCAGAGGAGGTTGTTACTAAACTAAAATTATAGAAGATTCCTCATGAAAACCCTTACAAGGTTACTTGTCTTAACAAAGGGTAGAGCATCTTGGTGAATGAGCAAGCTTGAGTGGATTTTTCCATAGCAAGGTAAAAATACAAATTTGTGTGTGCTGTATTGTCTATGGATTCTTGCCATATTTTTCTAGGTAAGCCTTGGAAATTTGATAGGGAGGTTGTGTATGATGGTAGAGCTAATTCAATAACCTTTAAGAAGAGAGGAAAGACCTTCAAAATTTAGTCTCTATTACAAGGGGATGAATCTCAGCCCAAAGTTCCTAGTGTATTTTTTTGTAGTGGAAAGGAGTTTGTGAAAGATCTCAAAGATGATGAATGTTAGAGTTATATAGTAGTGCTAAAGTTTGAAGAAAAAGAAAATGCACGCAAGGAACTCTTACTAGTTGAAGTCCAAACTTTTCTTGAAAAGTACAAGGACATAGTGAGTGATAGTAATCCAACTACCCTACCTCCTAGGAGGGTTACAAGTCATCATATTAACTTTGTTCTAGGTGTATCCTTGCCAAATAAAGATTCTTACAAGGCCACTCTAGATTAGAACTTAGAAGTGGTATGACAAGTGCAAGAGTTGATGGATCAAGGTTTGATACAAAAGAACCATAAATAGGATTATAATCAAGTATAGGTTTCCCATACCTAGGATTGAGGATCTCATGGTATGCCTTGGAGGAGCTAAGTATTTCACTAAATTTGATTTGAAGAGTGGATACCACCAAATTAGGATTAAGAAGGGAGATGAATGGAAACTAATATTTGAGACTAATAATGGTCTTAATGAATGGCTTGTGATGCCATTTGGTCTTTCCAATGCTCCTAGCACATTCATGGTGCTCATGGATGAAGTGGTCAAGGACTTCATAGGAAGATTTGTATTTGTATATCTAGATGATATACTTATCTTCAACAAGACTAAAGAGGACCATATCAAGCACGTTGAGGTAGTTTTGGAAAGACTTCATGAAGAGAAGCTCACCATCAACCTTGAGAAGTTTGATTTCTTTAAACAGGAACTTATGTACCTAAGCTTTGGGGTGTCTAAATGAACATTGAAGATGGACAAGGAAAAGGTTACTATTATAATAGATTAGCCAACACCTACCACATTTACTAACGTAAGAAGTTTCCATGGATTGTCTCAATTCTATAAGAATTTCTTAAGGAATTTTAGTGGTATTTGTGCACCATTGGTTGTTACTTTCAAGGGTGGTGTCAAGTTTAAGTTTAAGTGGATTTTAGAAGTTGAGAAGTCACTTATAATGTTAAAAAAACAAGTAGCTACTCAACCTATCTTACAATTGCCTACTTTTGAGAAATTTTTTACCCTAGAATGTGATGCAAGTCGGTTAGCAATAGGTGGGGTTTTGCATCAAGAAGATTGGCCAGTAGCCTTATATAGTGAGAAGCTTAATAAGGCTAAGAAGAAGTATTCATCCTATCAGTAGAGGTCTTTGCCTTAGTTTAGTCTCTTAGGAAGTGGAGACACTATTTGTTGCCAAAAGAATTTGTTGTGCTTATAGATAATCAAGCTCGTAACTACATCAACACTCAAGAGTGTTGGATATAATTGTTAATTGTGTATTTTCTTTGATGTTACACAAATGTCATATCAGTCATCAGACAAAGTCCACTGAGCTAAGATGATCAAAAAATAAATATATAAAGCCTATTGAATGTTCCTGAACATTACACAGTAAAGTTAGTTCTTATCGAGCTCACTAGAGCATCAAAGGATTGTGTAGTAGAAAGTTGGTGTTAATTGAGCTCCCAAGGTTAATGAAGAAACATTAATGTCTACCGAGCTTGCTCGGGCATCAAAGGATTTTTTAGTAAAAATTTAGTGTTAACTAAGCTCCCAAGGTTAAGGAAGAAAAGATAATGTCTACCAAGATCACTCGGTCATCAAAGGAAATGTGGCAGAAAGTTAGATTCTACCGAGCTCACTAGGTCAGCAAAGGAAGGTCAGTGCTAACTGAGTTCACTCCGTTTCCAAAGGATTTTTGTAGGGTTTGCAGTGTTTACCAAGCTTCACTTAGTTAACACTAGAAAACCATTCTAGAGCAGTGGTTACTGAGCTAGGTTGGCCAACGAAGGATTTTATTATTTTGATATTAAGTTCAATTATTTCATGCAATAAATGTAGCCGACTGATGTAATGATTTTTTCAATTGTTGTAACTTATCTTTGAGCTGATTTAATAATCTGAAAGGTATATATAGTTGTTCAAGTTGTGAATTCAAGCATGAGAGTGAATACATGGATGGGGATGGAATAAACAAATATTGAGAAATTTTTTATGAAGGATTAGATATCCTAGAGGAGCTGCAAAGTTGTATTCGATTAGTAAGGATCCAACAAAGCATAATAGAGATTTGTAATCAACAAAAGATAAGTTGCATATCATTCAGGTCACTTCATTGTTGCTTTCTAATAATTGTAATAGTGAATCCAAAATCTCTTTATAGAGTTGGTTTAACAACCATTTTTTAAATCCTCTAACAAGGTGACAGTTCAATTGAATTGTTCTAAAGTCCTCTAGCAAAGCCACTCCTAATAGGGTGATTAAATCCTCTAACAGGGTCACATCTAACAGTGTGTTTTGCAACCTTTAATAGGGTTGGCTCCTAACAAGGCTCACTTTAGAAGAGTGAGAATTGGTGAATAGTTAATTGGTGGCTTTTCCCATATTGGATTTCCATGTTAAATTTGGTGTCTCTTGTGTTCACTTTATTTTTAGTTACATGCATGGATGCTTGAAAAGAAAGTAATAGTTTAACTTAGTGAGTTACAACATTTGTTTATCGAGTAATAGGAGTAACTAGATCTTTAAGACATCTAAAGGATTTGTGGTTTTATTTTTGTGGTAACTAATTCACCCCTCCCCTCTTAGTTACTTCATCTATATTTTCCAACAATTGGTATCAGAGCTTTTGGTACTTACATGATAAGATTTCAAGGAACTAAGCCAAAGATCAGGATGTCTTATAAGAGAGAAATTCCAAGACTTAACAGGGACAACTTCTCATCATGGCAAGGGTTGATGAGACTTCATCTAGCTTCTATTGGAGATACGGGACTAAAATACCTTGATGAAAAATATGCAGAACCAACTGGTACACTATCTGTCAATGATATTGCTGAAAAGAAGACCCACAACATTATGATGATAGATATACAATCTACTCTGAGTTATGAAGAATTTGATGACATTAAGGATTGCAAATATGCCTTTGAAATGTGGGAAAAGCTAGAAGAAATCTATGGAGGAGATGATAACGTAAGAAGAGCCAAAGCAGAAAGTATGAGAGGATAGTTTGATCAAATGAAAATGAGAGAGGATAAAAACATTTCCAAATATGTTGAAAGAGTCAAAGCATGTGTTAGTGGAATCAAAGCATCTGGAGGAGATATAAAGGAGGAGACAGTTATAAGTAAAGTTCTCAGAACATTACTGCACATTTATGCAATTAGAGTCTCTACAATTCAAGAAAGAAGATGTGAAGCAAATCATAAGATAAATCTAGAGGCCATAGTTGGAATATTAACTGCATTTGAACTAGACAACTTTGATAACTATCTTCCAGCTTCCAAGAACATTGAATTAGCATTTGAGGCCAAGCTTTCACTCAAGGAGAAAAAAGAAAAGAAAAAGGAATCCTAATCAGAAAGTGAAGATGAATCAGACCAAAGTTTAGACAGTGATCTTGAGGTTATTGAAGCTCTACTAGGAAGGAAATATTCTAGGGGCAGAGGAAAATATAAAGGTAAAGTTCCTCTAATATATTTTTCATGTGAAGAAGTTAGTAATATTACTGCTAGGTGCCCAAACAAGAAGAAAAAAGATGAGAAGAAAGGTTACATGTACAATGGCAAGAAATACTTCAAATCATTCAAGGATAAAGGTAATAAAACATGTTTTATGGCTAAAGATTCTAGTGACTCTAATGATGAAGAAGAAGATGAAATTGTCTACATTACTATGAAAGATGATTCTGATAGTGATGAGGAAGATAAGATGGCACTTATTTCTCATGTAATTAAAAATGATACATGGATTATAGATAGTAGTTTCTCTCATCATATGATAGGTGATAAAACTAAGTTTGAACATTTTGAAGAGTATAATGGTGGTAGTGTAAGGTTTGGTAATAATGAACCTCGTTACATAAAAGAAAGAGGAAGAATCTCTCTAAGCAGAGAACTTATATGTGATAATGCCTATTGGGTTGAAGGTCTCAAACATAATTTGTTAAGTGTGGCACAATTACTCAATATTGGATTCAAGGTGGAATTCATGCATGGAAAAGCAAGATTACTGGATGGAAAAGGAAAAGTGAATGGATCAGGCACTCAAACAAAAGGTAACTTATTTTATCTTGAACTTGGTGAATGTTCATGTTTCATTGCTCAAATTAGATAAAGTTGGTTATGGCATAGGAGGTTGTGTCATGTAAATTTTGACAACTTAATAAAGATCAGTAAATTCAAGAAAGTAAGAGGCATTCCTAACATAAAGAAACCTGAGGTTGGTCTATGCAAGAATTGTTAGATTGGAAAAATGGGAAAGACTAGTCTCAAAAGTAAAAACTATTAGTCTAAAGATATACTAGAAATTGTACATACTGATTTATTTAGACCCATTGGAATTGAAAGCTATACTAGAGAAAAGTTTTTCATTCTTTTTGTTGATGATTACTCAAGAATGATGACTGTCATGTATCTAAAGAAAAAATTAGAAGCATTTGAGAAATTCAAATGGTATTTGGCCAGAGAAGAAAAGGAAACAAGGAAAAGATTGAAATGCTTGAGGTTAGAAAGAGGTGGAGAATTCATTTCACATGAGTTCAATAATTTTTTGATTGAAAGAGGAATCAAAAGACAAGTATCAACCCCTAGAACTCCTAAGCAAAATGGAATAGCTGAAAGGAGGAATAGATCTATCATGGATTGTGCAAGAACCTTAATGATTGAAAAGAGCATTGCTATCAAATACTAGAAGGAAGCTATCGGCACTACAGTTCATACCTTGAACCGAGTATAGCTAAAAAAGGAATCATTCAAAACTCCCTATGAGCTATGAAAGTGCACATGTGAAAGTTGATGAGTTTGTAGAAAGAATTGAAGAAGAAAGAAAAAGGGAACCTGAAGATTATAGAAGGTTTATTTTCATTGAACCTAATATATTACCAGTCAATCAGGAATCTTCTACTCCTGAGTCATCAGTAACCAAGTTAGAGGAAGTTCAAACCGAGCTACAAAAACCCGAGTTACATTTAGATGCTACTGGGCAAGTGTCTACCAAGTCTGAAGGACTTGAGCCAATATCTACCAAGCTAGAAAAACCAGAACCTGAAGTTGAAGTGCAAGAGGATAACAATGGAATTCATTCAAAAGGTAAGGAACCTATATTAGCAAAATATGTCAAGAGACATCATTTAGTAGATGAGACCATTGGAGACAAATTTGAAGGAACTATGACAAGAAGTAAGTTGAAAGGTAGTTGTTTACTTACTAATTTTGAACCTAGAAATATCAAAGATGCATTGGGATGATAGTTGGATTGAGGCTATGAATGAATAAATAGAGAAAATAGAGAAAAACAAGACATAGACTCTTTTACCCAAGCCTAAAGATAAAAAAGTGATTGGAACTAAGTGAGTATTCAAAAACAAGTTGATTGAAGATAGTAAGGTATCAAGAAACAAAGCTAGACTAGTATGCAAAGGATATGCTCAAGAAGAAGGAATAGACTATGGAGAAACTTTTGCTCCTATTGCAAGATTGGAAGGAGTCAAAACCTTACTTGCATATGCTGCTTACAAAGGATTCAAAGTTTATTAGATGGATGTCAAGTCAGCATTCCTCAATGGTATATTGGATGAAGAGGTTTACATTGAACAACCTGAAGGTTTTGTTGATCTAGATAAGAAGAACATGGTCAACAAATTACACAAGGCATTGTATGGTATGAAACAAGCCCCTAGAGAATGGTATGAAAGATTGCATAACTATCTTATTCAGATTGGTTTTCAAAGAACTAATGATAACAATAGCTTGTATATAAAGGAAGGAAAAGATAATAAGATTGTCCTGGTAGAAATATTTGTAGATGATATTGCTTTCATAGGGAATGATGATCTTTGCAAAGAATTTTTAGAGAAAATGAACAAGGAATTTGAAATGTCTATGTTTGGTGAGATCAAATTCTTTGTTGGTCTTCAAATTTAGTAGAATAAAAATAGTATCTACATCACTCAATCAAAATAAATCAAGGAGATATTGAAAAAGTTTGTTATGGAAGATTGTAAACCAGTTGGAACTCCTATGCATACTGGATTAAAACTCACCAAGGAAGATGAATCAAAAGAAGTAGATCAAACATTGTATAGATCTATGATTGAGAAGTTGTAGTATGTAGTTCATACTAGGTCATATATTGCCCTTGCAGTCAATATTGTAGTAGGATTTTCAGAAAAAGTAAGAGAAAATCACATGATGGCAATCAAAAGAATAATGAGATATTTGAAAGGAATTGAAGGTTATGGTTTATGGTACAAATTTGGAGGTAATCTAGATTTGAAAGTGTTTACTGATGCTGATTGGGCAGGAAACCTTGATGATAGAAAAATTAGAAGTGGAGGAGCATTCTTTCTTGGAAAGAGGTTGGTTTCTTGGACAAGCAAAAAGCAGAATTATACATCCCAATCTATAGCAGAGGTAGAGCATGTTGCTCCAGCAGTAAACTATTCTAATATTGTTTGGTCTAAATAGATGTTGGAAGGCATGAAGGTGGAAATCAAAGAACCAGTTGTTATGTTCTTTGATAATACAAGTGCAATCAACATATCTAAGAATCTAGTGATGCATTCCAAAACCAAGCACATTTCAATAAAATATCATTTTGTCAGAGAATTGGTGGAAGATGAGGAGATCAAATTGGAATATGTCCATAGAAAGGAACAAATTGCTGACATATTCACAAAGCCATTACCTAAGGATGCATTCTTATATCTAAGAGGTAAGTTAGGGGTCACTCCCCTATCTGAAGATCACTAAAATGAAGTTTTAGTGATGCATCAACGCATACCAAGTTGAAGATCTATTAGTTGATGCAACATAATTAGGAAATCTTGCATATGAATTAGTACTAAAGGTACATTAAAATTCATTTGAGTTGTGTTGTCTTTGGCATGTGTTGTCAAAGAGGGAGAGTTTTATTGTCATATCTCTTCTAAAATTTGTTTGATAGGAAGAGTTTTCTAGGTAGTTCCTTCACAGAGGAAGATCAATGAAAGAGGGAGAGTTTGCTATCTAATAGAGAAAATTGTTTTGACAAAAAAAATACTTGTTTTCAAATTTCATTTTTCTATGACATGTTGTGTTGGCATCAATGCCAAAGAGGGAGATTGTTGGATATAATTGTTAATTGTGTATTTTCTTTGATGTTGCACAAATGTCATATCAGTCATCAGACAAAGTCTACCCAGCTCAGATGATTAGCAAAGCAATTTACAGTAAGAACATAACATAGTAAAGTTAGTTCTTATCGAGCGCACTCAAGCATCAATGGATTGTGTAGCAGAAAGTTAGTGTTAATCGAGTTCCCAAGGTTAACGAAGAAAATTTAATGTCTACTGAGCTCACTCAGGCATCAAAGGATTTTTTAGCAAAAAGTTAGTGTTAATTAAGCTCCCAAAGTTAATGAAGAAAAGTTAATGTCTACTAAGCTCACTCGGGCATCAAAGGATTTTGTAGCAGAAAGTTAGTGTTAACTGAGCTCCCAAGGTTAACAAAGAAAAGTTAATTTCTACCGAGATCACTTGGTTATCAAAGGAAATGTGGCAAAAAAATAGCTTCTACCAAGCTCACTAGGTAAGAAAAGGAAGGTTAGTGCTAACCAAGTTCACTCAATCTCCAAAGGATTTTTGCAGGGTTTGCAGTGTTCACCAAGCTTCACTTGCTTAACACTAGAAAACCATTCTGGAGTAGTGGTTATCGAGCTAGGTCAGCCAGCTAAGGATTTTAGTGTTTTGATATTAAGTTCAATTATTTCGTGCAATAAATGTAGTCGACTAATGTAATCATTTTTCCAGTTGTTGTAACTTATATTTGAGTCGACTTGATAATCTGAAAGGTTTATATAGATGTTCAAGTTGTGAATTCAAACATGAGAGTGAATACATGGATGAGGATGGAATAAGTGAATATTGAGCGAATTTTGATGAAGGATTAGATATCCTAGAGGAGCTACAAAGTTGTATTTGATTAGTAAGGATCTAGTAAAGCATAACAGAGATTTGTAACCAAAAAAAGATAAGTTGAATATCATTCAGGTCACTTCATTGCTGCTTTCTAATCATTGTAATAGTGAATCCAAAATCTCTTTACAGAGTTGATTTAATAGCCATTTTGTAAATCCTCTAACAAGGTGACAGTTTAGTTGAATTATTATAAACTCCTCTAGCAAGGCCACTCCTAACAGGGTGATTAAATCCTCTAAAAGGATCACACCTACCAGTGTGTTTTGTAACCTTTAACAAGGTTGGCTCCTAACAGGGCTCACTTCAAAAGAGTAAAAATTGGTGACTAGTTACTTGGTGGTTTTTTTTCATATTGGGTTTCCACTTTAAATTTGGTGTCTCTTGTGTTCACTTTATTTTTAGTTACATGCATGGATGATTGAAAATAAAGTAATAGCTTAATTTACCAAGTTACAACATTTGTTTACTGAGTGACAACACTAACTAGATCTTTAAGACATCTAAAGGATTTGTGGTTTTATTTTTGTGGTAATTGATTCACCCCTCCCCTCTCAATTACTTCATCTATATTTTCCAAAAAAGAGAAGCTAAGAAACAAACACTTGAAGTGGATGGAGTACATGTAGCCATTCATCTTCAAAATCAAGCACAAGAAGGGGTAGCTAAACAAAGTGGAAAATGCACTAAGTTGAAGGATCATGACAATCTAAGAAATTTAACTGCAAAGAATTGGGATACAGAGTTTTCAAAATCTTTAGAAGGAGGACTTGTCTGAAGCCTAAAAGGTATGCAATGATTCTGAGAATCATTTTCACAAAAAAAATTCAGAATATACTTTTCAAAATGGGTTGCTATTCAAGGGTAACTAGTTGTGTGTACCAAGGAGTTCTATAAGAGATAACCTAATATAGGGGAAGCATAATGGCAACCTAAGTGGACATTTTGGTATTAGAAAATCCTTAGAATTGATGCAAAGGTTCTATTGTTGGCTAAAGGTAGAAAAGGATGTAACTAAGTATTTGGAGAAGTGTATGGTATGCATGAAAGCCAAAGGAGAAATGAGAAATGCAAGTCTTTATCAACCTTTACCAATTCCAAACAGGTCATGGGATTGTGTACGTATGGATTTTATTATAGGTTTACCTAAAACCAAGCAATGGTACTATAGCATTTATGTTGTTGTCGATAGATTCACAAAAATGGGACATTTCATTCCATGTAGGAAAACTAATGATGCAAGTCATATTGCCTATCTATTTTTCAAAGAGGTTGTAAGGGTTCATAGCCTTCTATTAAGCAGTGTGTTAGATAGGGATGTTAAATTTATGAGCCATTTTTGGAAAAAATTATGGAAAAATCTTTGTACAAACATGTCATTTAGTTCAACTTACCATCCCCAAACTGATGGTCAAACTAAAGTAGTTAATAGGGTGTTAAGAAGCCTTCTAAGTTACCTAACTAAGGAATATGGTAAAAAATGGGATGTTATCATTTCATAATCAGAATATGCCTATAATGATAGAAGGAATAGAAATATTGGAAAAAATCCTGTTGAGATAGTTCATGAAATACATCTAAGGGGTATATGTGAAATGAGGTATTTTGGAGACCTTGATTAGAGAAGTGGTCAACTTGAAGACATTTTTTCAAATCATGAAGGAGATTCAAGAGAAAGTCAAGAAGACCATTCAAGATAACACTAAAAATCTAAAGGCGAAAGTGGATGAAAAGAGAACCAATGTTCAGTTTGCTATTGGTGACTATGTAATGGTCCATGTGAATAAAGAAAGGCTTCAACAAGTTGTGCCTTCCAAACTATAGATGAAGAGGGTAGGACCTTTCAAAATCTTGGCAAAGTATGGAGAAAATGCCTATAAGGTAGATTTACCTTCATATCTAGGTCTGTCCCCAATTTTTTATATAAACACTTGGTGGCATTCAAAGATACATTACCTTACACCAATCTAAATGTTCAAGATGACATTGAACCTACTGCAACATCTAGTATCAACAAGTTGGAGGCAAATAATGTGTTAGATTCCAAAGTGAAGAAGTCTACAAGGCACACGGTATATATGGAGCACCTCATCCAGTGGAAGGGCAAGCCAATTTTAGAGGCTACTTGTGTTTTAGAAATAGATTTCAAAAAGGTTGGCATTCCTCTAGACATGTTTCCATTAGGTGTAACTTAGTTTTTTTGATGGGGGGAGTATGGTGTAGGAGCACGTAGGTAGGCTAGGGATATACCTAGGGTTTCTTAGATGCTTTGTCTTCTAGTGATGCTAGCCACATTACTACATCAATAAGAGGACTAACTTTGTCCTAAGGTGCAGATAGATAGTTTGGAAGAGCCCAAAATGTCATGTTCCTCCTAGTTGTTAAAAAAATGCTCATTTGGCTAAATAGAGCATTTTTAAAAGGTTTTGAAAGCTAACTGGAGAAAGTAAGGGTTTGTGTGTCCTTATTAGGTGTATATTATTCATCTAAGTCCTTTTACATAGTTTGGTTTTCATTGGATCAATTTTGGGAAGCATATGTAAAAAATTGCAAAAATTGTAAAATCTTACAAAAGTTGTCATTGACAAATTTTTGACAATTTTCTCGTAATATGAGCAACTTATTAGTTAGGGAACTTCAACTATATAAAATAGTTATGATTATGATGGAGGGACCTATAGGGGACCAAATCCAACATTTTCTATGGGTTTTTGAAAGTTTAGAAGACATTGTATGGTCTATTAAACAACACAACATTACCATTTTTTATGATTTCGCATTGCATTTGTGGAATATGGATTGAGAGTTGCTATTTTTGTGTTGGAAAAGTTTATCTAGTTTTTTAAGAATCTTTTTACATTATTTTTTAAATTTTTGTATCAAGTTTGTAGGTTTGGAAATAAATCTTTTGGTGTTCACCAATTTGTCGGTCTGAACCAAGGTGTGAGAGAAAACTAGATTCATAGGGACATTCCCACCATAGGCATGGTACGATATCTTAGGATTTGTAACTAGACTTCATGTACTCCATGTAAAATAGAGATGGGCACATGGAAAGAACAACAAGGATTTCTAAGGTGATGCCCTAGGTAAGTAAACCCAACTTGGTTAGGGATCATAGAGTCGAGAAAGAGGTATGGAGAAGATTGAAAGTTTTGATTTTTCATTGCAAGCATGTCATGAGTTACTATGGGTTGTGCACTAGCTGCAATACCAATGATAAGTTTTGGTGAGAGTGCAAAATAAGTTTTTATAGAAAACAACACTCAAACCCTTAAAACCATTAATAATAGGGTAAAATTGTGCCAGTACTATATGGACAAGTCGGAAACCCAAGAACTTAAAAATTTTCAAGATCACTGAATACAGTATTGGGAATGGTGATTTTTTTGTATACTTGTTAAGGGATTTTGCTAGATATTTAGGTTTTTTTGTTTTTGGAGGGCTAATCCTTGTAGCCTTTTTCCAAGTATTTGAGTGCAATTCAAATTGTGGATTGCAACTCAATTAGTGCATTGATATTTCTTTCGGTTTGGAATCTTGAAAAGAGACCCAAAGAATATGTAGGTGTCCATGTGATCATATGGGAAGGTCAAGTGAGAATTGGGCTAAGTGTGTTGGAGGAAGTGATGAATAAGCTTGTACTAACCAATTTATGTGCACCAATTGAAGGAGTAGGATCTATTAGCTAGGATCTTGAGAGGCAATAGTGTGTGTGGAAGCCCTATTTGGTCAGGCGAATGATCTAGTGGAGACCTTGAAGAGCTTGGGATTTTGAGAGAAAGATTGGTAGTCACATCAAGCGGAGTAGAACTTGGGTCACAAGGGTTAGATTCTCTAACCCATAATCCTTTTGAGAATTCAAAACCTTTTTATGGATCCACTCCTTTTTATTCCTTGGGGGCACTTGAGGATGAGAAACCTTCTTATCCTTTTTGGGACAATGCTTATTCCAATCAACTGTCTTATTGCAAATAAAATAGGCAAAGGGGATGGTTTCAAACTCACCATCCTATTTTAGAAACCCTTGCTTAGAATTAATAACATGGATGAAAAGTTCTCAAATCTACAAATGTTAACAAATATAGGAGAAAAGATCAAACTTGGTCTAGAAGTCATACATTGACCAACAACTAGTAGTTTGCTAAAGCATGTTGCAATACTTTTGAAAAATTATTCCTTATAATACTCCAAAGGCAATCAAGGGAGCTGAACTCAAATAGGGATAGATGAAAAAAAATTATCCTCCAATTTCCATTTGGGAGCCCATTTACAGAAAGAGAGATCTATTTTACAAATCATCCATGGTCGCCCACAAAGGATTAAATTACAATCCTCTTTGTTTGAGAATTGGACAGAGATGAAACCCTTGGGAAGGGGTGCAAGCTCAACTTGGCCTTTTAGATACCATTACTTTTCAACATAAGAATGAAATTATTCAATATTAGTATGGGAACCAATAAATTTACCAATAAGAATCATCTCTAAAGAAAAAATTGAAGAATTGAGAAGGGGGTCAAGGATAAAAATAGTAAACTCTACATTCTAGCATCCTACATTTTTAGATTCCACCAAAATTGAGGTTTTATTGTTCAATTTAGTCATAAATAACTTACCCCAAGCATCTTGATCTCACTTGAAAGTCCCTTTCATAGGTACCTCATACCACAGTTTCACAAATAGCTCAAAGCCCCCCTTTCCCAACCAAGAGATAACATTAGAAGAAAAGTGCAACTAGAATATTAGGAGATTAGACAAAACTTCCAAAATGTCCATCTTTCAAGATGCTTTTAGAAGAACCCCCCCCAGAGATTCTAGGAATACTACTAGAGTACAACCTATAGGAGGGCTACAAGTCCTTTTAGTTTCCTCCAAACATCTACCATCCTACTCAAGATCACTATTTTTCCCACACAGTTGTTTCAGATTTTAACCTACAACTGTATCCCACTCTTCCAATGATCCATCTGATCTCGCCATGGAGATGGTTTCTATTTAATTTTATAGTTAGGCATATGTACATTATTGTGTAGTCACATGGTTGTACCACATACATCAAATCCAATCATCATAAGTTTCTAGGTTCCTTCTAAAGGGTTAGTCTAGAAGAACTTCAAAGGAGCTAACGACTTCATGGTTGGGTGGTTAAAGTTCCTAAACTAGACTCGTATCTTTAAATAGAGGATGGACTTAGATATGAGAGCACATGAGACAAAAGGTTGAATATGGACGACAACTTGATGGAAGTCTATTTTATTAATGTTCTCAAACTCTGTACTTGTAAATATAATCAAGATGTATGAAGCATGAGTTGACATCGCATGGTTGTATCCTATGTAAATAGATCATGATGTACTTGATGCAACTAAAGTATGATAGATTGGTTGGCTTCTTATTGTATTTTGATCACATGTTTACTTATTATAGATAGTGTTACTTATGTTTATGATATTAAAAAGAAGAAAACATGGGGATTGGCCTGAAGTCAAAAAAACTCATATGAATCTCATTGCCATTAGATTAACCTACCCCCTTCATTAATGTTACTTATGTTTCAATAGTGACTAAAATTGCTTACATTTAAATTATGCATCTCTCAACTAAAATTTGAAGTGTGTGTCTATTCTATTTCATCAATTATATAGAAAAAAAATTTCTTTTTGACTAATTATTTGAATAGTTTTGACTTTCAATTGTCTCTTTATGACGTTTTGACTTTCAATTGTCTCTTTATGACAATTTTGGTGTTGTTCCTATGTAGCATTGTTGTCGAAAATGTAGTCTTTCGAAAAATATGACCAACCAATTATAACATCTCAAAAGAGCATATCCGATTGATAAAAAACATGATAGTCTAACTAACATGATAATTAATGTAACTACAAATTTTAGCATCTCTTAAGACTACAACAACTCTAATGGAGTCTACTAGCATAATGTACTATAGATGATTTAATTGAAAAATATTACAAACCATACATTACCATTTATTGGATTTCTTTACAACAATAAAAAATTTCATTTCAAGATTTGCAATAGCTAGTACATATAGATCTTATCTTGTTGTTTGTTGATCTTCGATTGTTCTCCAAATTTTTCCTACAATTGAGTACACAAGAAAATTGTGGAAAATATTATGTGTGAGTAAAACCTTAGGATTTCTCCTTCTTGGAAAGTATTATAGCTAGGAAGAAAGCATCACATATACTTTTCCAAATGTTAAATAATACAATTCACCTCATAGACTCAACCACAATATTATTTTTAAGGTCCATTCTAAAATTGCTTCTTTCCAACATAGACAATGTTAAAAACTAGCTTGATTATAAATTAAAACCACATTCAATAGTTTCATAGTCAATATACAATCTCAAATAACTTGTTTCAAATTTCCATCCTAAAAAAAGGGGGGACATTCTATGGGTTAAACCATCAAAACTCTCAACAATTTTTTTGACTAATAGTTCAGATTGTAAAACTTTCCCAGAAACAATCAAATCATTAGTATCTTCTTTAGAAAGTGAAATCTAAGTACTCAATTCTTTTGAAGTATTTTTATTTGAATCTAAAATCCTTTTATTTATTTAATCTTGCACTCAATGACATTGTAGAAAGTAGTTTTGAGTACAATTTTTCAAGGGGAAATGAAATAATTGATAAGTACACAACTACCACCAATCCTTGGACAAATTGCATTCCAATAGAGTACAAAGTTTAATAGAAATCTCAAAAGGAACTAGTAATTTGATAAAGATGTGAAATTAGTTCAACTGAAATATTTTGGATTAAGGTAAAAAATAGGTTGTACAAGTAGCCAAAGCCCAATAATATCAATATAAAATGTTTAAAATGATAAAGTCCAAAATGACATCCATAATAGAAAAAGATAAAACATTGAATTTTCTAGCATCATAAAACTAGAGACTAACACAAAAGAAAAAAGCAAAAAAAAAACCAAAATAGTAAAAGAAAAACATTAAAAGAAAATAGAGAACCAAAACCAAGCTAATTCCTTGA